>OZ012735.1:905618538-905948538 GCA_963859935.3 Lathyrus sativus | reverse complement strand
TATTAATATTGGTATGTCTCTTTCATAATAATTAATCTCTTCAAAGTTCACTAGTTACTTTATTGATTCTAATTGACAACATTCATAGCACTTAGGAGCTCTAATTGTTCCAACTGACAAAAGATAGAGTACATAGGAACTTAGTTGATCTCAATTGATATCCAATTGAGTGTTTAAGGGAATATGGAGTATTACAGAATAGTTGCTTAGAGACTGAAGGATGGCGTAGAGCTTGTTCTTCCTTTCCTTTTTATACATTTATTTGGTTTTTCGTTGCTCTGATCACTAACATTGGGCAGACGAACATTTTATTTTTCTATTGCTTTTGTTTTTTATGTTGTGATGTGGAAGGCATTTAGTCGCAACCTAGTTTTATGATTATGAAGTTCTTGGTTGTTGATTTATTTCCTCAACAATGAGCCATGTTTAGACTAACATGTAATTGCGGGTGTTCAATTTGATGCATGTTTTGAATTATCCATGTTTCGCAACATGTTTATGTTGTGTTTGAGTGACTCCTTGAGTGTGTATTCATTTTATTTTCCTCATTATTTTGCATTTTGGGGTTTAGGGTGTTACACCTTTCACTATTGATCTAACGTTTCAATTATTATTTATTGTTATTAAACCTAAACATGTGACAGTCCATTATTATTGTCACATTTTTAGTCATAGATATTCACAAGATTTTATTGTGAGAATCAACTTAAGTTATTGCAATCTTTTTTGGATCGATATTCTTACTTGGCTTTTTTCCCCTTTTGCGGAAGCTACGATGGAAGTTGCAATGATGTTAAGGATATGAGATATTGACTTGTTCTTGTCTTCTCTACTTGGCTCTTTTCCCGTTTTGAGCATATGGATTCTAGGGGGATCATATACTTGAGGTCTAGAGATGGCTGATGATTGGTGGGACCCGCCTCAAACGTACTTCTTCAGGTGGCTCTCCTGTATGAGCCACTAAATCTATATCTTTAGTTGGTGACAATCTTCAATATCGTGACCCAAAACCTTATGATATTTACATCATCTATTGGGCTCAGGTCACATAATGTCTGACTTGCAGACTGACAATAAGGAATAACATGGGTATGTAGGACTTCACATCATATTTGTTCACCGTAAGTGTTCAGGGGCATAAAGTTCTCTACAAGCCTCCCGCTCTTCTTGAAAGTTGACGTGTACCTAACATGCGAGGTCTAATAACTTCTGTGTTACTGCTACATAAAACCATGATTCCCAAACACTCGATCCTTAGTTTCCCTAATCTTTTTTCTCAATGTTGCTTTATCATCCCTTTATGTAACAATCAACGTGTGTCATGACCTCTGTCATAAAAAAGGATGGTTTATGGGTGAGTGATTCATTAAAATGTTTGACTCTCAATTCATTCTAGAAAGCTCCTACAAACATCTCCTAGTTCGGGTGGATGATCTTGATATTATCCTCACTATATTAGGTGAGATACTCCCTTAATGATTTTGAAAAGCCCTGGTGAACATTGAACATGCTAGTGGTGAACATCTTTATATGTCTGCTCGCTGAAATTTGGTGGACCAACTTTTTCACCAGGTTTTGATAGTTAGTGATCGAATTACGCTCATACATCACTTAAGGGTGGAGTCCATGAAGGTGCAGGAAATAAGATTTTACTTCAAAGAGCCTAAGCCTCCAATGATTGTCATCTGCATGTTGACGAAGATAACATGTTCTTAGGGATCGCTTATCTCCATCAAATTTAATGAATGGAGGTGGTTTGAAACATTCTAGTACGAGGACTCCCCCAATCTCATCAGAGAGAGGTTAGGGATCCAAATTTTTGTCTCCTCAGTGGAATATGTCCTTGCGTGGCGCTGCTGGAGGTTAAGGATGTTATCCTCCAAATTCTGGTTATGGCGACGCAAATTGTCCATAGTGGCACGCATCTCTGTTATGGCCTTGTGGTCGCCTCTAGAGCTGCTTTCAACTGACGTAGTTTCTCACATGTTCACCATATTGGATATGATTATGGAGGAAGGAAGTTAGTTGACCATTGATTACGAGAATGACTCGGGTTTGTTTTATCATAGCCTCACTGTGTGCGTCTATTGTACTTGCTAAAGAAACATAATGAGGGACAATTATTAGCAATGTATGGTTGTCTGAGATTTATGGTTTTATGGTTGTGCTAAGAGTTCGTCCACAAAAGGATAATGGAGAACTCATTCATTGATTTTCTTATCCCTTTTTCCTTAACTAAATGGAGTACATATAAGAGACTCTTTGGGTATGGATCAGAGGCCGAAAGAAGTAGGTTCCCCATCTTTCAGTCAAAGATAAGCGAGTGGGAAGACTAAATCTTCCTACAATCATAGAGGAATAGGTTCCCCCCCCCCCCCCCTTTGCTTGATTGATTCCATGTAAGCCACGTCAGCCACGAGTTGAATCAGGAGGAAAACATGGTTTGGTTCGGGCGGCTAGGCCCAGGCCCAATACGACAACTTGTTACGCGTTTTGGGTGACCTGAACATATTGGGAGCCCTAAGGACCTGTCCGATTTCGAGCGACTTATGGTATTTACTGGGCGCTTATCCTGTATTGCGTAACTTACTTGACTTCTATCTTTTGAGCTATCTTTCTAGAGCCTTAAAAAATCATCTCGATCCAATTTTTTTTTTCGAAATCTCTATTATATTGATAGTAATGCTGGTGCTAGCGGTCTGGTGATTCTCTATTGAGTAAAGCCTTGCTTTTACATGTTTCTATGTATTAATTTGTATTTTATTGAATTTTTTTGTTATGGATAGTTTTTCCTTTTGAAATAAGATATTTTTAACTATGAAACTCTTACATGTTAGTGGATTTTTAACTACCTACCTTATTTGTATATATTATTTTGGCATTAAAAAGTATACTAAAAGTGACAGGATGTAGACATATTATTTAATTCCGCTCAACAGTGTCTAGTAACGTTTATAGTACTTGCTTGACAAAGAAATTTATTTAATTCAAAAACAGAGTGGAAAAAAAGTCTCAATAGAATATAATATAGGGTGTGAATTAAGAATCCTGTCCTTAATTATCGCTCCACTCTTAAAGTGGGCCACCACAGTATAGTTTCATTTACCACCTGTTTGAGTAAAATCTTATCCACAAAATAAAATTATTCAAACTTTAATTATCGCTAGCTTCATTTAAATGAAGAATATTTTTATACTATTTTGCTGAATAAACAAATTGGGAAGTAAATAGCATTGGATGCTTCAATTATATCAAAAGATGATTGCTAACGACCAGCCTCTGTTTATGTTCTACTACACTATTTTGTTACTTGTTTCTTCATCATTCGATTCCTTCTTTTGGAACATTTTCATTTTCTCAAAATGTTACAAAAGGAGGGAAATTTTGAAAACACAGCAACAAGAGCAAAATTGAAGTAAAGCTCACGCTAAGGTGAAAAGATTAAAGTTGAATATGAGTTGGTGGGAAATGATGTGAAGGAGGGAAACACTTTCTTCTGAACCATGTCTTAAAAGCAGTGTTACATTTTACATAACCATGCACGACATCATAAGTTAACATTGTTTTAGAACTCAATTAAGAAAACACAATCACAACACTACACAAGCCTATAACTTTATTTTTACTCCCTCCGTTGTAAAGTAATTAACCAAAAAGTTTTAAGTATTGGCCCCATCATCATTACTCAGATATGCATTGCTACTTTCATTGCAACCATTGCAAGACTGGTTTTTTTTACTTTATTTAAACATGATTTGGCAGTTAAAGTATGGTTTTAGCTGTTAAACAAACTTTCTGTTAAAAAAAAGAAAAACAAGTGAAGAATGATACCTGTCGTATATGAGAGTGGTAAACAAATTCTAATACACGATATCCATCCATATTTATAATACGTTTAATTAGTAATGTTCATAGTCGGATAATTCTTTTAATTATATATTATAATTGGTTATAGAAATCAATTGTCATAATTGAGTTTTAAGAAAGATTGTAAATCAATTATTTATAATCAATTTTATAATTATTTTAATTTTAATTTTAATTTTAATTTTTTTTAATTTAAAAAAATATACTGTGAGATATTGGATCGAACTCTAGTTTAGCATGCTGTCAAAATCTGCTCACATACTGTTGTCGAAGACCTACATCCTGTAGTCAAATTGTGTTCTAGTATTTAGTTGTCGAATTGGACTTTGTGTTAAGGATCCAATTGTTTAAGTTAGCTTGTATCCTAAGTTAGCTTGTAATTGGTAATTGTTAAAGGCTCATTAGTTTAGTATGTTAGGTTTATTATAAATAGCATACTAGTCTCTCATATGTGATGTGACAAAACCTAATTAAGGTGAGAGGGTTATTTGCTATTCTTTAGTACTTGTAATCTGTTTTATAGAGAAAGTAAAGAATAACAGTTATAACTAATCATTGTTGTTCTCATTGTTTTTCCTAACCCCTTGTGTGTTTCTTGATCATAAGGAAATTGAATATATTTTATTTTAAGGTATCATAATTCACAAAAAAATTAGTGCGGTGAGCGTGGAAGAAGATGCCTTCAACAAAGTATGAGATTGAAAAGTTCACCGGAGTGAACGATTTCGGTCTGTGGTGCTTGAAGATGAAAGCCCTACTAGTTCAGCAGGATTATTTGGAAGCGTTGAAGGGAGAGGCAGTCATGGACGTTGCGTTAACGGAAAAAGAAAATACGACCATGATAGAGAAAGCCCACAACGCAACATTGTTGAGTCTTAATAATAAGGTTCTTTGACAAGTATCAAAGGAGACTACGACATCGGGGTTATGGTTGAAACTTGAAAGTTTGTACATGACCAAATCTCTAGTGAATCAAATCTACTTGAAGCAAGCTTTGAATTCATTCAAGATGAGTGTAGACAAAGTATTGGTTGAGTAGTTGGATATGTTCAACAAGCTGATTCTTGATCTTGAAAATATTAATATGAAGATCGATTATGAAGATCAAACACTGTTGTTATTGCGTGCTTTGCCCAGAACACATTCTCACTTCAAAGAAACTCTCATATATGGAAGAGAGTCCTTAAGCATTGAAGAAGTTCAATAAACCTTGTACTCTAAGGAACTGAACGAACGAATGGAGCATAAACCTTCGACGGTGGGGGAAGGTTTGGTCGTTAAGGGAAAATTCTTGCGAAAGGATGGTAAGTTCGACAAGAAGAAAGGTAAAAGTCAACAGAAGTCTTATAGTGGCGAAGCATCTGGTATTCGATGTTATTACTGTAAGAAGGATGGTCACACAAGAAAGGTGTGGCCTGGGCTACTGAAAGATCATGGAGGTAAGGATAATGGCAATGCAACCATTATTCAAGATGACTTCGAATCATCTGATGTTCTTGTGGTTTCAAGCGGCGACTCAAGAAAAGACTGGATTATGGATTCAGGTTGCACTTGCCACATGACTCTAAACAGAGAATTGTTCGAGGAGCTATGCGATCAAGATGGTGGATCAGTGCTGTTGAGAAACAACAAAGCTTGCAAAACTGTAGGTATTGGATCTGTGAGATTTAAGCTCCATGATGAGTCAATAAGGTTATTGACTGAAGTCAGGTATGTACCTGATTTGAAAGGAAATTTGATTTCTCTTGGTGAATTCGACAAGACGGATATGTTTTTCAAGGAGAGAAAAACACCCTAAGAGTCATGAAGAGGTCGAAGGAAGTCTTGAGAGGCGTGAAGAAACAAGGCTTGTATACCCTTGAGGCTAAAGTTGTAAGTGGTTTGACAAATGTTGCATCCACAAAACCTTTGTCGAAGCGAGAAATTTGGCACATGAGATTGGACCATGTCAGTGAAAGGGGTCTGGTCGAATTGGGGAAACAAAATCTGCTTTGAGGAAACAAAGTCGAAAAACTGAGATTTTATGAACCTTGTGTACTTGGAAAATATTGCAGAGTGAAGTTCAACAAAGGCAAACAAAAAACTCATGGATCCCTTGATTACATCCATGCTGATCTTTGGGGGTCTGTAAGGTGTCCATCACATTCAGGAGCAAGGTATTTTCTATCCATAGTCGATGACTATTCCAGAAAGTTATGGGTATTCATCCAGAAGACTAAGAATGAAACTTTTGAGAATTTCAAAGGTTGGAAGACTCTGGGCGAAAATCAGACTAGCAAAATGGTCAAGAGGTTGAGAACTCACAATGGCCTTGAATTTTGCAATAAGGCGTTCGAGAGTTTTTGCATTGCCTCAGGTATTGCGAGGCACAAACTATTGCAGGTACTCACAACAAAATGGTTTGGCGGAAAGGTTTAATCGAACTATTTTAGAAAGCGTTAGATGCATGTTGACTAGTGTTGGATTAAAAAAGGTATTTTAGGCTGGGGCTGTTTCGACAGAAACATACGTGATAAACAAATGTCTTTCAACTGCGTTAGATATGAAGACACCTGAAGAAGTTTGGTCAGGACATCCATCTAGTCTCGACAGACTGAGAGTATTTGGCTGCATGGCCTATGCTCACATTAGGCAAGACAAGGTCGAACGTAGAGCTTTGAAATGCATGTTCATGGGATATCCTGAAGGAGTCAAAGCTTATAGGCTATGGTGCCTAGATTCAGGTCACAGGAGGTGTATCAACAGTCGAGGTGTAGTTTCTAATGAAGTTGAGATGACCTTCAAGAAAACTGATGATGCTGACGAAAAGCTGGAACAGGGTGAGATTCCTGTTGAGGTGAAGCATGTTGATGCTGAATTGCATATCCCATATGAAGTTGAAGAAGACACGGAAGATGTTATCGAAGATGAGGAGACTGATAATGATTACCTGCTAGCAAGAGACAGGTCGAGGAGAGTCATCAAGCCACCTCAGAGACTTGGGTATGCAGATCTTATAGCTTATGACTTAATCTCTGCAAGTGAGGTTCTCGACAAAGAAACTAGAGACTATAAGGAAGTTATGAGGAGTCGAAAGAAGACTGAATGGCTGAAAACCATGGATGATGAGATGAAATCTCTTCATGATAACAACACCTAGGAACTGTTCAAGAAACCTACTGGAACCAGGTTAGTCAGCTGTAAATGGATTTTCAAAGTTAAGGAAGGAATCAAAAGAGTGACATAAAAGAGATATAAGGCAAGGTTAGTCGCTAAGGATTTCACTCAGAAATAAGGTGTCGACTTTAATGATATGTTCTCTCCTATTGTGAAACACAGATCCATTCTAATGTTTCTTGCCACAGTGGCACAGTTCGATTTTAAATTGGAACCAATGGATGTGAAGACTGCATTCTTATATGGTGACCTAGATGAAACAATCCTGATGAGAAAACCTGAAGGGTGTATCGAAAAAGGGAAGGAAGATTACGTGTGCAAGCTGAAGTGATCCTTATATGGACTGAAATGATCTCCTTGATAGTGGAATAGGAGATTCGACAAGTTCATGGCACACATAAGTTTCATTAAAAGTCAGTTCGAACACCGTGTTTACTTCATATTTTGACCTGGTAATTCATTTTTTACTTTGTTGCTTTATGTGGATGATATTCTAATAGCAAACAACAATGTCGAAGATATAATGAAGGTGAAGGTTGAACTTAATAAGGAGTTTGACATGAAGGATCTGAGAGTTACGTCTAGAATCCTTGGGATTGACATCCGAACAGATAGAAAGCAGCCGAAATTATGCTTACCTCAAGAGGCATACCTACAAAAGATTCTCGAAAAGTTTGGTATGTCGAATTCAAAGCCTGTTGTGACTCCGAAAAACCCTCAATTCAAGCTAAGTATAGATCAGTGTCCTAGTACTGATGTTGAAAGAGCTTATATAATAGCATTCCATATGTTAATATAGTGGGGTCTTTGATATATGTTATGGTCTGTACTAGACCTAACATAACATATGTAGTAAGTCTAGTAAGCATGTACATGGCGAATCCCGGAAAGGCTCACCGACAAGAATTGAAGTGGATTCTAAGGTACATAAATGAGTCTCAAAACAGGGTCCTAATTTACGGTAGAGCCTTGTGTGAAGATAGTAATGCAGTAATTGAAGGATATGTCGACTTTGATTATGCAGGTTGTGTGAAGATAGTAATGCAGAAGGTTATGGATATGTGTTCACTATGTTTAGCACAACAATCAGTTAAAAAACAACACTTCAGAAAGTTGTTGCCTTATTGTTGCACCTCAAAATTTGCTCAACCTTTTCTTGCCCGATTTATGTTTCATTGCATTTCATTTGCATAGTTACATCATTCACATAGTTCTAATCATTTGCATATCATAGCATATCACTCCTCCAACAGGGGTTCAAGTGTGGTTCTTATCATAAAAAGCCTAGCAAGAGGTCTTATCCAAGTTTGAGAGATCATCCAGGCCATCAAAAAGTGATTTGAAGTCTTGAGAAGTTTTGAGTGCCTACATGTGGGTTTTGCTCCTATCTTGAGGAATATTGAGAATCATCAATGGGATGAGAAGCATGGAATGTGAATTTAAGGTGTGTATGGATCTCATGGTATGTCTAGAGGGCCTTATTGAAGCTGAGGCAAGCCATTGATTCAAGTAAGAAAGCCACAGTGGAGGTACTGTCAACTAGGGTTTCATCTGGGTCAACCCTAGATCAATTGAGTAATTGGAGAGCATCAAAGCCTACCTTGAGGTCATGGGATTCATGAGTTGGTATGTTGATACATGTGTGGTTTTGTGCCAAGATTAAGCAAAGAAAGATCAAGAATGTGGGAAGCTGCTAAATTAGGGTTTCCGTGTAAAATCCCCTATTTAGTGCCTAACTTCAAGGCCACATAAGTCCAAATACAAGTCTCAAATGGATCTTTGGCCAACATGTAACTTTTAGAGCTTCTCAATACCTTTAATTTGAGTACTATAAGTCTTCAAGAAGATTGGTAGAACTCAAGTTATGGTCTTTGCAAATTATAGGTCACCAGAGGACACTGAAATTTATCTGTGAAAGTCACTTGACTTCCAAGCAATTTTTGCCCTTCAAGGAGTTTTCAAATGGATTCTTGGCCAACATAAGAGTTGTAGGTCTTGATCTTATCTTTAATTTGAGTACTAGAAGTCCTCAAGGGTATTTGTGGAACTCAAGTTATGATCTTGGCAATCCAGGGGTATTTTGGGCATTTGTGATTATAGGTCATTTTCAAGCATGTGCCAAAATCTCCATCTTCCACTCCCCAAATGGAAAATTGTTCAACTAGAAAGTTTCTCAAAATAGGGTTTTAACCTTGACTATGCATCAAGGAGGGTTTGAATGGGCTTGTATGAGAAGTTGGTTTGAAGTGGTTTTTTAATGAAGAATTTAAAGTCATTTAAAAAGTCAAAATTGCAATTTCATGATTTATGGCCAAAACAAGTCCATGTGATATACCATTTTGATCAGAAAATGTATTTTGAGAGTGATGGCAATATTACATTTTGCAAATGAGGTCATTTTCAAGCACTTTCTTTTTGTTGCTTAAGATTGAAGAAACATAACCATTCAATGCCTTAAGATCAAATGCAAGGGAATTACCATTCCAATTCAGTTCTAAATATCATGAGGAGAGAAATTCAAAGGAGATGGTGAGCTGAAATAGAGCAAGGCATGGTTTTGGCATGTGAGATTTTCAAAGGAGATGAGAAATTGAATTTCTCATTTGAGCCATTCCAGAACTTTCTAGATTGATTTAACACGTTCTATATAAGATGTATAACTGATTCAGTTGGTTTTTTGGCCAAGAATTAGAGAGGAACAAGAAGGAGCAACTGAAATTTTCCCAACTGCATCAAGAATCGGGTATGAGGATTGGTGAAGATTCAGTGCAAATTGTTGATTACAGAAGCTTCATAGTGATTGCTTGAGTGAACCTAGAGAAGATTGAGGCCTGATTCGAAGGAAATCCCACTTTGTTCATCCAAATTTTCCAAGTTTGTAATTTTCAACTTATAGCTTAGAATAGAGGGAATTGGCTAGGAATTGATGTGTAGATGGATTGTAGACATTGCTAGGATGGATTCTGGTAGGAAAAATTGAGGTTTAGAGACAAAACTCTAGGTATTGCAAATTCTGTTGGAGCTTGGTTCTCACGATTCTTGGAGAATTAATGGTGATTGAATGGTGATAATTGATCAGTGTAGCATGTAGTTCACGCTAGGCCTATTAATTTTAAGGTTGGTGACATTTGAATTTGGTTGATTTTCTGAACATGCTATCTGTTTTGGAGTTGTGGCATGAACCAATGGAAATAGAGGTTGTAATTAGACTCAGCGTGAAGAGACGAATTGATTTAAGTATTTAGACTTTTAGTTTGATGCGCTTTTGTATGGTGGACAACTGGGGACGACGGTGGCACCAGGCTCCGACCACCGTCCTGTTCATTCCCTCCCATATTTGAAAAATGAAGAAGATGATGGATTGACCCTTAGATTAGGCATTGACCATTGACTCAGACTCAATCCAAGGGCTACGCTTGCATCTCAGTTTGTGAAGGAGTCTGAAACAACAAAACTCCCCGTTTCATTAAGTGACTTTGGGTGGGCTTAGTGATTTGTTGCTATTAACACCCTCCATCCAGGCCCATTGAGGATTACAACGTGAATTTCTTGCTTTTTACCACACGTTTTTTTCCAATTTCCCTTTAATTTCTGAATTATTTTAATATGTGGTTTGGGCTTAAGGCGCGCTTGCTATATACACCCCTATTCTGGGCCCAGTCTGGGAAACACCATGATCCAATTGCTATTCGTCACGCCGTGTTGTTGTTTTTAATTGTTTTTCTTTTATTTTCATGTTTTGCACATAGTTAGAGAATAAATCATATTAAATAGGAAAATAAACATTTTTAGGCCAAGTTTTTTCCCCCTGACTCCTTAGAGAGTCTAGAATTTTATAGGATTAAGAAATAACTGATTCATGCATTTTAGAATTTAATTGCATTTTTTATAGTTTAATTGCTTTTATTTTGAATTTGGTTGAAACATGATTTTGTTGATTTTATTGTGACTGATTGGTGTATGATTTTGAGTTGATTATTGTTGGATTAGTTAGCTTAGAGAAGCATGTACCCTTAGAAATTTTATCATAGTTTTGTAAATAAATTTTTGGCCAGTTTGAGTGGTGAACATAAGGAGTGTTAGATTTAGGGTTTCAAAACAACTAGTTGTAGTTTAGAGCATAGTTTGGGGACTTAGTGTTTGATTTAGGTCCTAGGATTTATATGGGGTATTGGATATAGGCTTAGGTTACCTTAGAAATTTAATTAGGATTTTATGATCTATTTTAGCATTTTATTGGTATTTTGCAATTGGTGTGATGTTTGTGGGTTTCTCCCTTGGATGTTTGGTTTATTCAATTTGTTTGGGCTTTTGTGGATGGGCTTTTGGCTTGGATGAAGTTGAAGACCAATTGAAGTTGATTTGGAGTGATTCAAGGAGCTTGGACATGAAGATTTCCTCATCTTGTGGGTTGCTTGTCAGGAGCTTAGGAAAACTAGGGTTTTAGGAAGAGCATTAGACTAGTTTTGCCTGTTTCTTCAAACATGGAGTATATTGTTCATCTCCATCCCATCCAATGACACAAAGTCCTCTTAAAGAAGTCACATCTCTCCTTTGGAGGTATAAGTGGCATGCTTTAAGAGTAGAACTTTGAGGATGTCAGTCCCTTACAGTGATGAGATCTTAATGACTTCCCTTGGTTGTCAGTGAGTTTCTTAACACTTCAGCTTGATCTTGTTGACTGATTCTCCCTTGGAGGTTGTTGCGGTGGAAATAGGATCACAAACTATTAATGAGTTTGAATCGCAATTCAATTCACAACCGCTCTTTGATTTATCCGAAGGAAAAGGTCAAAAGAGGGAAAACCTATTTTTGCATCGTAAACACAATGCGGGGAAAGATCTAGGGTTCGGGGGTTGGTTAAATTTAGGGAAGGTATTAGCACCCTAAACTTCCGTAGTACTCTACGGGAACCTTTTGTTCAAATGCTTACTATTTTGCTTTATTTATTTGCTTAAGATATATGTACAAAGGATTTAAAAGTTAAAAAAGACCTAGGGGTTAATTCTAAGTTTACTCGGCAAGACATCGCATCTTGTGCCTACGTATCCTTACGGAAGTGGAATCAGAGTAATCGTAGTTCCCCTCAAAAGGGAGGTTAGAGACTTCTTGACTGTGGTCAAGGTCTCAAGGGGAATAAACATGTCTTAAGGACACGTTTACGCGGAGTGTAGAAACTCCAAATCTCTATATTGAAATGTTAAGTTGTAATTAGGGTTAGGTTAGGGATTCCACAGCGGGAAACCCTAAAACAGAGTACGGCGACTCTTTGACCTAAAACTAGAGTAAAGGGGTAATTTTGTCTACGACGAGACATTTATGGAAAATTAGGGTTTGTAAGGGTGTAGTTTTGAGGTTTTGAGGTTGAAGACTATTGACACGGCGGCCAAACAGTTAGACCTAACCTTCGGATGTGTGCGAGGTGACAGAAATATTGGTGGAAGTGTGATAATTAAACAGAGAGATAATGTCCTAATTTAACCATGCGAGCAGAAATTTAAAGGCAGAAATTAAAGCGCGATTGTTAGGGTTCGCGAGATTACATGAGAGGAGCAGTTACCATATGATAATGAAATTTAAATGGAACGATAATGAAATAAATAACAGTAAACGCAATAAACTGCAAAACGAGCAAACAACGTTAATGGGCAGAATTAGATGAATTGTCAAATGGTGAAAAAGTGAAATTATGCATCTTTTTGTGGTTTTATTTTATGATACAAACTTCAATTTAAATTAAAATAAGATTTTTAATATTAATTTAACTCAAATCCTAAAAACTATTTTAACCTAATTTTTATTTTTTAAAAAAATGGATTTTAATATATTTATTTAAAAAAAAAGGGGTTTTTATTTATTATTATAAAAAAGGTTTTTATTATTTTAAAAAAAAAACAGAGATTAATTTATTTATTAAAAAAATTTAAATGTTATTTATTTTAAAAAAACAGAAATTAGATTTTAAAAAGAGTTTATTGTTTAAAAAAAAACAAAAAAATATAAAAAAAAAACAAACCACTTAAAACAAATGGGTTGGGCCGGTCATCACTCCCGGACCCAACCCCGTCCTCGAACACAAAGGAAAAGGGGGGAGGGATTAGATCAGGGTAACCCTAATCTTCCTTTGGCCTCCACGGCGCCGCATGGACTCTCTTTCTCTCGCGATCTCATCGTGATTTCGTTCATCCTTCTTCTCCTGTTTCTCCGATGTTGACCTTCCTTCTCTTTACAATTCCTGAAAAGAACAAACACAAGACTACATGAAATCTCGAAATAAGCAGTTCAACCTTTAGCTAGGGTTCGAGCGATCTCGTTGAACTCGTGATGGTGGTGATCGATGATTGTTGATGATCGACGGAAGCGATGATGACGTCCGTTCTGAGCTTCGAAGGAAAGTATTTGCTCGTCGTGGCTTTAAACGGCGCCGGTGAATCCTCTCCACTTAGATTGTCTTGTTTCGAGGATGGATGCGATGGTTTCTAAGTCCTTTCTCTCGTTGCCGCCTAGCCAGCTCTTTTTCGGTCTCTCTAGGGTTTTCAAAAGGTTGTATCACTCCTCTATATATCTTTTCTGATTCCTCTTTTTGGGCCTTTGTAATTTTAGATCCGTGTTTTTATTTTCAATGAGATTTGATTTCTTCTGATATGATTTGCTCGCGATTCGAATTTGTGGGATTGATTGGATTTCCTTTCCTTTTTCAGAACTCCTTGATTTGGATGTTGTTTGACCCGATTTTCGGATACGGATTTGCTGATGTTAACATGATATACAGAACTGAGTTGTCCATTTACTCTTCATGTTTGATTTTTCTGCGATGAACTTTATTAACTTTCTTTTTCTTCTTTCAGAACCGGTACTAACACTTTGGTCGAATCAAATGTCGAGGAGGGGTATGCGGTAATGATGACGCTCTGTCTGAGCCATCGGAACACGATGCTACAATTCCTATTGCTGCTTGCCTTGTCTTCGATTGTTTGACACAACTGGATATGCTTCAACTTGTTTTCAGAAATGGATTTACTTTGATCAACTGGATATCTGTTTTGCTTCAGTTTGAATTGCTTATGATGAACTGATATTTTGTGGTGCGATTCATGTTGATATTTATAACCTGATTTTTCCTGTTTTTTGCTGATACTCCTAATTACCCAGGGCAATGATGTTGAACTGAGCCCAATGCTTGCAACTGTGATGCCTATGACAGTCCTTCTGATTGCAGGATCTTATTGATATGGACTGAGCCTTTTGTATTCGCTGGTTCTGATAGCCTTTCTGAATTTACACTTTGCCTCTGTCTCTGATACTTACGATGGATTCTTGTTGTGGGTCACTATCTTTCAGGTGAATTCCAATTTGGCTCTCAGTCCGACGCCATTTACTTGATAGGGCTGGACTGATAAACTCGCATCTCTGTTGCTGATCTGATAGTCTTTCTTGCAGTAGTTACTTTATGCTCTGATGAATTTGGGTCATTTGAGATTTCTTTTCTTCTTCTTATTTCAGAATGGATGCTTTGAACTGATCCATGCCGCCGGGAAGGTTACGCGGTGATGATGACCTTAGGGTCTGAACTGCTATTGTGTGTGTGGCTTTCGATTATGTCTGACTTGGTTCTTTCTTGTTGAACTAGTTTCACTGTTATGAACTTCTTGTTTGATTTAGAGCTGATGCAGGTGTGAAATTCGGTTCTTAGTCAGTGATGGATTTCTTTGAAAACTCTGATACTGTTTTGATGCTTGCATTTCAGGTGTTGACAAACTTTGAACACAAAGTGGCTCATACCCGTCGGCATCCGGGTTTATAACCAAATTGATTGTGCTACTTTACCCTTGTATCAGTCTTGGAAACCAAATGGGATTTACTTGATGAATGGTGCTATATTTACTTGATGGGATTAGTACTTAGCTTGATGTTGAAACGAATCCAATTATGGAAAAAACGAATCAGTCCCACTTCTTTTATCTCTTTCTCTCTCGGTTGTCCCTTAAATAAGAACTGTATTACCTGATTTGACGCCAATGGTGCGGATCGGTAACGGGGGTAGGATGCAGCTTCGGTTGTGCCCTCCCGGCACTCGATGATGACATTGTTCTGAGAGTGTCAAAACAACCCCTAACACTTTTCTTGCTTCTGTTCTGTTTTGTCTTTGTTGTGCAGGTAACCGGAAGAATAATGCGTGAAAAACGCAAGGAAACTCATTGAAGAACATTTAGGACTTAGGATTTTTCCTTTTAGAATAATATATTCATTGTAATATCCTTCTCTTGTAAGCAAATTAAGTATTCAGAAACAATTTTCCCTTTCAAACTTGTAACCTTAAATATTTGTGAAATAAAAACCCAATAAAATGTTCATTGTAATTTTCTCAATTGTAAATCTAAACATTCATGAATAATAATTCATAAATTATTCAAATTCACCTTTAAGCCATAACTTATGAACACTTGTGGATAAAAGTTCCAAAATATCTAAAACTTACTTCCTTTTTGTCTCGATTCAATGAATGATATCCCGTAACATAACCAGATCCAAATTGTAATCCCCTTGATTACGTGACTCCTCAAACCAAAGCTTTGGCCACCTTTTCCTCATTTTAAATTCAAATCTCAACTCATTGTGATAAAATAAGCTACCCGTCACATGATCTTGTCATGATTAATCCATGTAAACAAATGCCCCAAAAATGGACGTCTTATTTATCCCAACATTACAAACTCTGCTTGAAACGACCAAAACGCCCCTAGGGGTAATTCCTGCATAACAAATCGCACTCAATGATTGGTTAGTGATTAAATGGATGCAAAATGGAGTGATATGCGAAATGACTGACTAAATGTAAGGGTAAAATTTGGGGTATTACAGAGGTGCTTGTTGAAGTTGGTAAGGAGAAAGTTTGAAGCTTATTGAAGTTGTCTGCTTGTTGAAGCTGTTTACTGGTTGAAGTTTGCTTATGGAGGCTAGGAGCTGATTGGAGCTTGAAGATAGAAGCTAGCATGAAGATGAAGCCTTTGCTGTCAACTTTGCTGTCAAATCAACTGTTGCTGTTTAGAGCTTGCTACTGCTGTGCTGTCAACTATAGGGGTTTGGTGATGCTGCTTGGGCTGCCTCCTCTGCTGTGGTTTTTGTTTTTTCTGTATTGTCTGTTGGCTTGTACAGCTTGCCCCCTTAAGTTTTGAAGTGAATGTTGATTCACTTTGCCTGTTGTTTTCTCAGGTTCGAGGTTGAGCAGGACTCCCTTGCCTCGCTTGTATTACTGCATTGCATGCATTTTACTGTATTTGCTTGCTTTCTTTTTTGTTTACCACCTAGGATCTCCGATTTCCTCTGTGCAGGAGGGAATTATGACAGACATTAGGATTCTTATCCATGCATGACAACATTAGGTTAGTTTTTATTCCCTTTTCAACCCTAGGCTTTTTAGAGCTTCTTTATCTTCTTATCTCAAAACAACTCAAAAATACAGTAATAAGGTTAATCGATGTCGTACGTTACGAGCCTTAAGCTATTTGAGAAAGGGTTGCTGGAGAGTTTCTTTCCAATAGTCTGGCTGCTTAGTGTGGTACCCTTTGGGTGACACGCGACGTAGTCACTCTCAAATCATAGTCTCTAGTGTGTCAGAGATTGCAAACAAACTAAAAAACACTTCTTTCGTAAAAGATTCAAAATAAACATCAAAGTGTCATTTTTGTCCGCTTGGACTCCTAATCAAGAAAAACCCTTTTTGAAGATAAAAAACAGTCAGACAAGCTTGTGTCTTCCGTAGCCCGAACTACGTTTGCTCTGATCTTTCATGCTGTATGAAAGTACGTAGGCATAGGATGTCGTATCCTAGCGAGCAACCTTCCCCTCCTTTCCCGTAGGTAGGCGAACTACGTTGACTCTGATTTCTCGTTCCAGACGGGAATACGTAGGCATAAAGTGCGATACTTTTCCGAGTCATTTTCTTTTTCTTTAACCCTTGACCTGTAGTGTAGATAGAATAATAATTCGTACCAGAAAACAAGCGTGGATCCCGTCGAGTACGTCGGACGTGAGGGGTGCTAATACCTTCCCCTTGCGTAACCGACTCCCGAACCCAGGATTTGGTTGTGATGACCATTCCTTTCCCTCTTTGCGTTAGGTTTACTCTGAGCGTTTCCTTTCCCTCCTTTGGGATAAATAACGCACGGTGGCGACTCTTCTGTCATAGCCGACGCCGATTTTCGCAGTAGCGACACTTATCATTCACTGAAGTAGAATATATCGCCCTAACTGAAGTTGTGAAGGAAGCATTGTGGCTTGAAGGTTTTGCAAAGCAGCTGAAACTTCAAGGTTGAGTTGTCACTATTATATGCGATAGTCAAAATGCAATAGACCTGTCGAAGAATTCAGCCTATCATGAGCGAACCAAACACACTGATGTGAGACTGCATTTTGTCAAAGGGGTAATCGAGCGTGGAGAAGTCCAAGTGCTGAAGGTTTTGACAGATCATAATTTTGTTGATATGATCACCAAGACATTGCCCAATTACAAGTTGTTCCACTGTATGCAGTTGATAAAGTTGCACGAAGAAAACTAGTTTGTTTCTTGATGTTATAGAGTTAGATCCAAGGTGGAGATTTGTTAGATATTGGATCAAACTCTAGTTTAGCATGTCGTCAAAGTCTGCTCACATACTGTTGTCAAAGACCTACATGTTGTAGTCGAATTGTGTTCTAGTATGTAGTTGTCGAATTAGGCCTTGTGTTAAGGATCCAATTGTTTAAGTTAGCTTATACCCTAAGTTAGCTTATAATGAATAATTGTTAAAGGTCAATTAGTTTAGTATGTTAGATTTATTATAAATAACATACTAGTCTCTCATCTGTGGTGTGAAAAAATCTAATTAGAGTGAGAGGGTTATTAGTTATTCTTTAGTACTTGTAATCTGTTTTATAGAGAAAATAAAAAATAACCGTTATAACCAATCTTTGTTGTTATCTTTATTTTTCCTTAACCCTAACCCTTATGTGTTTCTTGATTATAAGGAAACTGAGTATATTTTATTTTAAGACATCATAATTCACATTTTGTATTTTTTTTTTCAAAACTAAAAAATTATATATTAAAAAAAATTAGAAAATAATTATTTTTTTTATACAAAAAAACGTTATTTTTTATTTATTTTTCAAAAAAAAAATTTCTTCAAAACTATAAACTTTTTTTTTTGGATTTTGGATTTTTTTTATTTTCAAAAAAAATAAATAGACAAATTAAATTGTCTTTTTGTGTATTTAAAAAAAATAGACTAATTTTATTTTTATTTTTTAATTGTTGATTTGATTAAAATTATACTAATAATTAATTGAATTTTAATAACTAAATTTAAATATAGATATGCATAATTTAAGTAACATAAAATTTAAATATAGATATGCATAATTTAAGTAACCTATCCCTATTTTTAACTAACCTAGTAAGACAACTTATTAAGCAGAACATGGATATATAAATATAACCATGTACCGACTTAATATTTAAGCACTTGTTAAAGCTTTGGTGATGTATTTTTGCTTTAGAGAACCACCTTAATCCTCACCGTACAATACGGACCAAAGACTTAAGAATAAGAAGATTTGGTGTCCACCTATTTAGCCTTGATTGTTGGAACCGTAAACCATGACCTTTCATTTATTGCCACATTCTCATTCATCACCAAAAAGTATATCTAATTGCCTCTAATTATTTGCATTCTTAAGTAAAATCAAATACGACTTTTGAAACATGCATTCAATAAAGTTAGTCAACAAACAAGTCTCAACTCTACGTAAGCCTTAAACATCCTTTTCTTTGTGATTTGGAACAAACACAAAGATTTATTATATTAAAACAAAAATCAATCCAGAACAATATTTTGTGTGATTGAACTCTCTCTATATCAAATGCGCATGATCTTTGAGATGAGACATATTAATGAGTTTGGCTTATAAGACTAATAGTATAAAAATTGCATGTGGATTCTGGTAAGTGATAAATATTAGACACACAACTACTATCCATTACCATGTGAGAAGATAGGGTACCCTACCAAGTTGCAAATTTAAGATTTAATTCTATCCATTTCCATGTGCCTTTACTTTTTATCAATATAATTTAAATAAGGTCAATATTTGTGGCACAAAAATAATATGAGTTACATTGTAACAAGGAAAGATAGAGAATGGATTGGTCGTTGGCATGGCATATCCAACCAATTTCTTTAGTTTTTAGTTGAGTGAATTTGTCCACTTTCTCATAGTGATGATAAAAAATAAAGAGGATATTTCATTTTTATTAAAAGAAAGTACTAATAGAATATGTAGATGAATAGAACATGACATTATGGGTTTGTTTTGGCTTTAGGTTACAATACATTACCCTACCTTAGAAACAGAAGGATCTGTTGTTATGGAACTAATTCAAGTACTTGGGAATGAATGTAGGTGTTTTGGTTGAGGAGGTTGACAACACAAATATGGGATCAGAAGTTCTGAATGTTAGTTTCAATAAATAGGGAACAACATTGTCAATGACCAATCACCATAATATATATATATATATATATATATATATATATATATATATATATATATATATATATATATATATATATATATATATATATATATATATATATATATATATATATATATATATATATATATATATATATATATATATATATATATATATATATATATATATATATAAAATTTAATAATATTTTATTATTATTATTATTATTATTATTATTATTATTATTATTATTATTATTATTATATCTTCAAAGAGATTTTATGGTGATAAAATTCATTTTTGAATAAGTTAATTATATAGAATTGATTGTATTTAAATGTGTTGTGTTTAGAACTATTAGTGATCGATGTGTTGAATTGTAATTTTTTGTGTCGAAACAAGTTGTTTGATAGCGACAATAAAGTTGTCGAATAGTCTAGTGTGTGTGATGAAACATCTAATTGTCGGAGTGTTAGAGGAGTTAGTCTCAACATGGATTGTCTTTAACCTAATTTTGCAGTGTTAGCTTAATTAGGTATTTTGAGCTTTTTGTTTTTAGGCTTTGCTTTGGGAGCAAACAAGTTAAATCTATAAATAGAGAGTAACCTTATTATTGTTAAGTGATTCAATTGAATAAAATTGCAGTTTTGAGAATAGAGAGTTACTCTGCAGAAATTCTTCTTCTTCCCTATTTCCATGAAAACCATAAACCTCTTCTTCTTCCTTAATTCATTTTTCTTTTCTTGTTTTCATCATAATTGTACAACAATACAATCTTGCAACCAAGGTTGATTGATTCACTCGAGTGAAGAGTGAAGAACAATAGGGAATTCGATCGGTGTAAGTGAATCTTGTTTATCAAGATTGATTCAGAATTACTCAAAGTCTTGGGTTTAATTCTAACACGATGAAATGATGATGTAATGTTTTGCTGCGATAGATGAGAGTTTGTCGCGTATGTCCTTAATTAAGCCAACTGTTAGGCAAGAGCAGACGAAGAGCCTTGATGGGACGTCACTTCATTGGGAAGAGACACATTAAATATTTGTCTTGTAATGGGTAACGTTTGCAGGGAATTTCTGACGTGTGTCATACACTAGTCAGTACTCATATCTTTTTAACCTTTAGGTAGTTGAATATATTGAACAACTAGGAGGAGATCTCGACCATTGATGGTGTGCTTTTAATTTCACCATACGACGAATCATTCGGTCCCTTATGCCTAAGACACATATAAATAATTCTTGAAATATTATTTTATATAAATAGTTTATGAAATATTATTTTCTCCTTTTTTTCATTTGTGAACTACAAAAGTTCTTTTCCTTTTATGTCATCAACATCCTTTTTTCTTACAAACCCTTTTACAGTGATATCCTAATTAGGTTCATCTACGACATCTTGTTCGGTGGTACATGTGCTACATGGGCAATAAACTCATTTCTTTTAAGTTAAGGTATATATATTTCTTCTTAATTTCACTTTTTTATTATTAGGGTTTTTGGATAGCATGCTTATGGGATCTCTAATGTTCAAACTTCTATTATTAACATGTTTAAAAAGAGCACTAAATCTTTACATCTCCTTGTTTATTATGTTGTTTCTTCATATTTGCCTTTTTTTTGTTGACAGTATTCTTCATAATGGAGATTCCACCTATTATGCTTCATAAGGTAAGATGGGATAACTTGTTAGTATGGGTGGATTAGGAGACATTGGATACCACCTATAATTTCGTCTCTAAAAGAGGTTTGGTTTGGGATTTCAACGAGGTGGGACATTCGTTTGACTGGGGAGTGCTTGTTTCCGACAAAGATAAGAGGGTATGTAACAAGTATGACATATGCATCATTTCTCTCACACGTGTTTGTTTTCTTTGATAGACTGTCTCCCTTCCAATAATTTTGAGGTCGATGTTGGGTTTATGTTAAAGTATTCCAATACTGGTGCAAATATAAGAAGAGTGTGCCAACTTTGACGCTCTTCTTTCATCTTTTAAAAACTCAATGTAGCCCAACTCATTCAAAAAAGGGTCGGGGCTTAATATCTCTTTGACAATACACCAAAATGTTTAATGTTTATTCGGATAGTGTGAAACACTTTAAGGATCAAACTTTCTAACCACTCCCCTCAATGAAGGAGCTCACCTTAAAATATGCTCCATAGACATTAGGATGCCTTACTAATGCTCGAACATATTTTCTAAATTCTTGCACCAAAGTCACTTCTTGTTTGACACTAGATTGTCTCAAGAAGAGATTTTCTTGAAGAGTCAGTTGGTGTTCTTCATTAAGGATTTAGGCTATGTTGGGGTCGTTATCCTTCCTAATACAACACCAAAGAAGAAACTAAAATGGTTCATTGATATGCGTCTGCTGGTGAATGTCAACTTGAAAGAGGTCAGGAAGGTTATTTTTAGTGAGTTGGTTGGATTTTCTTTTTGAAATATTCTTTGATATTTCCTTTTGCAACTGTTAGCTGGAATTTCAACGCCCAGGGGTATATGAAATAAGCCAGTAGAGCTAAATGATATATTTTGAAAAAGAATATATTGATTTCGACGAAAAGCTTGTGAAGGCATAGTTGAAAAAGACTGATCTTGACAGTTGATCAAAACCTGAAGTGGGCCAGAGACTTCGCCTGCGATGCTAGATATCAAGGAGGAAGGGGTATACCTGCAAGACACTTTGATGCTAAAGTAATAATAGGGAGATGAGAAGGCAATTACAAAGTAAGTGTTTCTTAGGATGATTATTGGATACTGACCCTCTCGAGGGTGAGGGTTTTTATAATGCCCCTAACGCTTAGCCATTGGTCCCTATTTTTGGAGCGAGATAACCGTTCCCCAAAAATAGGTAAGTTCCAGAAACTAGCCGTTGAGACGGGAAGATGTGCTCGAAACTAGGCATTGCTTTAAGTAAGGGTGAGGTCGTAGGAAAAAGCATTGTGGTCGTTCCTGGATGATAGAAATGTGCGTGACAGGTCGAGATGTAATGAAGGACAGCTGACCCAGCGGGTCAGCCCTTCTCGGCTGAGGGGCAGAGTAGAAATTGCTTTCCATTTCCCTTAATTGGCAAGGCTTAGACTATTGGACCGTTCTGAATGCAGAAGTGGATTGGGTTATGCCTAGCCATTGGGCCAGTCCGGAATAGGAGCCCCCTAAGTCATTGCTCCTGAGCATATGAGTGATGACTTAAGGGTAGCCTGTGATCCCGAGGAGAAGTGTTATGGTCGACGCTTCTCACTGATATAGGGTTGTTTTGTGGTGCTCGAGGATACATGTGCCCAAGGAACCTGAAATGTTATCCCTCGTGTCCAGTGAAAAGGGAGATCAACGGTTGATGGGACTTGAAGGGATGGAGCACCATGTTTGCGTCGAGCCATGTGTCGAATTTAATGCGTAATGATATCTATGTTATGGTCGTAACGATGACCCTACGCTGCGCGTGTTCGTGCCTCTAACTCGTATGTAAATAGAGGGAGGAAACGTTCACTTATACTTTTTGCTTCTCTCTCTTTTTGTGTTGTTGTTATCGTCGTTTCCACCATTTAACACCGTAAGATCGTCGCACGAGCACTAAGCAGCCTTCACTGACCAAAGTTCTTTTCTCTTCGACCAAGTAAGTTTCTAGTCCTTCTATGTTTTACACAAATTTTAACCTTATTTTTCTTAGATTTGCATGTAGTTAGGGCGAAAACTGGGTAGAATAGGTGTACTCTGGCAGTTGTTGGTGTCTAGTGGTGGTTGAGCCATTTTCTCCCGCTGGCATACTCGTCGGAGTGATAGGACTTTAAGCTTTCGTGTTGGTTCTGGCACCGTTGCAACGACGAATGAGTTTGTCACCGGTGGAGCTTATGAAGCTTCTGGTGTACTCATGAGCTTTTCGGTGGGTCTTCAAAGAAATTATGGGTAAAGTTCCAGGGAGGATCTCCCTGCGAGGGCTTAAGGGATTTCCATGGAGAATCTCCCCGCACCTTCGTTGCACTGTTTGAGTAAGGGTTTAGGTCGAGGACGTTGTCCTCGGGCCTTTATGCGCCCTTTCACTTGACTAGCGATGGAAAGGTGGATTTAACTTTGCCATTGAATTCAATTTTGTTCTCTGCTTTTCAGGTAAAAGAGATGTCTCGCCATTGCGAAGATGATATTATGCTTGAGCGGGAGTGTCGCTACTGCGAAAATCGGCGCCGGCTGACAGAAGAGTCGCCACCGTGCGTTATTTATCCCAACGGAGGGAAAGGAAACGCTCGAAGTAAACCTCGCGAAAAATGGGAAAGGTATGGTCGTCGCAACCAAAACCTGGATTCGGGAGTCGGTTACGCAAGGGGAAGGTATTAGCACCCCTCACGTCCGTCGTACTCGACGGGATCCACGCTTGCTTGGGTTGTCTAAAGGATGCAAAAACAATCTATCTACGGCTGCTAAATCTAAACGGAAGGAAATTGACTCGATAGAGCGTCGCACTCTATGCCTACGTATTCTCAAGAGAGAAAGTCAGAGTCAACGTAGTTCGGGACTACGGGGAAATTGGCTCGCCAAGACCTCGCGTCTTGTGCCTACGTACTTCCACACAGCATGGAAGATCAGAGCTTACGTAGTTCAGGCTAACTACGGCTAGGCTGGGTGTTCTCACACAGGAGTGAGAAATTAAGCTGGTTTTACAGGTACGGGAACCTATGGGAAAAACTACGGTCTGGTCTCAAATGCGCTCGGGCAAGAGAAAAGGGTAACATCAGTCGTCAGCGGGAAAGTCTCGATCGCACAGCAGCGAGAGAACAAAAGAGTTAGTTGTTAGTGTGCTCGCTAGGATATCGCATTCTATGCCTACATATTCTCGTCTGGTACGAGAAATCGGAGCAGCTGTAGTTCGGCTACTGTCGGGACCACAACTCAAATCTCGTTTTATTAATATTCTGAAAAGGATTACAATGATTGAATACGGGAAAATAAACTTCTAGAAACTATCCTATTCATCATGAAAAATCAAATGGAAAATAGTCCCCTAACAAGTGGACTTCTAAAACTACCTCTAAAAGTGTAAAAAGTCCCCTAACAAATGGACTTCTAAAACTACCTCTAAAAGGTAAAATAAACTCTATGAAAAAATGTCCTAAAAGAATTGAAGTGAAGCTGAATATTTTTATCTTCTTTTTCCCAATATTTTCTCTTAATATTCTTTTATTTTTTTACATACTCTCTTCTTTTTCACACTTTCTTTTTCACTATTCTTTTTCATTTCTTTTCATATATCTTTTTTCCAATATTCTTTTATTCCTTTTTCCTCATGTATTTCTTTTAATATTTTTTCAAATATTCTTTTTCTTTTCTTTCTACTCTTTTCTTTTTCAACATTCTTTTTCTCATTTCATTTTTCAACATTTTTTCTATATTTCTTTTCTCTTTTCACAATATTTTTCATATTCTTTTCTCTATATAAAGCAACAAAACTATAAAAAAATAAAAAAGAAAATATAAAGCGAGGGGTGTGTGACAATTACAGGGGGATGTAAGCTTACAGAAAAAACAATGGGCCCAGCCCAGAAAACATAAACCAACAAAAAAAACTGGGGAGGGGTGTTCACAGAAACGGAGGGTATAATCCAGCCAGAAAGATGTTGGGCTCAGGCCCACTAGCTCACACAAAAACAAAAAAAAACGGAGGGTGCCACGGAACCAGGGGGTGTGTGATTCTGAAAAACGCAATTGGGCCTTCAGGCCCAAACAGACCCAAAGGACTCCACTTCTCCTTCCACTCTCACCAATCCAGAAACCCTAATTCCTCTACCTTCTTCTCTCACTCAGCCGCCACCGTCAACTCCGAACTCAACATCTCCCTTCTCCGATCAAAACAAAATCAACACCAACCCGTACTCCCTCTTCCATCACTTCCATCTTCCCTCTTCGTCTCAACTTCACTTTCACCGTTCACCATTCTCTCCTCATCTTCTTCTGGGATTCACGTTTTCTAACGAACTCAACAAAACAACGGAGGTTGGATCTTTGGAGTTTGGACTTGTTGCGCACGACGATGAAGCTTCGTGGAGGAAGCAGTTCGTTCACGTGAAATTTTACTGTGATTCGGAGGTTGCAGGTTGACGAAAGATTCTGGAGAAGCTTCTGATGTGGATCTTGAGCAAGATCTGATGAAGATCGCTGGATCTTGCGAAGGTTTCTGAAACGGACATTCAATGAAGATTATGACAGAATCTTGATGAAGCTTTCACGAATGGATGAATGCCTCTGAGTTGGAGATCGCGAACTTGGACGAACACGATGAAGATCGTGCGGTTTCTGGGGAGAATCGTGATGCTGACGATGAAGGTTCTTGGGTGTTGACGAAGACTTGTCAAAGATTTGAACGAATCTGGGAAATTCGCCATGAACATGATGAGCTTCTTGTTCAATTTCTGGAAAAAGATCAAGAACGGATGAATCCATGAGATTTTCGGTGTTGTGATGAGTTTTCCGGTGAAAAGATTGATAGGAATGTGATGAAGATTGTGAGGTTGGAGGAAGTTTCTGGTGAACAGATGATGATTCCGGCGACAGCTATGGGTTCCGGTGATGGTTACCGGTGGGATGGCTGCCGTGTTGATTTCTCCGGCGAGTCTCCGACTGTTTGCATGGCCGGAGGGGGAGAGGAGTGGGTGGCTACGTGGCATGCTGCATGCAGCGTGTGGGTGATGAGTGGGACGCGTGGAGTGAGGTGAGAGTGAAACATGGCAGCGATGTGGCGGGAAGGGAATGAGGTGGCGTGTACTGGTGAAGTGGAAATTGATATGTGGCGTCCCCTAGGATCAGACACGTGGTGACGATTTTATAGCAAGGATTTTTGGACAAAATGGACTGCAACTCTGGGCCTCCAAAAAGCAAACTGGGCCCAACGAATAACATGAATTAATTGGACTGATGATGGATTATTAAACCTGATTAAAGCTGCATTAAACCTAATTAACTACTTAACTAAAAAACTAATACCACCTAATATAATCCTAATTAATTCTGATTAAGACTAAACAAGGACTCAAATCAGTAATTAAATCCTAAATTGAAAATTAAGACTATCCTACCTAATTAAAGCTAATGAGCTCAATTAAAACCCTAATTAAATCTAAAAAAGATTAACTACTAAACTCTATTAATTTCTATTAATTTCTAAACTAATAAAATTCTAATAATTCCACTAATCTAAAAAACTCTAATAATTCTCTATTCAAAATTTTATTAAATTTCTAGTAAATCTCTAATAAAACCTATATTACTTATTTAAAAGAAAATCTATTATTAATAAAAAAAAATCTATATTCTTTCTATATTATTCTAAAAACACTTAAAAGCTATTTAATATCTAATATATTCTAAAAAAAATGATTAAAACTATTAACAAAGATTAAAATCTATTTATTATCTATTAAATATCTATTATATTCTAAAAATGATTTTAAAGCTATTAAAAACATTAAACTCTATAAAAAAAATCTAATAATAACTAATAAAATCTAGAAAATTCCTAATAATTCCAGAGGGAACAAAAATAGCACAGAACGACAAATGGGACCACGAGAGCGCACCGGAATAACCGGTAAAAATAAACGGACACCGAAATATCCCTAAAAACAACAGCGCGAGCTGAAAACACCGGGAATAGCACGACTTCCCAAAAAAACGATTCTACCTATCTGAACTTGCTAAAAACACCTGAAACGCGAGAAGAGGGCTGTGATCCCGATAAAATCAAAACGACTGAAAAAATGTACTGTATGCGATATGCGGATGCGAATGCGGTCATGCATCGAAACATGAACCAGATACGGGAACCAGTTGGTCAAATTTTAGGGTGCAACAACTGCCCCTATTCAAGCGGCTTGGACCTGAATGGTTGAAGAGCGCTCAGTCTTCAAACATTCAAAGGTAGATGACGGTTGAATACCAATGAAACCCTGAAATTTGCCAACCGAGGGAATATACTGCAAAGCTGCTTGATGAATAGCATCCAATGGACTGAAGTTCGGTTGTCACGGCAACAACTGGTCAATTATCTGATAAAAATTTCTCTCCTTTTCAACATCAATCACCTGTGTAACGCCACAAGTATTGGAATAATGCTTCGGACAGCAAACAACTTGATTCCCATCTCTCTTATGGGATCAAATCCTGTCATCTCATAGTTCACAGCGAACTTGAGGATAATTCTCCTGGGGAACTTCTGAATCGACTGGCACCTATTCTGTCAACAGGAGGCAGCTTCAGAAATCTGATATATGTCAATCTTTTTTTTTCCAGTGCCGACGTAACAACCAAATGTGAAGAATCACTCCGCTGGGGGAGAAGAGAAGCTTAACCACACAACTCTGCAGGGGAACATACTCGAAAGCCATGAGGTAACCAACCTGGTCCATGTTTCGAAATGCGTATGTCTGATAATGATGCAATGTCTCATACAACATGGAAATGCTATGCGTTCTTATTTGAAAATGCGAGGCCCAGACGGCATGGAAATGTTATATGTTTGTATAACTGCTATGACGATATATGCAAATGCAGGCTCGAGCTGCCAGAGAACACCAGGTCTACAACCACTTGGCAAAATAAATGCCGAACGTAGATGTCAACTCCAACTGAGGGTAACCTGGTATCACAAAATCATCTCAGCAACATAAATGCTGGCAAAGGGAAACCAAATCCGCTGGGGATAACCGTCCTGCTGGAGAAATGGAAAGGCAACCCTGCTTGGGGAGAAAAACAAAACAACCCTGCTTGGGGATGCTCTCTTCAAACCATTGACAACTGATTGTGCTCTGTGGGGATTGATCCAAACTGGGGTTGATTGCGCGCAGCACACTGCTGGAAATGCCCTTACTGTCAAGGATATCAATCTTAATCTGCTGGGGATACTCCTGATCCTACTCTGATACGGGGTAAAATGCAATCTCAACTCTTGCGGGGATAATATGTAACTTTCATCTGCTGAAGAGTAGCAATTCTGATTTAACAACATCCACACGGAATTCAAACATTAATCGGAGCACTGGTATCCGTCGAGCTTCGTATCGGGGAACATGACAACATGCGAGCCATTGGGAATTACTGTGTCAGATACCTTTAGGTTTTTGTTTTTCTGGTTTAGGATAAACATGGATTATGTACACAGTGGAAGATATGGGAAATACTAGACGAGAACTAGCATTCAAAGGTAGGCTACCAGACGAGAACTGATAGGAAAATAGGTTAGGAACATTGAACGAAAATTGATTTTTAAATATCAGACAGGGATGACTGGATGACGGACTGAGGCATAGACAACCAGGCGAGAACTGGCTGAAAGCTGACGCACACCAGACGAGAACTGGTATAACACATAGGTTAAAACACACGATGACCAGACGAGAACCGATTGCGCAATGACACGTACCAGACGAGAACTGATACAACACTTGAAGAAACGGTGACCAGACGAGAACTGGTTACAATAAACTACACCAGACGGGAACTGATGCTCACAATAAACTACACCAGACGGGAACTGATGTTTACGGGTTTGCCAGGCGAGAACTGGACTTTGGAAATGACTGGTTACTGACACGTAACAGGTTTAAACTGTAGGATAATGATCCAACGACATCAAGACCTTTTTCCGGAATGTTAAGGTTTTTTTGATAAGGGTAATGACACGATTCCCCGACACTCAACTCTGGCTGGGGATAAACAGACTGGCTTGAATAACTTGCCCCAGTGCACTCAACTTGCCCCAATCCAACTCTTGGGAATACTTGCTCTGAACAGATCTCTACGAGACGACCTCGAGATTACTTGCCCCGGTATCTATACGACAACAGAATTCAATCTCCATTAAACCCCTATCAACCCAGCGGGTTTCAACATTCTCTGCATTGACTTGCCCCAGAATGAGCGTTCTAGCGACTTAACCCGATCTGATTATCCACCTGAAGTATCTGCTTTCAAATCTCCACGTTCTGGATGATTGCCCCTGATTGGGTCTCGAGAAGACTCACTTCTGATCAACTGTTTTTCAAACAAACTTCCCCTGATCAACTGAAGCTTCGGGATTTGTCCTCAGACTAACTGATTCTGAACTTACCGGACGTCAATGCCCCGGATTCACAGGTCTCACAATATACACCATCCTGGTTCAGACTGCTGGATTATTCGGTCCTGCTCGACGATTCCCTGTTGGAATTTCTTTCATGCCAACTACTAACCTGCAATTAAAAATCGTCTGTTCACGAATGGTAATCTTAATGCTGTGTTTATGCAGATTTTTGAAAAATTTTGTGCTGTCACACATTTACATGTCATGAGTGAGTGACGAATGAACCAAAGTTCAAACGTAGTGCTTACATGATCAGTGAAAAATACAACAAGGATATGACTAGCAAGTCAAGAAGGAGTCAGGTTACTCAACCTTATCGTAATGCGCTTTCAGAATAAACCCTGCCTCAATTAGGTCTTTTAAGGGTTGTATCGTGGTCGGGTTCACGGTTCGTGAAACAAAGGATATCCGGCTCAAATTTTGATTTGTACCCACCCCTTCTACGTGATGATCTCCGATCCTAAGGTTCAGTTAACCTGGCACAAGCGCTCGCCTCTTCGAGAGGTATGTTGAATGGTAAGAACCACAATTAAGGATTTCACAGGGTTTTTTCCGGAGTGATAGTTACTCCTTCTTCGCTTTCGGTGTCTGTGTACACGACTTTGTGACTCGCTGGGGAAAAAAATTCCATTGATATCCTTTCTTTTTCGTTCTTTCGATTCCCTAATTTTTGCCTAGACTGACTCCTTTTGAGTTTTTTTTCGTTTTTTCGTTTTCTTTTGAAGTCCAGCGGGATGCCCTGATTTTTGCCTAAGTATTAGCTTTCCAAGCTTTTCCTTTCTTTTTACTTAGCGGGCTTTCTTTTTCTTTCTTTTGGAACAAAGTCGTGTGACACTGGTTGTCTTGATTGCTCCGAAAGGATTGTAACTGTCTCACTCCTGATTGGTGAGGTTTTAACCACTGTGGTTGACGAGGTACGACCTCTGGGGAAAAATGCGATGTGATTGGTCCTCGAAAGACAACACTCCTCTGTAAGACTTGAATACTCGGTCAAGCTAACTGACAACTACCATGCCCCGGGTTAAGATGTGAGGGTTTAAAAGTCCGAAAAAACTTCTACTTCCTGGCTCGAAGTGGTTAACAAGGGACTAACTCCTTATATCTCCAGTGTTTAGGGAATTTGAAACAATGCCTTGTACGTCATCGGTAAGGTCTTATCTGAAAGCATACGATCATCGGTTATGAGTTTATTTCGTCATCCTCCCTCCAGTCTTTGCTAGTCACAGTGATAAAGTGGAGTGAATAAAATGCAAGTGTCAGTGTAATGCAGTAAATGAGCGACAGCGACATGATTAATTCAGAAAAATGCATAGTCACCTTATTATTATTACCATTCAAAACATACAATGTTTAAAAGCAGGTAGTAACTAACAGAAAAGAAACTACAAATGCAAATGATATAAAGTCTGAGGACTGCCAATGCTGAGGGCGCCTGCCTGTCTGGACCACTGGCTTTTGTTGGGGAATACTTTCCGAGTCTACGAGCTTAGACAGCTGAGTGGTTGGTATGAACAAACAGAAATCCTTCTCGAAAGGAAATGCAATCCTGGTCGATCAACTGCTGTACCTTCGCCTGAAATGCTTTACAATCTTCAGTTGCATGTCCTGGGGATCCGCCATGGTAACCACACTGAACTTGGGGATTGTACCCAGGAGGGTAAGGTTCTGGCACGGGCTTGAGAGCTTTAGGTTCCACCAAAGAACTCTGGACCAACTGTGGCAAAAGCTGACTGTACGGCACAGGAACTGGGTGAGAAGGAGCATTCCTTCGTTCCAAGTTGCTACGAGGTCGGTTCTGATTCTGACGCTGAGTCTGATAACCTTGGCCACGAGTTTGCTGATTTGCACGGGAAGCGACATAAGATTCCTGATATGGTGCCCCAGGCACCGCTGTCTGTCCAGCATAACAAGGCATAGAAGATACTGATCCAACAGATTTCACCGATTCATCTCGAGGGTACCCAACATCTGGCATGACTGCATTGATCACAACTCCTTCTTCATTCTGATAGTCGCAAAGAGATTCAGTTTCACTAGCCTGACCGCTTGAGACAACCTGAATTTTTCCAATCTTTATAGCATTCTCAATACGTTCTCCAACTCCCACTAATTCGGAGAAGTTCAGCAAAACTCCAAGTAATCTCTCAAAGTACGGGCTTTGCAATGAGTCTACGAACATGCCTGCTAACTCCCGGTCAGGGATCAGTGGTTCCACTCGGGAAGCAAAATCTCTCCATCTCCGAGCATACTTTTTGAAAGGTTCATTGATCCCCGTAGACAAAGATTGCAACTCCATGCGAATGGGAGCTATGTCCATATTGTAATCATACCGCTTCAGGAAAGCTCTGGCTAAATCCACCAGTGATCGAATCTGATCCTTCTCTAACTGCATATACCAACGTAGAGATGCCCCAATCAAACTGTCCTGAAAACAGTAAATCATCAACTTGTCGTTTTGCACAAACAAAGTCATTCTTCGACAGAACATCACCAAATGTAGCCTCGGGCAACTATCTCCTTTATACTTTTCAAACTTCGGCGCTCTGAATTTAGGAGGTAACACTAGGTCAGAAACCAAGCACATATTTGAAGCATTGAGACCAACATCGTTCTTAACTTCCAGGGCTTTGACTTGCTCCTCCAATGCGTGCAACCTCTTAGCTTGCACAAGAGCTAATGGGTTATTAGTCCTCACTATCGGAACTTCTCTTCGGGAGATCAAACCAGCAGGAGTAACATTTTGATAATTCGCGGCATCAGAAGAAGAACGTTCACTTGGGATGACAAACTGTTGGTGCAAATCTTGGCCTCTAACAGAAGTCTGCATAAGTTGAGCTGCAGTAAGGTTATTCACTTGCGGAAAGCCTTCATCAGACGTGGAATCATACAAAGGATTGGACGTCACAGTGAACCCCGACAAGGCGTTAGTAGGCTGGAAGTTGCTCTCAAACATAGCTATCAATTACCTTCAACTGACTGCACTGCTTGATTCTGCTTGATCCGTTTCAACCTCTTGGTCGTCTTCTAACAATCCACAGTTGCTCAGACCAATCACCGGATAATCACCTTCTGAAATCAAACAACGGCTGGATAAGAGCTCTGGCCAGCTGGAGAAATGCTATGCAATATGATGCAAAGATGCTTATGCAGATGCAATGTAATGCAGCAAACACGGGATCACAACCCCCACAACACGCCCTGAGTACTGCTGCGCTGCCGACGGGGATAATCACTCTGAAGCGAAAACCAAAAAACCGGGTCGTCTGGAGGTTAAGTTTCCTGCAAAAACCCTCCCACTCACAGGTATGGACCTAATCTGACAAGGTACGGCATCCTATGCGATCATCAGCGTCACAGACTTTCATGAGGAATGATACGATTCCCAGAAGGAGTGGCATCGTCATCTCATGAAGAGGCCTCACTTAGCTGACTTCCAATTGATCAGTCCCCAGAGTCGACAATCCTCACGTCTGGACTTCTCTCAGATCCTCAGGACCGGAAAGAAGCACCTCGGAGAGAACCTCGTCTGATCGCGGATTTCGTGGGGAACTCTTGCCTGCTCAGCAAACAGGTTCACCCACTAATCTCCACAACTACGTCTAAATGCATACTCAAGCAGCCCAGGTCCGGCTATCACTCAAAGTATCACCCTCCCCAACACAACGGCAACAGATAATAGCAATGAAAAAAGATAAACACCCGACGGACAAGCAAACAAGCGCTAGGGTTGACTCTCTTAGGGGACGTTGGATCCCACATGCATAGGGAACTATCGCAATTCCCCAGCAGAGTCGCCAGCTGTCGCTACTGCGAAAATCGGCGCCGGCTGACAGAAGAGTCGCCACCGTGCGTTATTTATCCCAACAGAGGGAAAGGAAACGCTCGAAGTAAACCTCACGAAAAATGGGAAAGGTATGGTCGTCGCAACCAAAACCTGGATTCGGGAGTCGGTTACGCAAGGGGAAGGTATTAGCACCCCTCACGTCCGTCGTACTCGACGGGATCCACGCTTGCTTGGGTTGTCTAAAGGATGCAAAAACAATCTATCTACGGCTGCTAAATCTAAACGGAAGGAAATTGACTCGATAGAGCGTCGCACTCTATGCCTACGTATTCTCAAGAGAGAAAGTCAGAGTCAACGTAGTTCGGGACTACGGGGAAATTGGCTCGCCAAGACCTCGCGTCTTGTGCCTACGTACTTCCACACAGCATGGAAGATCAGAGCTTACGTAGTTCAGGCTAACTACGGCTAGGCTGGGTGTTCTCACACAGGAGTGAGAAATTAAGCTGGTTTTACAAGTACGGGAACCTATGGGAAAAACTACGGTCTGGTCTCAAATGCGCTCGGGCAAGAGAAAAGGGTAACATCAGTCGTCAGCGGGAAAGTCTCGATCGCACAGCAGCGAGAGAACAAAAGAGTTAGTTGTTAGTGTGCTCGCTAGGATATCGCATCCTATGCCTACATATTCTCGTCTGGTACGAGAAATCGGAGCAGCTGTAGTTCGGCTACTGTCGGGACCACAGCTCAAATCTCGTTTTATTAATATTCTGAAAAGGATTACAATGATTGAATACGGGAAAATAAACTCCTAGAAACTATCCTATTCATCATGAAAAATCAAATGGAAAATAGTCCCCTAACAAGTGGACTTCTAAAACTACCTCTAAAAGTGTAAAAAGTCCCCTAACAAATGGACTTCTAAAACTACCTCTAAAAGGTAAAATAAACTCTATGAAAAAATGTCCTAAAAGAATTGAAGTGAAGCTGAATATTTTTATCTTCTTTTTCCCAATATTTTCTCTTAATATTCTTTTATTTTTTTCACATACTCTCTTCTTTTTCACACTTTCTTTTTCACTATTCTTTTTCATTTCTTTTCATATATCTTTTTTCGAATATTCTTTTATTCCTTTTTCCTCATGTATTTCTTTTAATATTTTTTCAAATATTCTTTTTCTTTTCTTTCTACTCTTTTCTTTTTCAACATTCTTTTTCTCATTTCATTTTTCAACATTTTTTCTATATTTCTTTTCTCTTTTCACAATATTTTTCATATTCTTTTCTCTATATAAAGCAACAAAACTATAAAAAAATAAAAAAGAAAATATAAAGGGAGGGGGGTGTGACAATTACAGGGGGATGTAAGCTTACAGAAAAAACAATGGGCCCAACCCAAAAAACATAAACCAACAAAAAAAAACTGGGGAGGGGTGTTCACAGAAATGGAGGGTATAGTCCAGCCAGAAAGATGTTGGGCTCAGGCCCATTAGCTCACACAAAAACAAAAAAAACGGAGGGTGCCACGGAACCAGGGGGTGTGTGATTCTGAAAAACGCAATTGGGCCTTCAGGCCCAAACAGACCCAAAGGACTCCACTTCTCCTTCCACTCTCACCAATCCAGAAACCCTAATTCCTCTACCTTCTTCTCTCACTCATCCGCCACCGTCAACTCCGAACTCAACATCTCCCTTCTCCAATCAAAACAAAATCAACACCAACCCGTACTCCCTCTTCCATCACTTCCATCTTCCCTCTTCGTCTCAACTTCACTTTCACCGTTCACCATTCTCTCCTCATCTTCTTCTGGGATTCACGTTTTCTAACGAACTCAACAAAACAACGGAGGTTGGATCTTTGGAGTTTGGATTTGTTGCGCACGACGATGAAGCTTCGTGGAGGAAGCAGTTCGTTCACGTGAAATTTTACTGTGATTTGGAGGTTGCAGGTTGACGAAAGATTCTGGAGAAGCTTCTGATGTGGATCTTGAGCAAGATCTGATGAAGATCGCTGGATCTTGCGAAGGTTTCTAAAACGGACATTCAATGAAGATTATGACAGAATCTTGATGAAGCTTTCACGAATGGATGAATGCCTCTGAGTTGGAGATCGCGAACTTGGACGAACACGATGAAGATCGTGCGGTTTCTGGGGAGAATCGTGATGCTGACGATGAAGGTTCTTGGGTGTTGACGAAGACTTGTCAAAGATTTGAACGAATCTGGGAAATTCGCCATGAACATGATGAGCTTCTTGTTCAATTTCTGGAAAAAGATCAAGAACGGATGAATCCATGAGATTTTCGGTGTTGTGATGAGTTTTCCGGTGAAAAGATTGATAGGAATGTGATGAAGATTGTGAGGTTGGAGGAAGTTTCTGGTGAACAGATGATGATTCCGGCGACAGTTATGGGTTCCGGTGATGGTTATCGGTGGGATGGCTGCCGTGTTGATTTCTCCGGCGAGTCTCCGGCTGTTTGTATGGCCTGAGGGGGAGAGGAGTGGGTGGCTACGTGGCATGCTGCATGCAGCGTGTGGGTGATGAGTGGGACGCGTGGAGTGAGGTGAGAGCGAAACATGGCAGCGATGTGGCGGGAAGGGAATGAGGTGGCGTGTACTGGTGAAGTGGAAATTGATATGTGGCGTCCCCTAGGATCAGACACGTGGTGACGATTTTATAGCAAGGATTTTTGGACAAAATGGACTGCAACTCTGGGCCTCCAAAAAGCAAACTGGGCCCAACGAATAACATGAATTAATTGGACTGATGATGGATTATTAAACCTGATTAAAGCTGCATTAAACCTAATTAACTACTTAACTAAAAAACTAATACCACCTAATATAACCCTAATTAATTCTGATTAAGACTAAACAAGGACTCAAATCAGTAATTAAATCCTAAATTGAAAATTAAGACTATCCTACCTAATTAAAGCTAATGAGCTCAATTAAAACCCTAATTAAATCTAAAAAAGATTAACTACTAAACTCTATTAATTTCTATTAATTTCTAAACTAATAAAATTCTAATAATTCCACTAATCTAAAAAACTCTAATAATTCTCTATTTAAAATTTTATTAAATTTCTAGTAAATCTCTAATAAAACCTATATTACTTATTTAAAAGAAAATCTAATATTAATAAAAGAAAAATCTATATTCTTTCTATATTATTCTAAAAACATTTAAAAGCTATTTAATATCTAATATATTCTAAAAAAAATGATTAAAACTATTAACAAAGATTAAAATCTATTTATTATCTATTAAAAATCTATTATATTCTAAAAATGATTTTAAAGCTATTAAAAACATTAAACTCTATAAAAAATCTAATAATAACTAATAAAATCTAGAAAATTCCTAATAATTCCAGAGGGAACAAAAATAGCACAGAACGACAAATGGGACCACGAGAGCGCACCAGAATAACCGGTAAAAATAAACGGACACCGAAATATCCCTAAAAACAACAGCGCGAGCTGAAAACACCGGGAATAGCACGACTTCCCCAAAAAACGATTCTACCTATCTGAACTTGCTAAAAACACCTGAAACGCGAGAAGAGGGCTGTGATCCCGATAAAATCAAAACGACTGAAAAAATGCACTGTATGCGATATGCGGATGCGAATGCGGTCATGCATCGAAACATGAACCAGATACGGGACCCGGTTGGTCAAATTTTAGGGTGCAACAGGGAGCTGTCCAAGGAGAGTTCCTTGGGTGATAGTAGTTCCGACGAGACCCCCCTTAGAGTCCCAGGGAAGAATGGATTGCTGCTGAGCCTCGGAAGCATGCCTCCCTCTTCGCCTTCCATACTCAGGATGCCTTCACTATGGTGGGGAAGGAAGGAGACTGGGGGGTTTACTTCCTGGGGAAGAGGACCGGATATGCTCGACTTATGATGTCGAGCACTTTCCCATGTATGAGTACGTCTTTAAGGAGATTGGGTTAAGGTCGCCCTTCACCGATTTCCAAGTGGTTGTCTTTGGTCATCTAGATTTGGCACCTTCTCAGCTACACTCGAACTCAATTGCTTTCATCCGAGCATTCAAGATTACATGTGAGTACTTGAAGATTGGAGCCACTCTCCCCTTTTCTTCACTGTCTTCCACCTCCAGCGTTAGGTTGTGCGAGGGCAGTTCGAATGGGTCTCCCTGAAGCAGGAGGAAGTTGTTTAAGGCCTTTTCTGATTACATTAGGATATTTAAGAAGAGGTATTATGTCATGGAATCTGTTTTAGAGAGGGCGAAAGACTCCTTGTTCCTCTGGGAGATTAATACAGATGAAAATGGGAAACCCCTTCTCAACGGGCAAGGCAAGATGAGGAGGCGTTGTACACTGAGATTCTGTTTCACCTGGAGTAAGGATCACTTCACCAGGGAAACCGAGGAATATATAGCCAAGACAACCATGCTGGAGGGAGATAACTTGGCTAGTTATAACAAGATGGTGGATTTTGTTGATGGTTTTCGTCCTGCCCAGTGCATGACCAGGGGTGGGGACATCATTTTTGAAGATGATGGGGGGCCCAAGGTGGAGGCTCGATACATTAACACTAAGGAGCTCCTCGAGTGCTGCATGTGCGAGGAGGCTCTGGAACTTTTGGGTAGCTATTTATCTTCTTAGCTCGTTCTGTGTTGTTGTTTTATGTTTACTAACATGTGTCCGTTGTTTTTTAGTAAAATGTCTTCTGCTCATGAACGCTTGGTGAATAGCGCGGAAACCAAGCTTAAGCTAGGGAAAAAGGTTGGCAAAATTCGTCTTGGTGAGCAAACAGTTCATCCTCCAACAGGGTCAGGGACCTCTTCCTCAGTCGCGATTGCCGTCCGCACTTCCCCGCTGCCTGTGACTTTAAGACCCAAGCGCCCCCGAACGAAAGGCGTCATTGACCTGACCGGCGAGGGGGAGAAGAGCATGTATGAGCTGCCCCTGTGCTTCCACAATAGGTGTAACGCCCGTTTTAATTATTTTCGGGTTCCGGTGTTATTTTTGAATTTGTTGGTGTATTTGTGTGGATTTATTTTGAGGATAAAGAACTCATAGTATTAATATATAGTGATAAAATGTGATGATTAATACTAATGTAATTATTATTATTAATTATTACTATTATTTCTAAATATTAGTATTATGAGGGAAATTTAATAAATTGGATTTTTGGAGAATTAAGAAATATGGATTATTGGTGAATTAAAAATGATATGAAGAAAATATCATTTGGAAAAATGGAAAATAAGTTGTATTATTTTGGGATGAGGGGTAAACTTGGCATTTGGTGAAAAATAGATTTGGAAGGAGAAGGAGAACGTGTACGAAGAACAAGAACAAGAGGAGGAAGTGCACGATCAGAAGAGCAAGGCAAGAGCAAGCAAAATCGTATGGATTGAGGAGCTTGTTCATCATCAAAGCTTGAATTGAGGTAAGGGGGGAGTAATCGGTTAAATTTGGTAAATGCATGATTAATCGGTAGAAAGGGGGAAATCCCTAATCCCCATAGATTTCTTGATGTTTGATGTCGATTGCATGCTGTTATTGATGTGAATGTTGTGTTGTTTGATGATTAATTCGTTTGCATGTGCTGGGAATATTGGGTTGAATGAATTTGGGGGTTTTTGAGTAGTTTCGGAGTTATGCCGGAAGTCGGTAACTTGAGCAGATGATGCGTTTTAGTGGATAGAATCGGGAATAGACCCGTAGCTCAGTTGTAGCATGTTGTTAGTTGCGAGTTTTGATTTAATCGGGCGGAATCGGGAGTGGATGATGATTTTGGTGCGCAAAATTTTTTTCTGAGTACGCGGGTATTCGCTGGGCGAATGAGGGGCGAGCCTTTGTCGGGCGAGCTAGCCAGCGAGTGCTGGCAGAAGCTTCTGTCTGGCTTCGCCAGAAGGGTTCGCCAGGTGAATGGCAGCGAGTGTTCGCTGCAGGGCTTCGCCGGGCGAATGTGCCAGCGAGCCCAGTAGCAGTTTTGTATTTTGCTGCTGCTTTTGTGTTGTTCCGCTGTGGAATTGGACCCTTGTTGGTCTTGTGCGATGAGAGGCTTGTTGGAGATGCTGACGCGAGCGTATGTTGGTGGTTGTAGGGCTGTTTAGCCGGCGTTTATCGCAAGTGGCCTAATTGGTGGAGTACGCATTATGTATGAACCGGTGTGGATGCGTACGTGAGATGTGTGCACCGTGGGTGTACTGTGTGTGAGATGTGAGGATCAGTATGATCGTGATGCCTCGAGCACGTTTTGTTGGTGCGTTGTGGTGAGTGGATCCGTGAGAATCGATACGCTTATTATGCGTTACAATTGTGTGCTGTTATGTGATGTATTGGGTCAGTAGGACCGACATGCCTTGTGTGCATTATATGTGATAAGTTGTGTAGTGAATGGATCCATGGGATCGACGCACTGTGTGTGCTTGTTATGTATGTATTTTGTGATGTGAATGGATCCGTAGGATCGGTACGCCTTGTGCGTCGTGTATATATATATGGTATGAGGGGTGGATCAATAGGATCGGTTTACACTTGTGTGATAGATGTATATTGTGTGTGAATATGGTTGTGTGTGCTCCCTGTGAGGAGGGTGATGGCCATGTGTCCATCGATGTTAATGTGTTGTGCTCCCGGTGAGATGGGTGATGGCCATGTGTCCATCGATGTTGATGAGGTGCTCCCGTAGTGGAGGGTGATGGCCTGGTGTCCATCGGAGATGTGCTCCCATTGTGGATGGTGATGGCCAGGTGTTCATCGGTATTGTTGTGGTGCTCCTATTATGGAGGGTTGATGGCCAAGTGCCCATTGGTAATATGTGCTCCTGTGAGGAGGGTTGATGGCCAAGTGCCCATCGGTGATATGTGCTCCTGTGAGGAGGGTTGATGGCCCGGTGCCTATCGTGATTGTGAGTCGGTACCGTATGTTTAGAGTTGTGTGAGTGCATTGTTGCGTGATAGTATGTTGTGGTTGATGGTGGGACCGCGAGTCCGGATGATATGTATATGAAATAGTATTATTATTGATTTCTGCCTTTTATTTCATGTACTAGTATACCATTATTATCTAATCGTAATTCTCACCCCTTTGTTGTCGTTGTGGTCTGTACTTTTTTGGAAGTACAGACAATCCAGGTGTTTAGATTGTTGGATTGTGGTGTCTCCGTAGGGCTGCTCTGATACATAACACCGGGGAGTTTTAGGAGTTTTATTGTGTATTTTTGATATGTGTGCTCCTGTGGCGTATCTGTTTTTGGTATATGTGTGGTGATGTTTGATGATGTTGTGTATTTTGGGGCAGATGGTCGTTATTGTATATATGATGATGATGATGGATATGGATGATGTATGTATATAATATTTTGTGTTATGACAGACCATATCTTTTTTCGCTACAATTTTATTGAAAAATTCAGTTAAATTATTTGGAAAAATATTTGTGGAAATTATGACGCATATTGTGGCATCCCGTTTGGGAGAGAAACTCTGATATGTGTTTTATTTGTTTGTTTTATTTTATTTTGGGAACGGGATGTTACAAGTTGGTATCAGAGCAGGTCGGTCCATCCGGCCAGTGTAGTGTGTTGAGTCTGTCTATAGGATAGAGTTGCTTGTTTTCTGTTAACTTGGATTGTTGTTGAGCAGAATGGCTGGGAGAAATGACGTGGCGTTGGCTGCGGCGATGCAGGCTACGACACAAGTAGTGGCCAACCAAAATCTGGCTGCGGGAGCTCAATTTAGAGACCTGACGCAGTTCCAGAGCAACAAGCCACCAAAGTTTGAAGGTGGAATTCTGGATCCGGTAGCTGCACAGAAATGGCTTAAGGCAATAGAGAAGATCTTCAGAACCATGGGGTGCAGTGACGAGCAGAAGGTGAGGTTCGGTACTCACATGCTCGAGGGGGAGGCCGAGGCTTGGTGGGATAATTGCCGTCAGAGGATGGAAGCTTCGGGGACTCCGATTACTTGGGAGGTGGTTCGGTCTGGATTTCTGGAGAAGTATTTTCCAGAAGATGTCAGAAGTGCTAAAAAGGTGGAATTTTTGGAATTGAAACAGGGCAGTATGTCGGTAGCCGAGTATGCGGCTAAGTTTGAGGAGCTGGCTCAGTATTATCTTCATTACAATACTGAGGAAGCTATGACTTCGAAGTGTCTGAAATTTGAGAATAGGTTGAGGCTAGAGATCAAGATGGGAATTGCATGTCAGAAAATCAGGAGCTACCCTGAGTTGGTGAGTAGGAGCCGTATCTATGATAACGATAACCGTGCGAGGATCACACACTATAAGGCGGCAAGTGATCGTAAGGGTAAACAAAGGTTCGGTGGTACTCCTTACAGTGTTCCGACTGGTAAGGGGAAGTTCAAGGGTGCTGTTAATAGGAAGCCCAGAGAGGGTAGGGCGTTGGCTGGTATGAAGTGTTTCTGGTGCGGTGGCATGGGTCATCGTGCCAATGATTGTCTTCCTGATGCGAAAAAGTGCTTCAAGTGTGGGAAGTCGGGTCATGTGATGGCGGATTGTAGGACTAATATGCCTACTTGTTATAATTGTGGTGAGAAGGGTCAGATTAGTACTCATTGTGAGAAGTCGAGGAAGGCTCAGGCGCCTCAGGTGGCGGGTAAAGTATTTGCAGTTGTGGGAACTCAAGCGGAAGATGGAGAACGTTCGAACAAAGGTACTTGTTTTATTAATAACATTCCTTTGACTGCTATGATTGATATGGGTGCGACCCACTCGTTTATCTCTGTTGATTGTGTGAAAAGGTTAGGTTTGGTGCCGACTACTCTTGAGTGGCAGATGACTATTGAAACTCCCTCGATTGGTTCAGTGACTACTTTGCTGGTGTGTTTGAAGTGTCCACTGACTATCTTTGGCCGAGACTTCGGTGTGGATTTGATCTGTTTGGCACTTGGTGGTTTGGATGTTATACTTGGTATGAACTGGTTGGAGTTCAACCGAGTGTACATCGATTGTTTTCGGAAAGTGTTATTGTTTTTGACTCTTGAAGAGGAAGCGTTGGCAGATTCCTTGTCTGGTAAGGAATTGAGAACCTTGTTGGAAGAGGAAGCGCATGTGTTTGCTTTATTTGCATCACTGTCTATTGACAACAAGGCAAGGCTGGATGAGTTAGCTGTGGTGAATGAGTTTCAGGAGGTGTTCCCGGATGATATTACAGAGTTGCCTCCGAAGAGAGAGGTTGAGTTTAGCATTGATCTTGTTCCTGGTATGAGGCCTATTTCTATGGCGCCGTACAGGATGTCGGCAGTGGAGCTAGCCGAGTTGAAGACTCAGATTGGAGAGTTGTTGGATAGAAAGTTTATTAGACCAAGTGTGGCGCCGCGGGGAGCTCCAGTATTGTTAGTGAAGAAGAAGGACGGTAACATGCGTTTGTGCATTGATTACCGATAGTTGAACAAAGTGGCCATCAAGAACAAATATCCTCTTCCAAGGATCGATGATTTGATAGATCAGTTAGTGGGAGCTCGTGTGTTCAGTAAGATCGACTTGAGGTCGGGTTATCATCAGATAAGAGTGAGAGAAGGTGATATTCAGAAGACGGCGTTTAGGACTCGATATGAACATTACGAGTATGCAGTAATGCCTTTCGGAGTGTCTAATGCGCCGGGTGTGTTTATGGAATATATGAACCGCATCTTTCATTCTTATTTGGATCAGTTTATTGTCGTGTTCATTGACGACATTCTGATTTATTCTAAGTCTGAGGAAGAGCATGCGAAACATTTGAGGATCACTTTACAAGTGTTGAAGGATAACAAGTTGTTTGCTAAGTTATCGAAGTGTGAGTTCTGGTTGAAGACGGTGAGTTTTCTGGGGCACGTTATTTCGGGTGATGGTGTTTCTGTGGATCCATCTAAGGTGAGCGCGGTGTTACAGTGGGAACCGCCAAAGACGGTAACAGAGGTTAGAAGCTTTTTGGGCTTAGCAGGGTATTACCGAAGATTCATTGAAGGCTTTTCTCGATTGGCTTTGCCGTTGACCAGGAAAGATCAAGTGTTTGTGTGGGATGCGGCTTGTGAAGAGAGTTTTGAGGAACTGAAAAAGAGATTGACTTCAGCGCCGGTGTTGGTGTTACCGAATCCGTGTGAGCCTTTTGTGGTATATTGTGATGCGTCCAAAATGGGATTGGGCGGAGTTCTTATGCAGGATGGAAAAGTGGTAGCCTATGCTTCGCGGCAATTGAGGGTGCATGAATGGAACTATCCTACTCATGACCTTGAATTTGCTGCGATAGTTTTTGTGTTGAAGATTTGGCGACATTATTTATATGGTTCGAGGTTTGAGGTATTCAGTGATCACAAGAGTTTGAAATATTTGTTTGATCAGAAGGAGCTGAATATGCGGCATAGGAGATGGTTGGAATTCTTGAAGGATTATGATTTTAGTTTGAGTTATCACCCAGGGAAAGCGAATGTGGTTGCTGATGCGTTGAGCAGAAAAACAATTCATATGTCGGCATTGATGGTAAAAGAGATGGAGCTTATTGACCAATTTCGGGATTTGAGCATGGTTTGTGAGTTTACATCGGATGGTGTGACGTTGGGTAAATTGCAAGTGAAGAATGATTTCCTGGACATGATTAAAGAACATCAGAAGTTGGATGTGAAACTTGTGGATTTGACGCGAGAGGCCAGAAGTGACTCCGGTAGTGATTTCATGTTAGATAGTGTGGGTGTGTTGAGGTTTCGAGGCAGAATTTGCATGCCGGATAATGATGAGTTGAAGAAGTCGATCTTGGACGAAGGACATCGTAGTAGCCTGAGTGTTCATCCAGGAGCTACGAAGATGTATCAGGACTTGAAAAAGTTGTTTTGGTGGTCGGGCATGAAAAAGGATATTGCTCGATATGTCTATGCTTGTTTAGTTTGTCAGAAGTCGAAGGTGGAGCATCAGAGACCTTCTGGGATGATGCAACCGTTAAAGATTCCGGTTTGGAAGTGGGATTGTATTGCTATGGACTTTGTTACAGGTTTTCCGAATACGGCGAGAGGATTTGACGCCATTTGGGTGATTGTGGATCGGCTTACGAAGTCTGCACACTTTGTACTGATCAGTATTAGCTTTCCGTTGGAGAAGCTTGCAGAGATTTATATTCGGGTAATTGTGAAGCTGCACCGTATACCGTTGAGCATTGTGTCGGACAGAGATCCGAGGTTCACTTTTGTATTTTGGAAGAGTTTATAAGAGGCTTTGGGTACTGAGTTGAAGCTGAGTTCAGCTTATCATCCGTAGACGGATGGGCAGTCGGAGCGGACTATTCAGACTTTGGAGGATTTGTTGCGGGCTTGTGTGTTGGAGAAAGGTGGTACGTGGGATACTCATTTGCCTTTGGTAGAGTTCACGTACAACAACAGTTACCATTCCAATATCGGGATGGCACCGTTTGAGGCTCTTTATGGTAGGAGGTGCAGGACTCCTTTGTGTTGGTATGAGTCGGGTGAGCGTGTTGTATTGGGACCAGAGTTAGTACAATAAACTACTGAGACAGTGCAGATGATCCGTGAAAAGATGAAAGCATATTAGGATCGGCAGAAGAGTTATTATGATAACCGCAGGAAAGAGTTGGAATTCAGTGAGGGTGACCATGTATTCTTGAGGGTTAACCTAGTGACAGGTGATGGACGTGCTTTGAAGTCCAAGAAGTTGGATCCGAAGTTTATCGGACCGTATCAGATTTTGCAGAGGATTGCTGTTGTGGCGTTGCCGCCGGAGCTTTCGAACTTGCATGACGTGTTTCACGTGTCGCAACTTCGGAAGTATGTGCACGATCCGTCTCATGTGATTCAGAGAGATGAAGTCCAAGTTAGAGAGAACCTAACTGTGGAGACGTTGTCGTTGAGGATTGAGGATCGCAAGATGAAGCGACTCAGAGGGAAAGAGATACTGTTGGTGGGAGTGGCTTGGGGAGGTGCTGCAGGTGGCAGTGTGACCTGGGAATTAGAGGGCAGGATGCGAGAAGCGTATCCGGAGCTGTTTCCATCAGGTATTTTCGAGGACGAAAATAATTAAAGTGGGGGAGAGTTGTAACGCCCGTTTTAATTATTTTCGGGTTCCGGTGTTATTTTTGAATTTGTTGGTGTATTTGTGTGGATTTATTTTGAGGATAAAGAACTCATAGTATTAATATATAGTGATAAAATGTGATGATTAATACTAATGTAATTATTATTATTAATTATTACTATTATTGCTAAATATTAGTATTATGAGGGAAATTTAATAAATTGGATTTTTGAAGAATTAAGAAATATAGATTATTGGTGAATTAAAAATGATATGAAGAAAATATTATTTGGGAAAATGAAAAATAAGTTGTATTATTTTGGGATGAGGGGTAAACTTGGCATTTGGTGAAAAATAGATTTGGAAGGAGAAGGAGAACGTGTACGAAGAACAAGAACAAGAGAAGGAAGTGCACGATCAGAAGAGCAAGGCAAGAGCAAGCAAAATCGTGTGGATTGAGGAGCTTGTTCATCATCAAAGCTTGAATTGAGGTAAAGGGGGGGGGGGGGGGGGGGGGAGTAATCGGTTAAATTTGGTAAATGCATGATTAATCGGTAGAAAGGGGGAAATCCCTAATCCCCATAGATTTCTTGATGTTTGATGTCGATTGCATGTTGTTATTGATGTGAATGTTGTGTTGTTTGATGATTAATTCGTTTGCATGTGCTGGGAATATTGGGTTGAATGAATTTGGGGTTTTTGAGTAGTTTCGAAGTTATGCCGAAGTCGGTAACTTGAGCAGATGATGCGTTTTAGTGGATAGAATCGGGAATAGACTCGTAGCTCAGTTGTAGCATGTTATTAGTCGCGAGTTTTGATTTAATCGGGCAGAATCGGGAGTGGATGATGATTCTGGTGCGCAGATTTTTTTTCTGAGTACACAGGTATTCGCTGGGCGAATAAGGGGCGAGCCTTCGCCAGGCTTCACCGGGCGAGCTAGCCAGCGAGTGCTGGCAGAAGCTTCTGTCTGGCTTCGCCAGAAGGGTTTGCCAGGCGAATGGCAGCGAGTGTTCGCTGCGAGGATTCGCCGGGCGAATGTGCCAGCGAGCCCAACAACAGTTTTGTATTTTGCTGCTGCTTTTGTGTTGTTCCGCTGTGGAATTGGACCCTCGTTGGTCTTGTGCGATGAGAGGCTTGCTGGAGATGCTTATGCGAGCATATGTTGGTGGTTGTAGGGCTGTTTAGCCGGTGTTTATCGCAAGTGGCCTAATTGGTGGAGTGCGCATTATGTATGAACCGGTGTGGATGCATACGTGAGATGTGTGCACCGTGGGTGTGCTGTGTGTGAGATGTGAGGATCATTATGATCGTGACTCCTTGAGCGCGTTTTGTTGGTGCGTTGTGGTGAGTGGATCCGTGAGGATCGATACGCTTATTATGCATTGCAATTGTGTGTTGTTATGTGATGTATTGGGTCAGTAGGACCGACATGCCTTGTGTGCATTGTATGTGATAAGTTGTGTGGTGAATGGATCCGTGGGATCGACGCACTATATGTGCTTGTTATGTATGTATTTTGTGATGTGAATGGATCCGTGGGATCTGTACGGCTTGTGCGTCGTGTATATATATATATATATATATATATATATATATATATATATATATATATATATATATATATATATATATATATATATATATATATATATATATATATATATATATATATATATATATATATATATATATATATATATATATATATATATATATATATATATATATATATATATATATATATATATATATATATATATATATATATATATATATATATATATATATATATATATATATATATATATATGGTGTGAGGGGTGGATCAATAGGATCGGTTTGCACTTGTGTGATAGATGTATGTTGTGTGTGAATATGGTTGTATGTGCTCCCTGTGAGGAGGGTGACGGCCATGTATCCATCGATGTTAATGTGTTGTGCTCCCGGTGAGGAGGGTGATGGCCATGTGTCCATCGATGTTGATGAGGTGCTCCCGTAGTGGAGGGTGATGGCCAGATGTCCATCGGAGACATGCTCCTGTTGTGGAGGGTGATGGCCAGGTGTCCATCGGTATTGTTGTGGTGCTCCCATTGTGGAGGGTTGATGGCCAAGTGTCCATCGGTGATATGTGCTCCTGCGAGGAGGGTTGATGGCCAAGTGGCCATCGGTGATATGTGCTCCTGTTAGGAGGGTTGATGGCCCGGTGCCCGTTGTGATTGTGAATCGGTACCGTATGTTTAGAGTTGTGTGAGTGCATTGTTGCGTGATAGTCTGTTGTGGTTGATGGTGGGACCGCAAGTCTGGATGATATGTATATGAAATAGTATTATTATTGATTTCTGCCTTTTATTTCATGTACTAGTATACCATTATTATTTAATCGTAATTCTCACCCCTTTGTTGTTGTTGTTGTGGTCTGTGCTTCTTCGGAAGTACAAACAATCCAGGTGTTTAGCTTGTTGAATTGTGGTGTCTCCGTAGGGCTGCTATGAGACGTAACACCAGGGCGTTTTGGGAGTTTTATTGTGTATTTTTGATATGTGTGCCCCTGTGGCGTATCTGTTTTTGGTATATGTGTGGTGATGTTTGATGATGTTGTGTATTTTGGGGCAGATGGTCGTTATTGTATATATGATGATGATGATGGATATGGATGATGTATGTATATAATATTTTGTGTTATGACAAACCATATCTTTTTTCGCTGCAATTTTATTGAAAAATTCAGTTAAATTATTTGGAAAAATATTTGTGGAAATTTTGACGTGTATTGTGGCATCCCGTTTGGGAGAGAAACTCTGATATGTGTTTTATTTGTTTGTTTTATTTTATTTTGGGAACGGGGTGTTACAATAGGCGCTTCTTCAAGGGTTCCTCCCTGACCCTCCATCGGGCAGTGTCTTTGGCCCTCGAGGAGCTTAATTGTCTAAGGAATAGGGCGCTGCTAGCCCAGAACGCTGGTCCCATGATGAGGGTCTTGGGCATGATCATGGTCTACACGGAGGATGAGGCTCTTCAGGAGGTGGAGTTGAAAAAGACCTAGTCTGCCAATGCGGTTCTGGTGGAGAAGCTGAAGGCTACGGAGGAGGCGGTGAAGAAGGCAAATAAGCTGAAGAAGACTCTGGTCGAGGTTACCGAGGAGTGGAACACCTTGGCTGCAGAGAAGAAAGCCGTAGAGGATGTGGTCGTTGCTCTACGGGCTGCTGCGGCTCCTGCTGAGGATGAGGTAATGAGTCTAAAAACTCACGCCGATCTTGTTGCCCGGATCAATCAGGCTAAAGAGGACTGCATGGGGGCCGCTGTGGAGGCCTTGAACAACATGGCGGAGCAACTGAAATTTTTGAACCCTGGGGTTGAGCTGGTCACTGAGGGAACGGGGTTCCTCCACAGCATGGTGGATGTTTAGATTCTCATCTTGGATTTCCTCAAGTTTGGCGAGGGGAACGAGTAATTAGCCAACAAGGAGTCGTAGCCGAACGCTAATTGATTTTCTGGGTGTTCTGCATTTTGTGGTACGGTGGCGACGATGGGCTCGGTCAAGAAACCACTGTCGGGCTGAGGTTTTGCTCATTCCAGATTAAAAGCTTGCCTTTGTTGATTTTAGTGTGCAATGCTTGTACCGGGGCGTGCACTTATGATCGGTACACTTTGCTCGTAGTTTTGACGAAGCACGTCGACTGTTGTGGCCTTAGATATAATATTGTTTTAGCTTTTCAACGTTCCATGGTCGAGCGAGTTCTTCTTTGTTAAGGTGTTCTAGGTAGTAGACTCCATTTTCTATTTTTGCTCGAACACGGTAGTACCCCTCCCAGTTTGCGGTGAGTTTACCTTCACAACAATCTTTGTGATTTCTCCTCATTGCGAGACTTCCTACTTGGAAGTCTCGTCGTATGACTTTGCCTTTATGCCTGATCGTGATTTTTTGCTTCAACGAGGCCTCGCAGAGGGCTGCTCCCGATCGGACCCTTGATCATTTTCTCACCCTTAATCATTTTCTCAATTTCTTCATTGATCACTCTCAATTCTCTCACATTCTCTCTGAATTTTCTGCCACTTCTACTCATATTCATCTTCACTTTCTTCCCAAACCACACTAGAGCTCAAATTCACCGTTAAAGAGTAGCAACTTCTACATTGGAAGTGCTTTTGTCTTGAGATTAACCATCATCATCTTGCAGTTCTACTTGTTTTTCTGGTGTTTTATTGGCTTTTGATTCATCTCAAGTGATTACTCCAAGTTTCTTCGGTGCAAATTCGTATTTGGAGATTTCGTCGCATTTTGCTCGGTTTCGCTACAGTTCGGTTTCAAATTCTGATTTCTCTGGTTTTCTCTGATTATCTCCATCATAATTCATTTGCAATAACCTCCAAGGCAAATCTCAGCCTTGTAGGTTGGTTATCATTTGCTCACTTTACTGTTTTGGTCATTTCCGTATCGTTGCGATGTAGATTCGATATTTTTTCTTGTTTGTGAGTTGATTATGCCATGGTTTGATCTTTGATCTTGATGTGTTAATTGATTCTATTGATAATTATTTGATGTTTTTGGACTTGATTTCCGTGCATAATTGTTTTCCCTAGCATGTGAGTGATTGCACAAATCATAAGTGGTCAAAAGTGCTTTTAAAAAATCAAATTTTAGCAACTACGTCAATGTTAATTGATTAACACTTTTGCACTAGTAAAATATTAATCAATTAACGCTGTGTTTTTTCAGAAAAATCTTTCTTTTCTAAAGGGTTAATCGATTAACACTTTTGCACTAGAAGAGTGTTAATTGATTAACACTTCTCCAAAATGCCATTTTTGTGCATTTTCAAGTGTGTTTGGAATTCTCTTCTCATTCAACTCCCATGGATTGTTATGATTGATTTTTATGGATGTTTTATGAGTCATTTAACTATTATTTGAAGCATGCTTGTTAACTTTCCGATGCTCGATTTATCAGTTACGCATTTGTTCATATTTTAGCATTGTATGATCATGTACATTCTTGCACATTCTTTGATTACATGCTACGTGATTTGTGATGCATACTAAATGATTTTGGTACTGCTTTACACTTCCATTCATGTTTGCATTAAGATTGTTCCCCTTTGGAATAAGCTTAATCTTGTATAATCAATAATTCACCATTTTTCTTTATTGATTTTTCATCCCTTTGGAAAATTGTTAGCATATCACTCCTCTTTGATTAATTAATCGAAACTTCATTTTGATTAGTTGATCTTCCCTTTTTCCCCTCCTTTAGATCTTCTAGAGCTTTGTCCTCTTTTTTTCCCCGCGGATTTGAAGATTTTCAAAGTGTTGTACCCCAAATTTTGACCCCTTAGATCCTCATTATCATTTTTAGAAGCATGATCATGAATTATCTAACCCTAAATCAGTGCAAGTTCATTATTGTCAAGTTACAAATGAATCAGGGTTTTCGCACCGACCAATTCAAAACAACCAAGGAATGACCAACCAATGATTTGGGCCAATTCAATCATTGAATGAAATCAAAGATAATATCAAAGTCAAATGATAAGTCGATTTGAAGAAATCAGTTCAGAATCAAAGACAGTGCAGTCAGGAGGCCCCGATTAGGGTTTTTAACTAGTGAAAAGTCAACTGTGGTTTGACTTTGATGTTGGAAGATGTTGTAATGGTAGGATTGAGGTCCATGGAGTTCATATAGCTTATTAAAGTCTATTCAAGAAGTGTCAATGTCTCAGGATGTCCAGAATATCAACAGGCGACCCGATCGGCACCGATCGATCGTACGGTTGACCGAAAAGTCAACTCCTCAAATTTTGAGAATTGGAATCCAAGTTGTGAATAAAAGTTTTTCCTTATGTCATAATGGACTTGCATATCAATTTTCATGATCATTGGATCAAGGATGAGAGAGTAATCAAGAAATCGGGAAATTAGGGTTTTGAAAAGGGCTAAACCGTATCTCCTTAACCACACATCCAATTGAGTTGGTTCTAGTCTCATTTGAAAGCACTTGACAAGTCCTACAAAAGTCCCATACTAGTCCACAACCAGAAAATGCATACTTTTTGAGATAGAAGCAAAAACATTCCTAGAAGGGAAAATAACTTAGAAAATTTCTAAGTTATTTTCACTTTAAAAGCTAAAATCAGCCAACTTCAAGGGGATTTTTCACCTAGTTTCAAGAAGAATCAAGACTTATGGCCAACATGAAAGTTTTAGTACTATGTGAGGGATTTCTAAATTGTACAAGAACTCCTCAAGATGATTTATGAGCAGAAAGATACATGTGTTCAAAGTTGGTGTTTTGTCACTTTAGTCCCACATTGACCAATTTTGCAAAAGCACCTCTCCAACCCAAGTGGGCCAATTCTAACTTGTCAAACTCATACTATCTGATATATTGAACATCTCAAGCAGGTTGAAGCAAAGAAATTGCATGGAGATAGCATAGAATTAAAGATTGGAAGTTCATTGCCTAAGTTGCCATTTTTGACTTTTCCAAGCATGAGGTGGAAAGTGATTCTGCTCCAGCCACTCTACCAAGAATCTAGGCTGCAATTTATCAGTAGAAACATCATTTAAACTTGCCCATTGGGTTAAGGAGACAGCCAAAGATCAGAAAAAGCAAAGCAAGTTGGCAAATGGATGGAAATATCAAGGATAACTTCATTTGTAAGTAAGGTTCTCAAGCAAGCATCTCCTTGCTTTTTGCTATAAATAGGGACCTCATACCCCTCATTCAAGATATGAACTTCATTCTGAAAACCTGCTAAACCAAGCTCCCTCACTATATCTCTCTCTCACTTGCATTTTGCAAAATCACCAAAGTGTCCAAAATAGCCAAAATTCTGCACTTTGCATTTTTGCTACCACATCAAGTTCTACATGTTCCAGCTCCCAAATCATCATCCATACACCTTCTAAATAACATATAGAAGGTGTACAAACCATTAAACCACCAAAAATCACAAGAAATCAAAAAGTCAACATTGCACTTGGCTAACTTTGACCAAAGTCCATAAAAAACACCAAATCTTGCTCCAAACATTTTCTTGAGGTTTTAATCACTTGAACACCTCACATACCATATATCTCAGCTGTCCAAACCTTCATCTATCATCAGAAAATCATAAATCTCACTTTGGCATCACAAGTGGCTTGTTTCTTAAGTTTCAAGTAAAGCACAATACAAAAAGTGTGATTCAACATCTCTGGTTTTCTCAACAAGTTTTGCTTGCTTAACAGGTCCTTCTACAGGTATGTAGCATGTATGCATTGGTCTTTATGTTATCCATCCATGATTTTGCATTTTTAGCAGTTTTTGGAAGTTTTGAACTATGAATATTGGTTGTTCTTTTTCATGATAGTAGTTTATCATAATTACCATTATGTGTGTTGGAATTTAAGCTTCATTTCTGGTATATATATTGTTAACATGCTGTCAAGTATCAAAATTTAGTGGTTAACAACTTGGTCTATGTTTAATTGTCATGTTTTGTTTTTCTCGGTTTGTGACCAATAGGCCTAGTGCAATTCATTTGACTTGGGGTATATGAACCTGTTTAAGAACTAGTTTTTGTAGTTGATGTTTTTGGGAGAGGGGGGACTGGTTCTGATTTGTTAGCAGAAAGGGTCTTGTGTTGAATTCTAGATTTGAAGTATGTGTGATTAGTTTCTATCCTATGTAGTATTGAGGAATGTCATGAGAAGAATAGGACCCCTGTTAAGAACACATTTGTAAGCATAATCCAAACTATCATGCTGTTGCTGTCAAGAAACCATAGCTGTGGGAATATTTTCTTTGCATAGAACTTTAAATGTCAGTTTTTTTACATAAGGGTCAAGCTCACATGTCTGCCACCAGCCCTTACCATTATGAATTCAGGCCAGAGTTGAGTTAGCTTAGATCCCTTCCTTTTCCTCTAAATAACCTACCAATCCATAACTAACAGTGTTGATGTTATTCTTCTGCCAAGCAACACTCATAGTTTGCATAGAACCTTACCAAGATAAATTCACCAACATAAGCAGTGTCCATTCCTTTGATTTGCTCAAGAACTTATACTTTTGAAATTCAACTTTGAGTGATTTCTCCCAAGTCTGAGACTAAACCAGCTGCCAATGTCTGAGGACTGAGTTTGATTCAAACATAATCTCTGCCAGGTGTTTAGAATTGCTGTTAGGTGAGAGGTTGGCATTGCAAGGTTTGTAGTGGCTTGTTTTGACTTGCATCCAAGGATGTCCCTGAAGACTGAGTTCTACAACTCAGTCTGATCCATTTTGCTGGCATGACTTAATGGTCACCTAGTTGAGCATACCAGTGTGCATGTTATTTTTTAGGATACCTTTGGAATTATGTGATGTGGTTTGTGTTGTATTCAAAACCCTCCAACAACAGATACTTGATGTGTGCAAAGGATTAAATTGGATCACTAATGCATAGAGCTGGTAAGCAGGCCTAAGCTATGCAAGTTTATTAGGTTGTTGAATGTTGGTATGTGTAACCCGGTGAACTGACTTTAAACAATGTTGCGGATAGCAAGAGTCGCCACCGACTTTTATTTTATCCATAAGGAAAGGTTATAAAAGAACAGGAAAGACCTTAGAGAATATTTTGGGTCCGGGGGGTAGGTTATGAAAAGGGAAGGTGTTAGCACCTTTTTCATCCATGGTTATCCATGGGCTCTTAGGTACTTAAGCTCACTTTTGAATTGTTTTGAAAGTGTAGTGTGTGAATAGCAAAAAAATTTTAGAATAGTTTAATAATAATCCGTGTATGGATGTGAAAAAAACTTGTTTGAAAATTTTGTTGGAAATTTGTTTAAGTGTGAAAAAGTTTTGAAGTGAGCAAGTATCTAAGAGTAGCCTACCCTAATGTTTTAAGGTCTTTCTTATTCTTTATCCTTTCCTTAGTAAGACTATCCCTACTATAATGGAGTAGGTAGTCCTTACTTTGGATGTTAAGGGACATGTGAGGGACAATTTGACTTTGAAGGCCATTGTGGGATGTAATAAGCAAACTGGAGGGACTATCATCATTTTTCAAAAGGGACCCGATTCGTAAAGGCAACCATAAGGGACTTTGATGATTTTTCTATTTGAGGGACTTGCTTTATACACCCCACTTAACCATTATTCGTAGGCAACTTGAGGGATATCCTTAGGAAGTGAGACGGCGATTAAAATCGACTTACGTGTGTGACGTGTTTATTTTAATTATCTTTATTTAAAAGTGATCTAAATTTATTTTAATATTACATACATGTTGTTACACTCCCTAATTACTAACCATAATAATAATTAAATAATTAAACAACTTTACATCCAAGAAACAATTACAAAATAATAAGCAAAATAATTAAATAGCAAAGATAAATAAAATATAAATAAGCAATAATAAATAATAAAGGGGGTTAATTCTAAGTTTACTCGGCAAGACATCGCATCTTGTGCCTACGTATCCTTACGGGAGTGGAATCAGAGTAATCGTAGTTCCCCTCAATAGGGAGGTTAGAAACTTCTTGACTGTGGTCAAGGTCTCAAGGGGAATAAACGCATCTTAAGGACACGCTTACGTGGAGTGTAGAAACTCCAAATCTCTACGTTGAAATGTTAAGTTGTAATTAGGGTTAAATTAGGGATTCCACGGCGGGAAACCCTAAAATGAGCGCGGCGGCTCTTTGACCTAATGCTAAGGGTAAAATTGTAATTTTGCCTGCGGCGAGGCATTTGTGAAAATTAGGGTTTGTAGTTTGTAGTTTTGAGGATTTGAAATTGAATGTGTGAAGTTTTACGGACTATTGGCGCGGCGGCCAAACAGTTAGACCTAACCTTCGGATGTGTGCAATGTGACAGAAATAATAGTAAACGCGTGAGATAATTGAATCATGCAAACAGAGAGATAATGTCATAATTTAAACCATGCAAGCAGAAATTTAAAGGCAGAATTTAAAGAGCGATTGTTAAGTTCGCGAGGTTACATGAGAGGAGCAGATACAATATGATAATGAAATTTGAATTGAACAATAATAAAATAAAATAAATAACGGTTCTAGTTATTATTTTAAAAAAAAGATTTTAGTTATTATTTTAAATTTATCTAAAAAAAAAGTTTTTCTTAAAAATAATAGGTTTTCATATTAATTTGGAAAAGATGTTAATGTTATTTATTTTAAAAAAACAGATTTTTATATTATAACAAATTTTAATAAATTAATGATAACAATAATAATAATAATGGTAATAATAATGATAATAATGATAATAATAATAAATAATGATAATAATAATAATAATAATAATAATAATAATAATAATAATAATAATAATAATAATAATAATAATAAAGCAATAATGAATTTTAAATGTGCCAAATAACCCAACAATGTTGCTAACGCAGAAATGCGCTCATCGCAACCAGATCTAAATCGGACGAAACAAAATTTATCGCAAAGAAAAAGAAATTAAGCAAAAAATAGTATTATTGCTCACACAAAAATGCGATCATCGCAACCAGATCGAACTAACACAAATGTCACGCGTCATGCACACAAATGTGCAAACATCGTATCGACATAATTCGATCAAAAATCTTATATATATAAACTCTAACAATTTAAAAATTATATATATATATAAACGTAACAGTAATAGATAAAGAAAAAGAAATAACGGTAATAGATGAAGAAAAAGAAATAACGGTAAAAGATGAAGAAAAAGAAACAACAGTAATAGATGAAGGAAAAGAAATAACGGTAAACGATGAAGAAAAAGAAACAATAGTAATGGATGAAGAAGAAAACTAAATAACGGCAAACAGCACTCACTCCTCTTAGGTTTTTTTCATTCTCCCCTTTTTTTCCAACAAGGCAACACATGTATATATAGGGAACAAATTAGGGTTAACACCAAATTGTCAATAATGTCCCTAAAGCCCATTTTAAAGCCCAAACTAAATAATTTGTTATTTTTTTAATGAAAGATAGAAAAATTTAGAGTAAAAATAATAAAAAACAAAAAAAATGACAAAGGTGAGATTCGAACTCTCAACCTCTCACACTCATAACTCCTTACACATGTCCTCCTGCCAATTGTGCCATTTTTACTTTTTAGAAAAAAAATGCATGCCATATGATATTTACCTGCAAAAAGTCAAACGACTACACAAATTTGTTAGTAATTGATTAAATGCAATGAAATGCGACGACAAATCTTAGGGCAAAATTTGGGGTATTACAGTTATTATGATAATATTTCTCACCCAACCTCTCTTTGATGTTGGCAAAAAAAAAACATGAAGTTTGACTTTGGTTTGACCACAGTTGACCTCAGTTTGACCTTTTAACTGCATTGACTGCTTTTGACTTATCTGATCATCTGACTGAGCAAACTTTTGAGAAAAGTCTTGAAACTTGACATGGGGGTTCTTATACACATATAAGATGTTATGAAGCTCACTTGAAGTCTTGGAAGTCCATTTAGCCTGATTAAAGTCAAAACCCTAGTTTTGGATGCACTGCTTAGGAGGTGCATTGTCTGAGGGAATTGTCAACTCTTCTGACCAATTGTGAATTTTGTGAACCTTGTGAACCTTTCTTGGAACACAAAGTCTTGTATTGTGAGGGCAAATTTTGGGGTGCAACAGCTGCCCCTGTTCAATTTTCTGAAACCTGAGGGGTTAGATTGGTATATTTGCCAGTCGTAACCTGGAAGGTTGAAGGGGATTGAACACAAAAGCCCAAAAATTTGCACTCACCAGTGCATGGAGTGATATTGATGGTTGGTTGAACATGATTGAGTGGGCTTAAAGATGCCACTAGGGGAAAGTTCTTCAGTAGTATAATGAGAACTGTCAGGAGTCTGGAGTAATACTGATGTAACAGCATGTCTTCTTGAGGATAGAGCAATCAATAATGATAACCCTAAAGCAGTCTTGAAGTGATAAATCTGACCTCAGGAGGATAGAGCAATCAATAGCTCTAAAGCAGTCTTGAAGTAATAATGGCTTCAGGAGGATAGAGCAATCAATAGCTCTAAAGCAGTCTTGAAGTAATAGAATGGCTTCAGTAGGATAGAGCAATCAACATCTCTAAAGCAGTCTTGAAATAATAATGTGATATGTCTTCAGGAGGATAGAGCAATCAATAGCTCTAAAGCAGTCTTGAAGTAATGATTTCAGGAGGATAGAGCAATGGATAGCTCTAAAGCAGTCTTGAAATAATAATGTAATTTCAGGAGGATAGAGCAATGGATAACTCTAAAGCAGTCTTGAAATAATTAGATGGCTTCAGGAGGATAGAGCAATGAATAGCTCTAAAGCAGTCTTGAAGTAGTAATATGACCTCATGAGGATAGAGCAATGAATAGCTCTAAAGCAGTCTTGAAGTAATAGGATGATTTCAGGAGGATAGAGCAATCAGTAGCTCTAAAGCAGTCTTGAAGTCATGAGAGGCTATCAGGAGGATAAAATAACCCTGAGGTTACAATAAAGCAGTCCCAAAGTAATAAGAAGCTCATCAGGAGGATAAAGTAACCCTGAGGTTACAATAAAGCAGTCCCAAAGATCATAAGATTGTTTGTTGGATAATTAACCTGAAAACAAGGTAGCATTCTGTATAACAACATTAGTTTATGCTTTATGTATGCATGTATGACATGATGCACTTAGGTAATGTACTATAGACATATATGTTATGGTATGATGTAAATGATGTATGTATGCTATGACACTGCTGGAAGTGTCTGGATATCCTTGTATAACAACTGCTGGCCAAGGAAAATAAATCCCGATTCGTTGTTGAAGAATATATAACCCTCCGTCTGCTGGGGATAACAAGGTATAGATAACCTCCCGTTGTTGGGGATAACAAGGTATAGATAACCTCCCGTTGTTGGGGATAGTAGGGTATAGATAACCTTCGTTTTCGTTTGATAGTAGGATAAGTATAACATCCCGTCTTCGTTCATCGTGCCCTTATTGGAAAGTAATTTCCCGTATATCCGTATGAGGATAAAAGAGATGGATATAAATTCCAGGGGAGATTAGACTTTGTGAAAATGGATTAGTCCTACTGATGGTTTGTAACCGTCTTGTAAAGATGAACCGGCGAAGCTTCGTTGAAATCCTTCCCTCGTTCGTCCTTAGTAAATACTATTACTGCATTTTCATGCATTTCTGGTAAACATCAGTCATATGCGTTTCTGGTAAACATCAATCATATTCAAAGGCATACATACATTCAAACACAACCAATGGACGTTTCGCTTATGTAAATAGGGTAAAAGTGAATCTGGATTCAAAAGATGGAATTTATTTATATCAAAAGTGACCCATACACGGGTAAGTTTGTACAAGGAGACATAAACCCTAGTAAGAGAATTTTGTCATGAAGCTTTACAAAAAGAATCAGCTATGTGGGAAATAATCCTATTGAGTTTCAATTCTACTATTGCCACTCAAGTATCTCATCTTCTTGCTGTTGAGACGGAAACGATTGGATTGAGCTTTATCTGTTTGAGCTTGAGTAAGTAGTACAACTGGTTGCAGTTTCATGAGTGATCCAAACGAGACATAGTCATACGCTTTAATCCCTAACTTTTGCCTGGATTGCCCTTTCAGGTTTTCAATCCACCGGGATACCCTTTTTTGCCCAAGCCGCCTTTTCAGGTTTTCGACTTGCCGGGTGTACATCTTTTTATATATATATCCCTAATTTTTGCCCAAACCCTTTTGGTTTGCCGGGATGCCCTTATTTTTGCCTAGGCCTGTCAACCTAGCGGGTCTCTTTTTATGCGTAGTATTTTTTAACTATGTCTGCGTTTACAGGTTGTGGGAAGTCTTCACCATCCATTGTAGTCAGTATCATGGCACCTCCTGAGAACACTGTCTTGACTACAAATGGTCCCTCATATGTTGGAGTCCACTTGCCCCTAGGATCACCCTGTGGTAATATGATACGCTTGATTACCAAGTCACCAGCCTGATATACCTTTGGCTTAACCTTCTTGTTAAAAGCTTTGATCATCCGTTTCTGGTACATCTGGCCATGACAAACTGCTGCTAACCTTTTCTCATCAATCAAATTTATCTGGTCAAGTCGAGTCTGAATCCACTCATCTTCATCCAAGCCTGCATCCTTCATAATTCTCAAGGAACTGAATCTTCATATCAATAGCAACTTGCATACCCATGATACATGCCTCATACTCAGCCATGTTATTGGTACAATAGAAACAAAGTCTGGCAGTAATCGGGGTATGACAACCTTCAGGGGAACTAATCACAACACCAACACCATTACCATGTGCATTGGAGGCACCATCAAAAACCATAGTCCATCGGGATCCTTGTTCAGGTCCGTCATATTGTCCAGGTTCTTTGGTGACAGACATAATGTCTTCATCAGGGAACTCAAAATTCATTGACTGGTAATCCTCTACTGCTTGATGAGCCAAATGATCAGCAACAACACTCCCCTTAATGGCCTTCTGAGTGGTATACTGTATATCATATTCCGTCAAGATCATTTGCCATCTTGCAATTCTTCCGGAGAGAGCAGGTTTCTCAAATATGTACTTGATTGGATCCATCTTCGAAATCAACAAGGTAGTATGGGTCAACATATACTGTCTTAGTCGGCGAGCAGCCCATGCCAAAGCGCAGCAAGTTTTCTCGAGCAGTGAGTATCTTGTTTCACAGTCGGTAAACTTTTTGCTAAGGTAGTATATTGCCTGCTCTTTTCGACCAGACTCGTCATGTTGCCCCAATACACACCCCATTGAGTTGTCTAATACTGTTAAATACATAATCAAGGGTCTTCCATCAACTGGTGGCATTAAAATTGGAGGTTCTAGCAAATATCTCTTGATTTCATCAAAGGCAGTCTGGCACTCATCATTCCATTCCATCACCTGATCTTTCCTCAACAACTTGAAGATTGGCTCACAGATGGTAGTTAATTGGGAAATAAATCTTGCAATGTAGTTCAATCGTCCCAAGAAACCTCTAACCTCCTTCTCAGTACGGGGAGCTGGCATCTCTCGTATAGCTTTCACTTTTGCAGGATCCACTTCAATACCTTTTCCACTGACAATGAAACCCAAGAGCTTTCCAGATCTAACTCCAAAAGTACACTTGTTTGGATTTAATCTCAACCTGTATTTCTTCAACCTCTCAAACAACTTGTGCAGATGATCAAGATGTTGTTCTTCATTCTGAGACCTGGCTATCATATCATCCACATATACCTCTATCTCATGATGAATCATATCATGAAACAAAGCCACCATAGCACGCTGATATGTTGCCCCTGCATTCTTCAAACCAAATGGCATTACCTTATAGCAAAAGGTGCCCCACTGTGTCACAAATGTAGTCTTCTCCATATCTTCAGGTGCCATCTTGATTTGATTGTAACCAGAGAAACCATCCATAAAAGAGAATACCTTATGCTGAGCAGTGTTGTCTACCAGAATATCAATATGAGGAAGTGGAAAGCCATCTTTAGGGCTAGCCTTGTTCAGATCTCTGTAGTCTACACACATACGTACCTTACCATCTTTCTTGGGAACTGGTACCACATTTGCAACCCACTGAGGATAAGAAGTTACGGCCAAGAACCCTGCATTGAACTGTTTCATTACCTCTGCTTTGATCTTTTCTGACATTTCAGGACGCATACGACGAACCTTCTGCTTCTTTGGACGACAATCTTCTTTCACTGGCAAACGGTGAACCACAATGTCTGTATCCAACCCTGGCATATCTTCATAAGACCAAGCAAAGATCTCCACATAGTCACGTAGCATCTGAATCAACCTGCTCTTGACACTGTCCTCTAAATCAGCCCCTATCTGGACCTCTTTTCTGTTTTCTTCAGTTCCCAGATTCACAACTTCGACTGGCTCTTCATGTGGCTGTATAGCTTTCTCTTCTTGTTGTAACAACCTAGCAAGCCCTACAGGTATTTCACAATCGTCCTCGTTTCCGTCTTCAGTTTGATAGATCGGATTCTCGAAATTGTAATTGGCAATAGTAGAACTGTTATCAACTGGATCCAGAGTGGATGAGGATCTGCATTTTAGTGACGTGGGTGTGTGTAAGAACACATAGCTGATAAAGCAAAAATAAAAGAAAAAGAAAGACAAGGAACACAATATTTACGAAAACGAAACGTCCACTGATTTTATTGAATGAAGTATGCAAATGAAATGACAACCCGTAACAAGCACACCATTGTGCCCCGGGTAAGGCACATGGCTTGAAAGTTTTAATTGTTCCAGAAATTATAAATTTAAAAACATAACACAGTAATAGTATTTACTCCTGACTAAAGGAGATAGGGATAACATCTTCAGCTGTCCAATTATTGAGTCCAGCACCCACAGTAGGAAAAATCCATGCCTCCAAGTTGTAGTCTTCATCTTGATCTCCCACAGCATTGATAACCCCTTGATTGGTGATACGAACAGCACGGGCACGACGGACAGCCTTCTGGGACCCTGCAGTGAAACCCAAACCAAACTTGTCAGACTTGTATGGAATATCAGGAAGCTGACCCCAAATAGTACAACCACCTTCTTCCATCACAGCTTTTGCATCATTGAGGGAGGCCATTGCCATTGTTGGAGGGTTTCCGATGACCACAGGAACCTTCTTCACAGCAGGAGGAGTCACACAATCCTTAACAGCCCAGGGAACCACTTCAAATGACTGACATGGAGTTTCAATGTATTCACCTTCTTCTTCCAGATACTTGAAAGTGTTTACATGGCTGACAAAGTATTCTTCCTCTCCAAAGACAGTAACAACTTTTCCATTCACCGGATATCTCAACTTTTGATGTAATGTGGAGGTCACAGCACCTGCCCCATGGATCCAGGGACGACCAAGCAGACATGAGTACGAAGGACGAATATCCATCACATAGAATGTAGCAGTGAACACCTGAGAGCCAACCTTGATTGGAAGATCAATTTCCCCATGCACTACTCTTCTAGAACCATCAAAAGCCTTTACCACAATATTACTAGGCTTCAATACCGTATCTTCAGGACTCAGCTTGTTCAGGACTTCCTTAGGCAACACATTCAGAGAGGAACCATTGTCTATCAGCACATGAGACAGGGTAGTGCCCCTGCATTCAATTGAAATATGCAAGGCCCTGTTATGATTCCTCTTGGCAGGGGTCAAGTCAGCATCAGAAAATCCTAACCCGTTGTCATAGGTCAGGTGAGCAACACAATTCTCAAACTGGTCCACAGAAATTGCACTGGGTACATGAGCCATCTTTAGAAACTTGATCAATGACTTGGCATGAGCCTCAGAACATAATAACAGGGAGAGCATAGAAATCTTTGAGGGAGTATGCCCCAGCTGATCAACAATATCATAATCACTTTTGCGAATGATTTTCAATACTTCTTCCATCTGCTTAGAGAGGTCATCAGCAGCTGGCACATCAGTAGATACAGGCTCAATAACAGGACCCTTGCCCCGAGCATCAGTGGTGGAAGTAACAGCAGGAGTAACTGCACTCTTAGAAGCAACTGGAGGAGAGAAGACTCTTCCACTACGAGTGATCTTGCTAGATCCAGCAATATTATCAATGTCAACAGGCATATCAGGTAAAGGCTCCTGCTTGACACCATGGATGTAAACATCAGACCCATAGTGCCAAGGCACAGCTTTGTCAGATGTATAAGGAATAGGACCAGGAGTGGTAATGATCAGAGGAGCTACTCTGGCTTCAGCAACAACTTTCACAGGACCTTCAGCAATAATCTTGATTGGGCCCTGATGAGTGATTTTAATGGGACCCTTTGAAGTGATTCTTAGTGGTACTTTGTCAACCATGTCAGCCTCTTCAATCTTCTTACCCTGAGTCAGATGATCCACCATACTTTCTACAGATGCTGGTCTTCTTTCAAACACTATAGTATATTTATCCATGAGACGTTGAATCCCATCTCTCAAAATGAAGCAACTATCCGGCTTATAGGTACAATATAGACAATCTTCATGACAACCTGGAAAGATCCCAGCTTGTACTAACCTCTTTTTGATAACAGACAATGGTGTGCTCAACTCCATAACTGAATAGACATGCAGATCTTCATCAATATCTTCATCAATGGCGTTGACAGTCTTCTCGTGATTTGGCATTGGAGCTGTAATCACATTTGGAGTACCTGGTGGATCAAACTCAATTTCTCCAGCATCAATCATATCCTGAATTTTGTTCTTCAAGACCCAGCAGTTATTAGTATCATGTCCTGGACAGTTTGAATGATATGCACATCGTGCGTTGGGATTGTACTTGGGAGAGGTAACATTGGGATTCTGAGGGGCCTCCCTCAGGGTAATAAGTTCAGCTTTCAACAAGTGTTGCAATGCCTGAGCCATTGACATGTTGATCTTCGTGAACTGTCTTCTAGCCCTCTGTTGGTTGCCTTGAGGCTGCTCTGTTGTTGCAGGAGTTGGATTTGAAATATGAACTGCACTAACAGACTGATGCCTTCTGATACGATCAGGCTGACCATACACAGCATTAGATTCTCTCTTCCCAGTGGGAGGCTTCTTTGCAATACCTGACGAAGAAGTGCCCACTTGGATCTTACCACTCTTGATACCATTCTCTACTCCCTCTCCTGTCATGATCAACTCAGTGAAGCCAGATGATGAGCTTCCAATGAGATGACTGTAAAACGGACCATTCAGCGTACACATGAACATATCAACCAACTCCCTATCAGTCAAAGGGGGTTGAACTCTTCCAGCTAAGTCTCTCCACTTCTGAGCATACTCCTTAAAGCTTTCTTTGGCACCCATAGACATGCTTTGAAGCTGCATGCGAGTGGGGGCTAAGTCAGCATTGTATTGATACTGCTTGTAGAAAGCTTCAGCAAGGTCATTCCAATCTCTGATGTTGACACTCTCCAACTGATAATACCACTCTAGCTGAGCTCCAGATAAACTCTCTTGAAAGAAATGGATCCACAACTTTTTATCAGCAGTGTGGGGTTGCATTCTTCTGACATAAGACCTCAGATGCAATTTGGGACAAGAGACCCCATCATAGACAACAAATGTAGGAACTTTGAACCCAATGGGTATGACCACCCCAGATATCAAGCTCAAATCCTCAAAATCCAGCCCAGATGATTTCTGTAATTCCATAGCATCCATTCTATCCACCAGCATCTTGAATCTGTCTTCGTTAGGCTCATGGTAGTAGTTAGCCTCAGAATCAGAGTCCCCCATAGTGTTGTGGAGACTGCCTCTCTCCTGCTCAGATTCTTCAGATTCATAGTCTTCAACATGTTCCTTGGTCTTGACAGGACCTTTGAACCTTCTTCCCATGTTGAGCAACCCAGCAGACCTTCTAGCCTTCTTAGTCTTCTTGGCCAGCAGTGTCTTCAATTCCTCCTGCCCCTTGGATAGGTTCAGGATCAGCTCTTGGAACTGTGCATTCTGTGCCTGGAGATCCTTAACTGATTGTTCAAGAGCCATTGCTGAAATAAACAGCGAGAATATGAGAAACCTGTGCACAATTATAAACCTGTGATGCAATGATATGGGAATGCATATGCAATGTTTTTAAGGACCGCAGGATTTAAATTTGCTTAAACAAACAAGAAAGTAACTTTTTATTAGTAATAACTTGTTTTGCCTTTTAGGCTTACAAAAAATGAAAACGAAATAAGTACAAAAGATGGGGTTTTAAGTCTCCCATGGACGTTTCCTCTTTGTGTTGAGGTATGAGTTGAGGTTTCGTTCCTCATGAAGTAGCTTTGTTAGCTCTAGGATCCTTGCTTGGCTTGCTTTGTAATGAGCCTCGAAAGTATCCCTTTGCTCTTTCAGTTGGATCCATGATCTCTGCAAGTCTTCCATATCAGTAGGCATGTCTGGGTGAAGGATGGTATAAGCTGTGTCTCCTTCAGCAACAGGTTCCATGGTAACTGGTAGGACGACAGGATATGGCATCATGAGTGTCTGAGCACGAGATCGTACCCATCTGAGATAAGCCTCCATAGGAATAGTGTACTTAGGCTCCAGTGTCTTGTTGTCAATCCTGTTTACCTTTCCCCAAGCTCGGATGAATCTCTGACGGTAACCCTGAAGATCGTTGTCGTAATCAAACACAATGCCCTGAATCAACATGTCATGTGGACCATCGCTCCGGGCGTAACCAAACTGTCGTAAAGCTAGAGATGGGTTGTAGGTGATGCCTCCTCTTATGCCTAGAAGTGGCACATTAGGAAACTCCCCACAACGGTCAATGATGGTGACATTCTCCATAGATCTGGAGCACCAATGGATGTCTGAGTGAGAAAGTGACATGATCCTCTTGGACCATCTGAACCCTTGCTCATTCTTCATTACTGAGCGAGGAAGGTGAGAAATAAACCACCTAGAAAGTAAAGGTATGCAGCACATCAAAGTTCCTCTTGCCCTTGTAGTACGGGTGTGAAGAGAATGTAGGATGTCTCCAAGTAAGGTAGGCACTGGATTGTGACTCAGGAATATGTTGATGGCATGAACGTCTATGAACTGATCAGGATTGGGGAACAACACTAAGCCATAAATCAATAAGGCTAAGATCTCCTCAACAGCATCGTAGCTCATAGCCTTCAAGAACATTTGAGCTTTATCCACTAATACCTTGGCAAGAATACCTTTAACTCCACTTCTCGTCTCTAGAACAATGTCAGACTTCTTCAGATGCAGAGCTGCAGCAATAACTTCTGGTTTAAGCTCCTTCTCTAAGCCTGTGAATGGCTTCTGATCAAGAACAGGTATACCCAGAAGTTTAGAGAACTCCTCCATGGTTGGAACCAGCTGATAATCAGGAAATGTAAAGCAATGGTGCTTAGGGTCAAAAAACTGAAACAGCACACTCATCATGTCTTCACTGAACCCTGAAGTAACTAGATCCAATAAGTGACCATGTCTCTTGTTGAACTGGGAATGATCAGGCACTAGGGAAACCAACTCCTTGAGCTTAGCAGGTATCCCTACAAAGTTGATCCTGATGGTGTTTCTACGAGCAGAAGCCATGACCTGCAACAAAGAACAAAGATAAATCCTTTGGTCCTTGAAATGGTTAGGGAAAATGATATGCTTATGATGCATGATGATGTCATGATGTCATGCTCAATCACAAACATGTGGCACACACAAACAAGTCACACCATAGCCCTAGGTTTAAAGGCTTGCATGAGGTTCAAAGGCAAGTACCCTCCCCTGAAGTTAGATGGTTCATCCTGTCCTACAAAAGTAACCAGGTTCTAAGGGATCTCAATATCATTGATCCTTCACAAGGGTGGTTGTTCAGAAGGCAACTTACTTGCCAACCAAAACCCTCCAAGTTTAAGATCTCAATGAGCGTAGTATCGAGTGTCAACCAACTTCAGTCTGCACCAAAGCCGGTTACCTCACTACTTTTCTAAAGGCCAAGATGAGTTAACTAGGGTTCTAAAAGTCAGTTAGTGCATTGACAACATATGGCAGCCTCAATATTATCCTCAACTTGACTTAAGGAATATAAGCACCAACCAAGAAGTCGCACTAACTATGGCCACCAGATCAACCGTATTGATATACGTCGTACAGTTTCCTTGGTCTATTGCCATTTACCTAAGGTACACTAGATCCGGGTTAGGACCTTTCACACATAAGAGCACCCCAACAATATAATAATAAAGCAAACAAGGCAAACAATTTAAAGTGATCTTAATTCCTAAGGGTACCCCTCTTAAATAGATCCCCAGCAGAGTCGCCAGTTCTGTAACCCGGTGAACTGACTTTAAACAATGTTGCGGATAGCAAGAGTCGCCACCGACTTTTATTTTATCCATAAGGAAAGGTTATAAAAGAACAGGAAAGACCTTAGAGAATATTTTGGGTCCGGGGGGTAGGTTATGAAAAGGGAAGGTGTTAGCACCCTTTTCATCCATGGTTATCCATGGGCTCTTAGGTACTTAAGCTCACTTTTGAATTGTTTTGAAAGTGTAGTGTGTGAATAGCAAAAAAATTTCAGAATAGTTTAATAATAATCCGTGTATGGATGTGAAAAAAACTTGTTTGAAAATTTTGTTGGAAATTTGTTTAAGTGTGAAAAAGTTTTGAAGTGAGCAAGTATCTAAGAGTAGCCTACCCTAATGTTTTAAGGTCTTTCTTATTCTTTATCCTTTCCTTAGTAAGACTATCCCTACTATAATGGAGTAGGTAGTCCTTACTTTGGATGTTAAGGGACATGTGAGGGACAATTTGACTTTGAAGGCCATTGTGGGATGTAATAAGCAAACTGGAGGGACTATCATCATTTTTCGAAAGGGACCCGATTCGTAAAGGCAACCATAAGGGACTTTGATGATTTTTCTATTTGAGGGACTTGCTTTATACACCCCACTTAACCATTATTCGTAGGCAACTTGAGGGATATCCTTAGGAAGTGAGACGGCGATTAAAATCGACTTACGTGTGTGACGTGTTTATTTTAATTATCTTTATTTAAAAGTGATCTAAATTTATTTTAATATTACATACATGTTGTTACACTCCCTAATTACTAACCATAATAATAATTAAATAATTAAACAACTTTACATCCAAGAAACAATTACAAAATAATAAGCAAAATAATTAAATAGCAAAGATAAATAAAATATAAATAAGCAATAATAAATAATAAAGGGGGTTAATTCTAAGTTTACTCGGCAAGACATCGCATATTGTGCCTACGTATCCTTACGGGAGTGGAATCAGAGTAATCGTAGTTCCCCTTAATAGGGAGGTTAGAAACTTCTTGACTGTGGTCAAGGTCTCAAGGGGAATAAACGCATCTTAAGGACACGCTTACGTGGAGTGTAGAAACTCCAAATCTCTACGTTGAAATGTTAAGTTGTAATTAGGGTTAAATTAGGGATTCCACGGCGGGAAACCCTAAAATGAGCGCGGCGGCTCTTCGACCTAATGCTAAGGGTAAAATTGTAATTTTGCCTGCGGCGAGGCATTTGTGAAAATTAGGGTTTGTAGTTTGTAGTTTTGAGGATTTGAAATTGAATGTGTGAAGTTTTACGGACTATTGGCGCGGCGGCCAAACAGTTAGACCTAACCTTCGGATGTGTGCAATGTGACAGAAATAATAGTAAACGCGTGAGATAATTGAATCATGCAAACAGAGAGATAATGTCATAATTTAAACCATGCAAGCAGAAATTTAAAGGCAGAATTTAAAGAGCGATTGTTAAGTTCGCGAGGTTACATGAGAGGAGCAGATACAATATGATAATGAAATTTGAATTGAACAATAATAAAATAAAATAAATAACGGTTCTAGTTATTATTTTAAAAAAAAGATTTTAGTTATTATTTTAAATTTATCTAAAAAAAAAGTTTTTCTTAAAAATAATAGGTTTTCATATTAATTTGGAAAAGATGTTAATGTTATTTATTTTAAAAAAACAGATTTTTATATTATAACAAATTTTAATAAATTAATGATAACAATAATAATAATAATGGTAATAATAATGATAATAATGATAATAATAATAAATAATGATAATAATAATAATAATAATAATAATAATAATAATAATAATAATAATAATAATAAAGCAATAATGAATTTTAAATGTGCCAAATAACCCAACAATGTTGCTAACGCAGAAATGCGCTCATCGCAACCAGATCTAAATCGGACGAAACAAAATTTATCGCAAAGAAAAAGAAATTAAGCAAAAAATAGTATTATTGCTCACACAAAAATGCGATCATCGCAACCAGATCGAACTAACACAAATGTCACGCGTCATGCACACAAATGTGCAAACATCGTATCGACATAATTCGATCAAAAATCTTATATATATAAACTCTAACAATTTAAAAATTATATATATATAAACGTAACAGTAATAGATAAAGAAAAAGAAATAACGGTAATAGATGAAGAAAAAGAAATAACGGTAAAAGATGAAGAAAAAGAAACAACAGTAATAGATGAAGGAAAAGAAATAACGGTAAACGATGAAGAAAAAGAAACAATAGTAATGGATGAAGAAGAAAACTAAATAACGGCAAACGGCACTCACTCCTCTTAGGTTTTTTTCATTCTCCCCTTTTTTTCCAACAAGGCAACACATGTATATATAGGGAACAAATTAGGGTTAACACCAAATTGTCAATAATGTCCCTAAAGCCCATTTTAAAGCCCAAACTAAATAATTAGTTAAGAAAAAATAAAATTTAAATAATTTAAAATAATTAAAATAAACTTAAAATAAAAACTAATAATCCTATTGATTCCTAAAATAAAAAATATTATAAAAAGAACAAAATTTTTTTCAATATTTTTTATTTTATGATTTTTTGGATATTTTTATGAATAATTTAGAAAAAAGTGAAAAAAATAATATTTTAAAAAATGATTTAATTAAAATACGAAAATAATAATTAAATAATAATAAAAAACTATTTTTGTTATTTTTTTAATGAAAGATAGAAAAATTTAGAGTAAAAATAATAAAAAACAAAAAAAATGACAAAGGTGAGATTCGAACTCTCAACCTCTCACACTCATAACTCCTTACACATGTCCTCCTGCCAATTGTGCCATTTTTACTTTTTAGAAAAAAAATGCATGCCATATGATATTTACCTGCAAAAAGTCAAACGACTACACAAATTTGTTAGTAATTGATTAAATGCAATGAAATGCGACGACAAATCTTAGGGCAAAATTTGGGGTATTACAGTTATTATGATAATATTTCTCACCCAACCTCTCTTTGATGTTGGCAAAAAAAAAATCATGAAGTTTGACTTTGGTTTGACCACAGTTGACCTCAGTTTGACCTTTTAACTGTATTGACTGCTTTTGACTTATCTGATCATCTGACTGAGCAAACTTTTGAGAAAAGTCTTGAAACTTGACATGGGGGTTCTTATACACATATAAGATGTTATGAAGCTCACTTGAAGTCTTGGAAGTCCATTTAGCCTGATTAAAGTCAAAACCCTAGTTTTGGATGCACTGCTTAGGAGGTGCATTGTCTGAGGGAATTGTCAACTCTTCTGACCAATTGTGAATTTTGTGAACCTTGTGAACCTTTCTTGGAACACAAAGTCTTGTATTGTGAGGGCAAATTTTGGGGTGCAACAGTATGTATGCTGATATGTGATAAGAAGTTGGAATTGACAATGTTGTTGAGCTTGTATTGTTATCCACATAAAAAAAAACTGTTGAGGACAAGCATTTATCATGTGAAAAAGTTTGATTTTTAAAACTTGTCATTTGTGAACTCACACTGTCAAAACTGTTTTGGTTCCTAGTATTTAGACTTGTTCCACTTACAATGCATTAATGTTTGCACTTTTGACAAAACAGTTTGTGTCTACTCCCCACTTTTAAACAAACTTCTTGGGTCTTACATGGTAAAAGGGGTATTAATCATGATATTTGGCTTCCTCATCAGAATTTTATTGTAGCAGCAATTGGAGGTAGGGTAGGAAACTCTTGATCTGTTTGTATTCTGAGCCTAGTCCAATTGCTCATATTGTGTCTAGTTGAATTCACAGCACTTTGGTTACACAGTTGGCCTAGGAAGTATTCCACAGAAACTCATGCTAGCTGTCAAATTCTAGAGAATCCATTGGTGTACTAATGCTGTTTGGCTGTTCAAACCTGACCCTCAGATGAGCCAACAAACTGTTGTAGCAATTTTTGAAATGCAATAATTTTTCATCTAGTGTTCACAGCCAAACTTACCACAGCTTTCTACTAAAAACCAAAACACTCTTCCATACGAAAAACACTAAGGCCTGCAGTGGAACTAACCTTATTGGCAGCCTGTTTAGATGCAGTAAAAGGGAGTACTGCCTTGTTGTGAAAACCTTATTCTGACTTGTGTGAAAACATTAAAACCTAGCTTGACTTAGAACTACAGCTGAACTCAATTTTGTGAACTGTTTTGAACTTGTCTATCACAGGTAAGGTTTAACTTGTTCTAGTAATTACTCTGTATGACTGTTTTAGCACTACCATGTTCATATTATCACTACATACTCTTTAAACCAGCAATATTAAAATATGTTTGCATCAAATTCATATCCCAAGCACTTTTGGTCTACTGTCAAAAATATGCCATAACAGTTGCAGCACCAGTTTTACATAGGGTATTGTAATTCTAATTTTTAGCATCTAGACATGTTTCAATAGGCATTTTGAGTGTGTTTGTATGTCTACCTTGCATTGTTTGCACATGAGCTCATGATTCACATGTTGACACAAGTACCTCAATACACAAGCAACTCACAATGCTACTTTTGCATAGAACTTGTTTCTCACCAAAATTTCTTCACATACACTTCATAATAGTCATTTCTAGGATGTATGCATAAACACTTTGCACCAAGACACTTTACATCAAAACTTCACTCTTCAAAATGACCACTTCTTCACAAAATGACACTCCACACACCATTTTTGCATCAACCTGGTTTTTGATTGAAATACCTTATCTTACACCTCACTTTAGTCAATTATAACATGTTTGCATCATCATTTTATCAAAAATCACTCTGTCATAACAAATCACCTTCAAAATGCAAAGGTTTCACAAACACATCCACACACTTGACACTTTTTACACCAGTTTCTTTTTCACTAAAAACACTCCATATACACCTCATACTAATCAATTATAACTTGTTAGTATGCTCATCTTGCATCAAGGAACCTTACATCACAAATTCACTCATGAGTTGCTTCTTGCCTCCACATGCTTGCACATCACATACCAGATTTTAAATCAATGATTATCCTTGAAATCTTCGTGATATAACAGATCAGTATGATCATAGGTAACATGTTTGTGTATTCACTTTGCTGTTTTGAGCATTGCATCAAAAACTCACTTGTGGACACCAAATTTCATGATACACACAAGTCACTTAACATTGACATTCTTGGCATAACACATGATATGTTTGATTTTCTCATTTCCACATGTTTGCTTGATTATTCTAAGCATGCCTATGTGTGTGGTTTACTGTTTTGCTGTCTTGCATCAAAAGCCACCTATTGACACCAAGTTTCAAATACACCAAGACTCAAAATGTGGTTTTTTGCCTTTACTTGCTTTTTACCAAAACAAACTCCACATACACTTCACACTACCCAGATGCAACCTGTTGGAACATTGATCTGATGTGCACAAGCCTTACACCACCAAGTCATCACACAAAGTGCCTTGAACTATCACATACTTGCATGTTCCATACCAGTTTGAGAATGGATGGTTCTCTTTGGGTTCTTTTGATTGCAATAGCTTTGTAGGATCATATGAGACATGTCTGAATGAGCAAAACACTGGATTTGGACTGAACACGAAAAACAACACCATCACACACACATGACATGTACCAAATGCAACTTACACACTAAATCCTCACACACTCATTACAGAACTGGTATCTTCACTTGCACACACTTGATATCACATATTAAAGACGTTTCAATAATTGGTAGGATCCCTGAGTACCTTGAACTCGAAAGCCACATTGTTATGCATGTTTGTTTTTATGTGCATTTGCAAATTGAATGTGACTCTCTCCTATCTGAACCTCCTGGCCATGAACTTGTTCCCTTTTGTTTATATATCATATATTGGATGTGTATGTGGACTCACTTGGCATTAAACATGTTGGTATCAAGTTATTCATGACCTTTTGCAAATCATAAGCCATAACCAAACACCCTATCGGGTTTTTCAAAGGAAAATGAATTTCAAAAAACCACCAATGCCATCTTCTTCCTCTCATTTTTATACCCCAAAAGCATATAAAGTTTGTTGAAAAACTCAAAAAATTGAGGAAGTTATGGGCATTTTGCAAAACTTAAAAACTAAGTGTTTTTGCCCAAACATGAATGTGATATGCCTTACATATTTATCCTTTCACATTTGTTAATGGATGTATGGCCGCCCCAGCGGTAGAGACTTGCGCGCGTATCAGTCTTGGCATGGGTTCGATCCCTTGTGATAACCCTTGCTGCCACTTTTTCTCATTTTTTTACATAAAACTTCAAAAAATCGTAACTCTCTCATATTTTATCGTTTTTCGTCCGTTCTTTTTTCATTGTGTTTGTCTTTATATGTACTTTCATGATATGTAATTATTTATCATGTTTGAGTATTTTTCACCATGTTTGATTACGCGCGATCCGCGCATTGACGGTACTAACCCTAATTGGTTGCAGATGAAAATTAAAAGGATTCCTCTTGTGTTTTCTCAGGAAATTTGATTGTTATCATGTCTATACATGTTTGTCAATATGTTAGAATTTTTACCTTGAATCATTATCATGTTTACCTCATCTGTTTGTTAACAGTATTCCAGGTGCGAACTGTCGTCACGGTTCTCGTACTAAATAGCTGCTTTGATTGTCATCATTGCTTTTCATCTTTAATGTTTTCATTGGTTGTCACCATGAATGTTTGAATGATGTTTGTATTTTAGTTTGTCCCCAAGTGACGAAACTCGTAGTTTTCGATAATACTTCTCCCTCCAAAGGAAAGTCAGTACACTTGACTAATTAATGTCATGAACAATCACCCCTATCCTTGGGACTTCGTTAAGTCATTATTTCCTTAGATTAGAAGCCTTAGACTTTGCTTAAGTCTAAAAGACCCACCCGTACTAGGAGTGTTCTTCAACTAGAACCCTAGGAAAGAGTTAGCAACTCTGTGTAAGAATCATCTTCATGACTTCTTACTTCCCCTTCAACTTAGATTAGGGAGTTTTTGTCAAACTCCACACAAACATTGTCATGTTTGTCCCCCTTTGAACCTTGATCATCATCAAGTGTTCTTTTCCCTCGTGAGGTGAACTACGATTGCTCTGATTCTATCCTAGTCAGGATACGTAGGCAGAAGGTGCGATGCTTTTGCGAGCAAACTTAGAAAACCACTTAGGCCTTTTTATTTATTTTATCTCAATTCCCAATCCTTAAACCATAGTGCACAATTCACAAACTTAGCAAGTAATTAAACAAAAGGTTCCTGTAGGGTACTACAGATATTTAGGGTGCTAATACCTTCCCTAGATATAACCAACCCTCGAATCCCCGAATCTCTTAAAGCGTTGTTGTCACATCACGCAAAAGGTTCTTTCTTTCTTTAGACCTATCCTTTGGATAAATTAAAGACCGGTTGTAAAAAGAAATAAGGTTCAAGTTAATTAATAGCTTGACATCCAATTTTCACCGCAACAAAAATGGCGACTTCACTGGGGAATATTGCTTTTGCTTTTATTTTGAGGGTTCAACCTATTTTGTTTAACTAATTGCTATCTGTGAATACTTGTATATATTTGTGCTCTGATGGTTTGGTAAACATGAAATGGTGAGACAGCACTACCCCCGTGCTCAAGCGTACTTATGATAGGAAGGTGATATATTCAAGAAGGCTTATAGGGAGTAGATTCCCGACCAAGCTGACTTGAGAAAATCACCGCTCAGAGGAGGCCCTTTAGAGAGCTAGTATTGTTGATCGAGTATTCGTGAAAACAATGCTACTTTCTACATAGGTGCCCATGACACTGAGGACCTTTAGATACCTCTTCCCCCACTATGGCTTTATTAGGATGTAGTGCGATGACTATAAGGAAGTAATTCCAAAGTAGTTGATACGCGATACTACGCTTGGACGAGGCTCTCTTGAGAATATTATCGACCACCAAGTATTTGGGAAATTGATAATATCCGAAAGATGGGTCGAGGACTCCAAGAACTCTTTTAGAACCTTGTTCTGCAGTTGTGGGAACCTTAGTACATACCTTTGGGGTGGGTAGACCTTGACTTCTTGTTTTCCAAACCAAAAACCTTGTCTGTTTACTTGTGTAAATCTGTGAATATGTGATTACCTGTTGTTCCGGTATGGGCCCAACCTCGGCAGGCCCAATACCGCATGCGACCCAACAAGCAAATCGATCATGCCGAGCACGTGCGTCCCTCAAGACGAGCAGGGCAGGCCGCCGAACACAAGTAACGTCCCAACAACCCTTCATCAGCCACCACGCCAGACGAGCAGAACCGTCCCCGGCTCACCACAGCGCGGCCATGGTCCATCCCCTCCGCGGGGAGAACAACGCACTCCGGATTATCTCGCAAGCTCCCCTCCGCGGGGAGAACAACGTGCCCGGCGCACGTTCTCCACGTGCTCCCCTCCGCGGGGACACGTCACCGGCCAACTGCCCACCTCCGAAAGAGCAGGTCAAACCCACTTTCCGGAGATCTAGGAGCGGTTGAACTAGGGCAAAGACCACGTCCTATTCTTCACTACGCCACGTAAGCCCTAGCAGTCATTAGGGTTGGGCCTGGTCATCCAGCCCACCTCAAATGACCATTGGCCCAGCGCTGGGGTCTCTCTATAAAATACCCTCTTCCTCAAGAGGGTCAGGTAACTCTTCTTGCCCCTTTCTGTACTATTGCTTCCACTCTGCCCAGCTTCTTACTTTAGCATCGGAGTGTCTTGCAGGTACACCCCCCTTCTCCTCCTCATCACCAGCGAACAGGTAGCAGCCCAACAGAGTGTGGCCAGTCCGTGATCCCCTTCTGATCAGGTCAGATCAGTGGCGCCGTCTGTGGGAAACTGAAACTTCCCCGTTACTCCGAGCATAAAACCAAAAGTTTCACCAAACCTCCACGATCATGGCTAGCCCACACCGCGACGACACTCCGCACGACCTTGCGCCTAACGTCGCCACCAACGGGAAGCAGACAGGAACGGCACGTCCGATGGAAGCCGATGAAAGGGACGGGAAAACTGCTTCACCATCATCCGCGGAACGGCCCCTTCAGGCCGATCACCGCCCTCCGAGCCCGCCTGCATTCCACCCCGTTCCCATCCCGGCGGGAGCAGACCCGACGGTGGCCGCTCTCTTTACGGCCATCAACCAGACAAACCAGCTGCTGTTCCAACAAAATGCGAGAATTGGAGCATTAGAACGCGTTGGACCTCCGAGGTACCCCCAGCGGGAAGACCAGAACGGAGGTTCGAGGAGTCCCTCCCCTCGACCCAGAAACCGCCGACCCCGGCTGGAGAGACACCGCCCGCAGGCAACGCGAGAACACACCAGATCCCCGGCGAGACACGTTCGCGGGAGGAATCAGAACGCCGCGGCGACCCCAACCGAGGACCCCCGAGGCGAGAACTCAGGCAGAAGATCGAGAACTCGAAACCAGGGGCACGCCTTGAACGACTCATCTCCCCACAGATCCCTGGTGCACAGCGACGAGTATGACTACCGCACCCCGCTATCCCGGGAGATCATGGCTGCCCCCATACCCCAGGGGATGGAGAAACCACCGACGCTGTCGACATACGACGGCACCTCCGACCCGGACGATCACCTGGAAGATATCGAGGCTATGCTCGACTACCGAAACGTACGGGGAGCTATCAAGTGCAGACTCTTCCTGACGACTCTGAGGAAAGGCGCTATGACCTGGTACAAAATTCTGGAGCCCGAATCAGTTACGTCGTGGAGGGTCTTGAAGGACCTGTTCTCCAAACACTTTACGGCGTCCCGACGTCACCCGAAGACGGAAGCAGTCCTCGGGGCAATCATCCAAGGCCCCGACGAACCTCTCCGGAAATACATCGAAAGGTTTACTCGGGAAGCCGTGCAGGTGACAACTTCCGACGAAATGAAACGCTACTTAATGGAACAAGGCCTGCGCCACGACTCCAAATTCTACGAGGCCGTAGGCATACACCGGCCCACGTCCCTCCAAGATTTCCTCGACAGAGCCGCGCATTACATCCGATTCGAAGAAACACAAGCGGCCAACTCCGCTCGCGACACTCGAGACAGAGAGGCCCCCCGCGGGCACCGAGACGACGGAGCTTCGAGCCATCGACGATGAGGGGACCGCCGTCGGGAAGACCGCCCCCGCGAGCCCCGCGAACAGCGCGAACCACGCGGCCCGACAGGAAGATTCACAGAGTACACAGCCTTGGTCGCTTCACGCGAACGCATACTGGCCGAATGCGCTAAAATCGAGTTCGTTCAGGGAGGTGTCCGTTTTCCGCGACCAACGCCGCCCAAACCCAACGTGGACAAGTCAAAGTAATGCCGACTCCACAGGACGCACGGGCACGTGACGGAAGACTGCATCCATCTCAAAGATGCGATCGAAATACTAATCAAAGACGGGCACCTGAAGCGATACACCCGAGGAGGTGAACCACCCAGGCCAGAGGCTCCGGAAGCTAAGAAAATCGAGGAACTCCCCTCTCCAGAGGACAGCGGCAGACTCCAGGTCGCGTTGTGCGTCAGCCGCCCCGAGGATTGGTTTGCGAGCAGAGAATTCGACATTCCCGAAGGACCCGACCTAATCGACGAGCCAATCCGACCAACCAGCCGATGGGAATACTTCCCTAGAGCCATGGTCATCTCTGATGGGGCCACGAGGAGTCTATCCATAGGATCCGTGAAAAGGAAATTCGACGAGCTCATCGCGAACAACTCCGGCAAAATGAGCACGCTCGACAAATTCCGAGGCCGCTCCAACCCGATCACATTTTACCTCGAGGAACTACCCGGGGGATCTCCCAATTCCAACATCCCCTTGCTCATACGTGCCCGGATGGCAAACTTCGACGTCAGGCGCCTCCTCGTCGACGGCGGGAGCTTGGTTGACATCATGTACTCACATCTGTTCACAACTCTCCAGCTCGACGAATCCAACCTCTCTCCCTACATAGGCTCCGACCTTCAGGGGTTCAACGGGATGACAACGAGACCTTGGGGATACGTGGAATTGAAAGTCACCTTCGGAGAAGAGGAAACAGCCAGGGACATCAGCGTCCGTTTCTTAGTCATCGAATGCCCGTCCCTCTATAACTGCATTCTGGGCAGGACGACGATAGCAGAACTCACCGCGGTACCCTCCACCGTCCACCTGAAGATGAAGTACTACACGAGAAGGGGAGCCGTGGTAACCCTCAACGGAGACATCGAAGCCGCTCGAAGATGTTTCGAAGCCGCGTTGAAAGGTCTAGACTCCATCGCTCCATCGACCAAAAAGAAAGCGTCAAGCGCTACGCCAAAGGACAAACCAACGGAGCTGGTCGGATCCGTTGAGCTCGACAGTCGCTTCACCGACGAGCTCGACAATAAAACAAAGACCGACGAAGTCAACAGGCAGCCCTCACACCCAGCGCGCCCCATCCCGGATGGAGAATTCGAACTCATCCCCCTCGGAGAAGACACGGGCAGAACCGTGAGGATAGGCGCAGGACTCCCAGACCTCGCGAAACGTCAGCTCCAAGCCTGCCTCCGTGAGAATGCCGACCTCTTCGCCTGGAGAGCCGCGGAAATGCCGGGACTCGACCCCGAGATTTCCTGTCACCAGCTGTCCATCAACCCCACCGCAAAGGCCGTTGTACAACGCCGACGTCGCCAGTCCCCCGAAAAATCGGCAGCGTCCGAACAAGCTGTAAAAGACCTCTTAGAGGCAAATTTTATTTCGGAAGCCCGGTATTCAACCTGGTTGTCCAACGTTGTACTCGTTAAAAAGAATAATGGAAAATGGCGCATGTGTGTTGACTACACTGACCTCAACTGGGCATGTCTTAAGGACGCCTACCCCCTCCCCAATATCGACAAGCTCGTCGACAACTCTGCGGGCTTCAAGCTCTTGTCCTTCATAGACGCATACTCGGGATACAACCAGATCCCGATGGCCGAACACGATAAGCAAGCCACGGCCTTCATGACGGCGTCGGGCAATTACTATTACAACGTGATGCCCTTCGGCCTCAAAAATGCCGGGGCCACATACCAGCGGATGATGAACCGTGTCTTCCGCGACGAAATCGGGGACATGCTCGAAGTATATATGGACGACATGATCATCAAATCCGGCGCGGAGGACGACCACGCGGCACACCTCCAGAAGGTCTTCAAGACCGCGAGGTCATGTCGCATGCGTTTTAACCCGGAAAAGTGCACCTTCGGCGTCTGCGCCGGTAAATTCCTCGGCTACTACTTGACCGAACGGGGGATCGAAGCCAATCCTGAAAAATGCCACGCCTTCTCCAATATCACCACGCCGACCATGAAGAGGGCCATCCAGTCCCTCAACGGCGTGCTCGCCTCCCTCTCGCGATTCATCGCGAGATCGGCCCAACACGCCCTCCCGTTCTTCAAACTGCTCAGGAAGGAGACCAAATTCGAATGGACGGACGAATGTGAGAAAGCCCTTTGCCACCTCAAACGCGTCCTATCTGAACCACCAGTACTGACGCGCCCCGCGACGGGCGAAACCCTATACTTATATCTGGCCGTCTCCAACGAAGCCGTCAGCGCCGTCCTCGTGAGCGAAGCCGGGGAAGGACAAAAGCCCATTTACTTTACTAGCAAAGCTCTCCACGGCCCGGAAGTCCGATACCAGCTGATCGAGAAAGTCGCCCTGGCCCTCGTGACAGCGGCACGCCGACTCCGACATTATTTTCTCGCGCACACCATCGTGCTCCGCACCGATCAGCCCATCCGCCAGCTACTCGGCCGCCCCGACATGGCCGGACGCATGCTGAAATGGTCGCTAGAACTCTCCGGGTTCGACATTACCTACGAGAGCCGACACGCCATCAAGGCTCAAGCTTTGGCCGATTTCGTCGCCGAGATGACCACACCCCCCGACCCTACCGCCGGGAACCACCTCTGGACCATCTTTGTGGATGGCTCCTCCAACTCCACGGGAAGCGGCGCCGGCATCGTCCTCGATAACGACGAGGGTACGATCATCGAAGTCTCCCTCACACTGGCTTTTACAACGACTAACAACCAGACCGAATGCGAAGCGTTCCTCGCCGGCCTTCGCCTGGCATCCGACCTGGGAGCCAGGGACATCCGAATCTACACGGATTCCCAGCTGGTCGCTTCGCAAGTCCGAGGCGAATATCAAGCAAAAAACGACACCCTGGCCGGTTACCTGGCGCTCATCACCGAAAAACTGAGAGGTTTCGACTCAGCGGAGATTCAGCACGTCCCCCGCGAGCAGAACACCCGCGCCGACATCCTCTCCAAACTGGCAAGCACCAAAAAGCGTGGCGGCCACAAATCGGTCATTCAAGAAATCTTGTCGCAACCAAGTACCAGCGCGACCACCACGACCCTCGACATCAACGCCGTCGGAGACGCTGACTGCTGGATGACCCCGCTCCACACCTATCTCAGCACCGGCCACCTTCCGGCCAACTCTGGCGAGGCCAGCGCGACGAAACGGCGGGCCTGCTCGTACGTCCTCCTCGAGGGACGACTATACCGCCGAGGCTTCGCAATCCCACTCCTCAAGTGCTTAGATAAGTCCCAGAGTATAGCCGTTCTAGAAGAAATCCACAAAGGCATCAAAGCACAGCACCTCGGCGGAAGATCCCTAGCACGCAAGGCCCTACGCGCAGGCTACTACTGGCCATCAATGCAGTCCGACGCGAAAGAACACATCAAACGATGTGATAAATGTCAACGACACGGGGACATGCACCTCGCCCCCCCGACCGACCTCACGTCCCTCTCATCTCCGTGGCCGTTCGCCTGGTGGGGGCTGGACATCCTCGGGCCCTTCCCCCTAGGTTCATACCAGAACAAGTACCTCATCGTGGGAGTCGATTACTTCACCAAGTGGATCGAGGCCGAAGCTCTGGCCAAAATCACCGCCCACAACATACTCCGATTCTACAAACGCAACATCCTCGCTAGATTCGGGGTCCCGCTCGCCATCGTCACCGACAACGGCACACAATTCACAGACAAAAACTTCCGCGACTTCGTCACCAAACTCGGAACCAAACACCACTTCGCCTCGGTCGAACACCCTCAGACAAACGGCCAGGCGGAGTCGGCGAACATAGTTATACTCAGAGGACTCAGACGACGACTCGACGACGCCAAACGAGCATGGGTCGAAGAACTCCATAGCGTCCTCTGGGCATACCGCACCACTCCCCACTCAACCACGGGGGAAACCCCATTTCGCCTCACGTACGGAACCGAGGCCGTGATACCGGTCGAAGTTCGCGAACCGTCCCGACGAACGGAAGCTCCCCTGGACACCGACGACAACGACGGCGCCCTCCGAGAAGAGCTCGACCTCGTCGAAGAAATCCGCTCAGGGGCAGCCCTCCGGGAAGCCCGGCTGAAGCAACAAATCACACTTCGCCATAACAACAAAGTCATAAAACGCGATTTTCAAACAGGCGACTTAGTCCTACGCAGAAACCAGAAAGACTCCCACGAGGGCAAATTGGCTGCGAACTGGGAAGGCCCATACCGAGTCCGAGACAAAACGGAGCACGGGGCCTATTACCTCGAAAACCTACACGGTGAACAACTAGCTCGACCATGGAACGCCGCGAAACTTAAGCGGTACTACAGTTAAAACACTGCCCGCGACGACCCATCGTCCCGACCACTGGGGGGCGACATGGTACCACCGCACACCCCCGCGTCCACTAGCGACCAAAGAAAAGCAAGCCCTACCTCTCGTGTGCGCGGGCAGAAGGCCTTGCTCGACAGGGAATACCTCGACCGAGGCTCCTCGCCGTCGTACCAAAAGAGGCAGGACACCCAGCTCGCGATGGGACGTCCACGCCCGGGGAGAACTACCCCCGAAACGGCCCGGCCACATCGCCGGCCAAACCGGCCAGTTCCCTGCACTACCGGTGACAAATTGTCGAGCTAAACACACTGAGCGCACACTTAGAAAATTTACAAGAAATGTCATACACATCAGAGGCATTCAAACAAATACGAAAAACGAGCATAAAACGACATGCAAGTAACGAGCGCACACTTAGAAAATCCACGATAAATATATTAAACAAAAGCGGGCACCAGCCCAGTAGTCAATGGTACAAATGCAGAGCACGCAGGCCCAAAGAAAGAGATAACAAACATCGGCACGCAGGCCATAAAAACAACGAGCACGCAGGCCCGATAACCTATGCTTCCTCGTCCGCCCGGTCAGCAGCCGCGGGTTCCTCCTCGGGAATAACAAGATAGGGATCGATCACCTTATCGTCAACAATCTCGTGGTACGGCCATATCCCGTCCACGGCCAGCACGACACCAGGGTTGGCGACTTGAACCTGCTCGACAGCACTCTTGAACCCGACCTCAACAGCCTCCAGACAATCGCTTTCCAACACCCGGATGCGAGCGATCAGGTCAGCACGAGTGATTAACCGACGATCCCCGTCTGTCTCATCCTCGGCCGGACGAACCGCGCTGTCCAAAACTTCCGTGCGGACCTTCAGCGCCTGCACCTCGGCCGTCGCTGTCCCCAGTTCTTCCTCCAGCGAAGTCACCTTCCCCTCAACACCCTTTGTCCGTTTCCGCTGCTCAGCAACATCCTTCTGGCTCTTCTCCAACTCCTCAGTGAGCTTGGCCAACCGCGACTGCGTGAAAGTGAGATCCCCTTGCAGTTTGGACAGCTCAGCAACGGAGCAGCCCTCCTCGTTCAGCACAAGAGCCGTCGTGAACGTCCGCATCATTGCGGCCAAGTCCTCAGCCAGAACACGTCGACGAGTCTCTCGATCGGCCTGACGAACAGCCTTCACCTCCCCAGCAGAGACAGTGGGAGAACGGGCACCATGAAAATATCCCGGATGCTGGTGGCAGGGCGGGACGACATAACCTTCCTCGGCGGCGCCGACCGTCAGGTCCACCACTCGGGGTTCCTCGGACCTCTGCCTCTTCGACGCTCCTTGAGACGCAGGAGATTGGCTCTCTTGAGGCGAAGAGGACGAACTTTACCCCCCCGGCGTCGCAACCTCCTGTCCGACCAGCTGGCTCACCCTCGTCCTCGGGACCGCGGCAGTCCTGGCAGCACGCAACTGCTTCACCCGCTCCTCGACGGAAGACATGTTCGCTGCAAAACAAAGAAAAGAGTTAGCGACGGTCAAAAGCCCCGACCACGGGGAGAAAAACAAACATCCCTACCTAGGTAATCCAGAGCGGCCGCCCCGGTCGCACAGCCGAGCAGGGTCTTAGTATTTATCAAACGCTTCTTGGTGCGTACGTTCCCCTGCGCGTCAAGGATATACCGACCGTCGGGCGTTACCAGCTTCGACGGAGGGAGAGACCGCACAAAGGCAATTATTTTCAAATAGGCGGCCATGTCCTTCTCCTCGAGGGTCCCCGCCCGGACGATATACCTATCCGTCCCTCGGCTGAAATGCTCCGCAGTCCACAGTAGATGTATCTTAGGAAGCCACGCGCGGAATCGCTGGCCATCTACCGTTCGCTCGCCCTCGTCGAAGAGAGTGTCCGAGCCGTGCTGCGTGATCGGCTTGACGAGGTAGAACCGATTTTTGAAATCTTTGACAGAATCGCTATACGCTTTGAAAATTTTTGTCGATTGCTTAAAGGAAACCCATTCGTGGCGGCCGTTCACCGTCTGCCGCTGCAGATGGAAGATGCGAAAGAATAACGGCACCGTCGGCTCCACCGAGAGGTAGAAACACACCACCTCGAAAGCCCGGATGAAAGCCAAGGCATTGGGGTGCAGTTGGGACGGGGCAAGGCGCAGCCAGTCAAAAAGCCCCAGATGGAAGGCGGAGAACGGTAACCGGAGCCGAGCCTCTTTAAAGTAGAATTCATGCATCGGGAACATCCGCCGCCCATAGCACGAGCAGATACGGTGATGTCCCTTTGATCGGTACACCTGGCAGTGTTGTGGCTCTCCTATAGGCGTGTCCTCAACCATGGCGTACACGTCGGATGCATCGGCCACGAAACAAGAAGGAGTAGAAAGCGGCTCCTCGGCCGCCCACTCCTCGGACGGGGCGATACGCTCATCGTCATACTCCGGGATCTCAGGTTCATTGTCTTCGACCATTATCCCCGACACCAGAGCCGACATCTACACCTGAAAGCAGAGGACAACGGTGAATTCAATAGCCAGATTCAAATCCACCCTTCCACCGCAAGTCAAGTGAAAGGGCGACCAAGGCCGGGAAGCGACGAGCAAACACTCGCTCCTCGTCTACGCTCCTCGGGGGATCAAAGGCCGATCCCCCATTCCCCCTCAGGACAGCCATCGGAGAAGGTACTTATCCCCGGGGCATTCATCGGAGAAAGCCCCCGTCCTCGGGGCATTCATCAGAAAAAGCTCCCGTCCTCGGGACATTCATCGGAACTAGCCTATCCTCCCCGGGACACTCATCAGAAACGTCGCCAGACACGGTGGGTCTCGCGTCCCTCCTCGGGGCATTCATCATGCCCCGACCACACATTCCAATTGAACGACGGAAATAAAAAGGGAGGGAAAAGAAGAACTCACTTGTAACGGCGGCGGACGGAAGGGAAGATCAAACGGTGCGGCGGCGATCGGCGGCAAGCGGCGGACGAGCAGGGATGACAAAGCTTAGCAGACTCAACGGCAGAGGGAAAAGTAGCAGAATGAGCGGGGACCCCCATATTTATAACCCGGCGCGGGACTCGAAGCGACCCTAGGCTCATTAATGACATAGGGTAGCCGCCCCTACGACCGCTTAACGCAAGACACGTGGCGGCAACCTGACAGTCGCGTCCCCTCACCTGCCTTCTCCCCGCTCCGCCGACGACCGGAGATCTTCGCACGAGTGCCCGTTCCAGACGCAGCGACCTTAAGTCCTCGCTCTCTACCCAGAGCTTTGACTTGGGGGGCTCCTGTTCCGGTATGGGCCCAACCTCGGCAGGCCCAATACCGCATGCGGCCCAACAAGCAAATCGAGCATGCCGAGCACGTGCGTCCCTCAAGACGAGCAGGGCAGGCCGCCGAACACAAGCAACGTCCCAACAACCCTTCATCAGCCACCACGCCAGACGAGCAGAACTGTCCCCGGCTCACCACAGCGCGGCCATGGTCCATCCCCTCCGCGGGGAGAACAACGCACACCGGATTATCTCGCAAGCTCCCCTCCGCGGGGAGAACAATGTGCCCGGCGCACGTTCTCCACGTGCTCCCCTCCGCGGGGACACGTCACCGGCCAACTGCCCACCTCCGAAAGAGCAGGTCAAACCCACTTTCCGGAGATCTAGGAGCGGTTGAACTAGGGCGAAGACCACGTCCTGGTCTTCACTACGCCACGTAAGCCCTAACAGTCATTAGGGTTGGGCTTGGTCATCCAGCCCACCTCAAATGACCGTTGGCCTAGCGCTGGGGTCTCTCTATAAAATACCCTCTTCCTCAAGAGGGTCAGGTAACTCTTCTTGCCCCTTTCTGTACTGTTGCTTCCACTCTTCCCAGCTTCTTACTTTAGCATCGGAGTGTCTTGCAGGTACACCCCCTTCTCCTCCTCATCACCGGCGAACAGGTAGCAGTCCAACAGAGTGTGGCCAGTCCGTGATCCCCTTCTGATCAGGTCAGATCACCTGTGTTTGTGCATTCATGCATCCATAAACATCATGTCATAAAAGTTTTATGGAACTCAGAGTCGTTTATTTATAAAATATCAGGAACATCATGGATAATGGAAAAAAGAAAACTATAAAGTACACTTACAAAAGCCCTAATATAGATGAGATTGAAAGGTTGAGCACTCTGATCACAGATGTAGAAGGGTTCAAAAGCAGGTACGGGAATTTGTTGTCTCTACTGAAAATAAGGAAGAAAATGGATTTGGGACTCCTTTCCACATTACTCCAGTTCTATGACCCACTTTATCACTGCTTCACATTTCCGGATTATCAGTTAGTGTCGACACTTGAAGAGTATTCCTGTCTGATTGGGTTACCCATCCTTGATGCATCTCCTTTTCCCGTCATGGAGAAGGACCCTAAAGAGGAAGAAATTGCTAAAGTCACACGTATCGGGTTGGTAGACATTCAGAAGAACATGGTTACTAAAGGAGGTATCTTTGGGCTGACTGCAAAATTCTTGATTGGGAAGGCTCAGTATTATGCCGATCACTTGAGTATGGATGCTTTTGAGGCTATTCTAGCCTTGCTTATTTATGGGATCTTTCTGTTTCCGAGCTTTGACAACTTTGTGGATCTCAATGCCATCAAAATATTCTTGAAGAAGAATCCAGTACCTACTCTACTAGCTGATGCTTACCACTCTATTCATCAAAGAAATCTTCACAAAGGAGGAATGATCGTCTGTTGTGTTCCGTTGTTGTATAAATGGTTTGTTTCTCATCTACCCAAAGCCCATACTTTTTGGAGCAAAGGATGGTGGTCTGAAAAGATTATGGCTCTTACTCACTCCGATATTGACTGGTACAGCCGTAGTTACGATGGAATCAAAATCATTGATAGTTGTGGAAGCTTCGGGAATATACCTCTCCTTGGTACAAATGGGGGAATCAGCTATAACCCCGTGCTTGCTCGTCGACAACTTGGTTATCCGCTGAAAGACAAACCCTGCAGTGCTCACGTAGAAGGTATTTTCTTCATAGGAGTTTCAGAATTAAAAAATGAAATTCTCAAAGCATGGGGGCATATACACAGGAAAGGAAAAGAGGACTTGGGAAGACCTAACTGCATCTCTTTTGAACCTTATCTCCAATGGGTACGAAAGAGGGTCATTCAATTGAAAATGCCTTATCCTCCACAAAAGCCTATGGTATTAATAGAAGAACAACCGTTGATTTTCATGTCTGAGGAAGAGAAGCTGAAGATTGCTCTGAGGAAGTCGCAGCAGACTGAGGTATCCTGGAGGTACAAATATCAAGTGGCTATGGAAGAGAACGAGGAACTCCGCAAACAACTTCAGTCGAAAGAAGAGGAAGCAGTTGCAAGCAAGAAGAGGAAGGCACAGGAAGATGCATTTTATTCCAACCATCAATCAACTCCTTGGAAAGCTATGGTAGACAAACTCATCCTTGAGAAAGCGCAGGTGGAAGAAGAGCTCAGAAGAATCAAGAAGAGAGAGGATTTTCTTTTAGAGCATATTGAGTTGTAATATTAGGGCTTTTGTAAGATGTACTAAAATCTTTTGTAATACCCCTTTTTGAAAAATCAATGAAATGAAAGGATATTTTGGTAAAATTGAGTTCCATAAAACTTTTGCATTTAAGGTTGCATTCTTGTTATTTTAAACATTCAAGGAACTAAAAGATTATTTTGCAGATATTATAGGATGGATTCTGGAAAGAAAGAAGAGGTTGTGTTCCGAAGACCGAGATTAGAGAACTTGAAGAAACTGGTGAGTTTGGTAGAAGACCCCAAGGCGTTCAGAGAAAGACATGGGAATATGCTGTCATTACTGGAAGTTCAAGTGTACGAAGAAATGTTATCCGCACTCGTGCAATTCTATGATTCAACCTATCATTGTTTCACGTTTCCAGATTATCAGTTGCTACCAACTTTGGAGGAATATTCCGCCCTAATGGGGGTAGGTGTTATTCCCAGTCCCTTTTCTGGAAGGGAGGGGACTCCTAATGAAAGAGCAATTGCAGAGGCCGCGTATTTGGAATTGGACGAAGTGCGATCTCATATGGGTGCTAAAGGAGGATTGTACGGAATTTCAGCCATGTTCCTATATGAAAAAGCTCAAAGCTATGCCTTGTCACAAAATACTAAAGCATTTGAAGCCATCCTGGTGTTACTTATTTACGGACTGTTCCTGTTCCCAACTACTAGTGATTTTGTGAACGCAGACGCAATCAATCTCTTCTTGATCAAAAATCCCGTACCTACCTTGCTGGCCGACACTTATTTTACCCTCCACCGAAGGAACCGCTATGGGGTTGGACGAATTGAATGTTGCACCGTTCTCCTGCACAAGTGGTTTATTTCACACTTGTCAGAAATTCCAGCCATTTGGGATAAGCAAAATGGACTCTCATGGACAGAAAAGTTGCTGTTGCTCAAACACTCAGACATTAAATGGTATGATCCTATGTATGGAGGAATTTCCATGATCCAAAGCTGTGGAGATTTCCCGAATGTACCGCTCATCAGCATCAATGGTTGCATCAGCTATAATCCTATTCTGGCCCGTCGACAGTTGGGGCACCCCATGGAAGATGAATCAGATCCAGACTATTTGAGGAAATTTTACTTGGAGGAAAGGAAGAATCCTGCTTATAGGGCTCGAATCGCGTACGCTTGGCGTTATGTCCACACAAGAGGAGTAACTGCCCTATGCCCCCACAATGCTACTGTTTCAGAATCTTACCTATCATGGGTAAGAGAAGCAGCAATGAAGATGTTCTATACCCGCTTTGAGCCTGACTCGCCCAAACCTACCCTCGTAGAAGAGTTGAAAGCCGCCTTGGCAAAAGCTGAGAAAGAAGGGAAAATGTGGAGAGATAAGTATTTCAAGGCTATGCAAGAGAAAGAAGAACTTCAAGAATTGGTACGTCAAGGTGGAAGAAAGAATCAGTCTGAAGATGAAGGACCATCCAGCAGAAGAATCTAGAATCTATTGTTGTTGCTTTTCGTATTTTGTAGAAGCTTGTATTTTCATTTCCCGTTTGATGTTGTAAACTCTCCAGATATTATCAATGAAGATTTGGCTGTTTTTCCTATTTATTGTTATAATATTCGCAAATAAAGCTTTTATTCCCTTGAATGTTTAAAATCTGCATGTTGCATGTCTGCATTCCATAAACATTGCATATGCATATTCCTGAGTCGAGTCTCATCCCTCTGTCTTGTCAACAGAATCACACTGAGACCTCGCCATCAGTACAACACCCGAGCGCAAGCTCGCTTAAGGATGGAAGAGCAGAACTTGGATGTAAACAGAATCGACAATAAACTCGGAGAGCTCCGAGGAGGCATGGGACAGATCAAAGAAGCCTTACAAGTCATCCGTGCAATGTTGGACACTCAAGCCACCGTTGTCTCTGAAATCACTGCAGATCCAATCCCGACGGCTGTTACTATTGCAAATGTGCCAACCTATGGGTTACCTCCAGGCTTTGTGCCACCGCCGAGAGTCACTCAACAAACAATTCCCTTGGGAGGTGAGATTCCACAAGTTATTCCCACCTACACTCCAGCTACAGTTCAGGTTCAAGCACGCCCCATCTTTCATAATCCACCACCAGTATACGAAGGACCCGAAGGGTATGAAGAGGAAAATGAATCACATGAGAAGTTAAGGGAAAGCGTTGAAACTATAGGGAGGAAGATCCGAGCGATGGAAGGAAATGATACCTTTGGCACTGACGCCAGAGAAATGTGTTTGGTATCTGGACTAGTAATACCACCAAAGTTCAAAATCCCAAATTTCGATCAGTACTCAGGAGCTACTTGTCCACGAACTCACTTAATCATGTACTATAGAAGAATGGCAGCACACGTCGAAGACGACAAGTTAATGATCCATTGCTTCCAAGACAGTCTGAAAGGAGCTCCAGCAAAATGGTATCTAAGTCTAGATCAGTCAAGGATCCACAGTTTTCAAGATTTGGCTGATGCATTCATGAAACATTACAAATATAATATGGATATGGTACCTGACCGAAGGCAGTTGTTGAACATGTCCCAGAAAAGCACAGAGTCATTCAAAGAATACGCTCAGCGGTGGAGAGAAACAGCGTCCCAGGTAGAACCACCTCTGAGTGAGAGAGAACTGACAGACTGGTTTGTTGACACAGTGAGACCAGAATTCTATGAGAAAATGATCAGCAGTGTGTCTGCAAGTTTTTCAGACATTGTGGCCGTGGGAGTGAGGGTAGAATTGGGAATGAAAAATGGAAAGGTAGCCAGCAGCTCCAACAGTTCTAACAACAGCAGTATTAAGAAGGTCAGTAGTGGGTTTCACAAGAAGAAAGAAGGTGAAACAAATGCCGTAATGGGAAGAAGAAATCATACCGTGAGACCTCTATATCAGCAATATCAGCCGCCTCAACAAAGTTTCTTCCAGCCAATCCAACCTAACTATGTTCAACCGTTTCATCAACAAAGACCCGTGTACCCGGTACAGTATGCCCCTCAGCAATATGTGGCAGCTGTGACCCCAGCATTCAACCATTCCACTTCAAACTATCAACCAGGGCGACCAGCGCCCATGTATCAGCAAAACCAGCAAGGGCATCAACGAGCGCCCAACGCTCCGCCCTTTCAACAAAATCAGCAGCAGAGGGTACCACAACCCAGGAAACAATACCAGAACCGGAGGCCAACCACAAAACCTCCACTCCCACAAATACCAATGACGTATACTGAGTTATATCCATCTTTGGTCCATCAGGGGTTGATCACGACAAGACCACTTAATCCGGATACCACGTCTCCACATTATAACCCAAATTCCCATTGTGCTTTCCATGAAGGTGCTGTCGGCCACGACTTAGAAGGATGTTTTGCCTTAAAACATCTGGTCAGAGAGTTGATGGAGAAGAAAATCCTGTCCTTTAATGATGTACCACCTAACGTCAAGAGTAACCCACTGCCAAACCACGGAGGGGTCAATGCCATTGAAAAGTCAGATGAAGAGATAATTAATGATGTGTCAAAAATCAGAACGCCATTGAAGACATTGCATGATAAGCTGACAGAAGCAGGGTTGTTGGAAAGTGTTCATGGCAAATGTGAAAAATGTACCGTAGGTTCCAGCAGATGTAATGCGATGCAGGAAGATATACAAAGATTGATAAATGAGGGTATGTTACAAGTATGTGGTAAGGAAAGGAAAGGAGAGGTTTCTGTAATAGATCCAGTTTTCGACCTATCCAGGAAAAGAGAGAAAGTTCCAGTGTTTAATAGGGGTGCAAGGCCAGTTTTCAATAGAGCTGCTATTGGTCAACCGCGACCAATCGTAGTTCAAAAACCGAGACCGTTCCATTATGACAATACAAAAGATGTTCCGTGGAAGTACGATGTGACCGTGGTAGACCAAGAAACGGGAAAGATTGTTCAGACAGATAATCAGAAAGATGTGACCAATATTGCCGGCACTAGCAAGATGACCCGCAGCGGTCGGATCTATCAGCCAAAAGAATCAGTAGTTATTCCAAAGGAAGTTATTCCTGCTGTGGTAATCAAAGAAAAAGAAGCTCCGAGCACTGAGGAAGAAAATGATGAATTTTTTAGGATTATCCGAAGAAGTGATTACAAGGTGATAGATCAGCTTCATCAGACGCCATCAAAAATATCAATCTTGTCACTCTTGATAAATTCTCTAGCTCACAGGGAAGCATTACAGAAAGTATTGAGACAAGCACACGTAACTAAGGATATTTCGCTTGGGCAGTTTGATTCAGTAGTGGCTAACATCACGGCATGCAACACTTTAAGTTTCAGCGACGCCGAGTTACCAAAGGAAAAACGTGATCACAATCGTGCACTACACATATCCATCAAATGCCAGGAAGATACTTTGGCACGAGTACTGGTCGACACAGGATCCTCGTTAAACGTGCTACCCGCAAGATCACTGTCCAGACTAGCCTATGCCGGGGCAGAGATGAAACCAACCTCATTAATTGTAAAGGCCTTTGATGGTTCGAGGAGAACGGTCATCGGAGAAGTAGAATTACCAATCTTGGTGGGACCCCATGAGTTTAACATTGTATTTCAGGTGATGGACATAAATCCAGCTTATAGCTGCCTACTGGGACGTCCCTGGATCCATGAAGCAGGGGCAATAACTTCTACCCTGCACCAAAGAATGAAGTTTGTGGTAAATGATAAACTAGTAATTGTTCATGGTGAAGAGGAATTAATGGTCAGTAATCTTTCATCATTCCGATACATTGAAGCAGAAGAGGATGCGCTAGAGACATCATTCCAAGCACTAGAAATAGCAAACGCAGTGATGATAGAGGAGACGGTGGCAAAAAGTGGTCCAACTTTCGCATCTGCTCAAGGCGCCAAAGCTACAATGGAAGAAGGCACTCCCGCAGGATGGGGAGAAGTCATTGAGGTAAAGCCGAAGATGAACCGCCAGGGGTTGGGTTACAAACCAACTCAAAGAGAAGAACCAAGGCATGACAACAGCCGGCCAAAGGCTATTCAAGAAATATTTATCAATGGCGGTTTTCAAATTAACGCCGTGGAAGGAAATCTTGAAAGTGAAGACATAGGAGCGCTAGTGTATCATGACGAAGCTACTCTGAACAACTGGGAGGCTGTCGAAGTTCCTGTAGTTTTTCCCGAGTTAAAGTAATTTGTTGTTTTCTTTCTTTGTTATTTTAAAATCTCCATAGCCGTGCCCAAGGCTGTAGGAATGTTTTGTAAGGGCCCCATGCTTTCAAAGAAATATCAATGAGAATGGACTATTTTGTTAAAAATCCTCGTGTTGTTTCTTTACCGTCTTTTTTGCTTTTACTTTGAAAGAAAAATGGCAATACAAAAAACCAAAACAAAAACAATTTTCTCTTTCTCTGTGTGTGTTGCATTTGTTGATTGTGTGTTTTAATAAAGTAAACCCTTCAAACATGCAGTGATGACCATAACCCCATTGAATCCTGTGACCATGCATCTCCTCCTGACCCTGATTCACCAATTTACCAAGCTGAAGACGAGGATGAGGACTGTGAAATTCCTGATGAACTGGTAAGATTGGCCCAAAAAGAGGATGCAGAGCTTCAACCCCATAAGGAACAGGTAGAAGTTATCAACCTTGGCACAGAGGGAGACAGAAAAGAAGTCAAAATTGGGGCAGCCCTAGGGGCGGAAGTAAAACAGCAGTTAAAGGAACTCTTAAGAGAATATGTAGATGTGTTTGCTTGGTCTTATCAGGATATGCCTGGTTTGGATACAGACATAGTGGTTCATAAGTTACCACTCCGACCTGAATGCCCGCCGGTTAAACAGAAACTCAGAAGAACCAGACCCGACATGGCTCTTAAAATCAGAGATGAGGTAAAAAAGCAGATTGATGCAGGCTTCCTTGCAGTGGCCAAGTATCCAGAATGGGTAGCCAACATTGTTCCTGTACCAAAGAAAGATGGAAAGGTAAGGATGTGTGTGGATTATCGAGATTTAAACAAAGCCAGTCCAAAGGACGACTTCCCTTTACCACATATTGATACTTTGGTAGATAATACAGCTCGGTTTGCAGTGTTTTCCTTTATGGACGGTTTCTCTGGTTACAATCAAATCAAAATGGATCCTGACGACATGGAAAAAACAACCTTCATCACTCCATGGGGCACCTATTGTTATAAGGTTATGCCATTCGGTTTAAGGAATGCAGGCGCAACTTATCAAAGAGCTATGGTGGCTTTGTTCCACGACATGATGCACAAAGAAATAGAAGTATATGTGGATGACATGATCGCCAAATCTCAAACTGAAAAAGACCATCTAGAACATTTATTGAAGTTATTCAAAAGACTCCGGAAATATCAGTTGAGATTAAATCCAGCAAAGTGAACTTTCAGAGTCAGATCAGGAAAGATACTCGGTTTTATTGTCAGCCACAAGGGGATTGAGGTGGACCCAGACAAAGTCCGTGCCATCCAAGACATGCCAGCTCCGCAGACCGAAAATCAGGTTAGAAGTTTTCTTGGAAGGTTGAATTACATATCCAGGTTCATTTCCAATATGACCCCCACCTGTGAACCGATCTTCAAGTTGTTACGGAAGGATCAAATGGTTGTATGGAATTCTGATTGTCAAACAGCGTTCGACAAAATCAAAGGTTATCTCCAAGAACCTCCAATTTTGATACCACCTGTTTCGGGAAAGCCTCTCTTTATGTATTTGACAGTGCTTGAAAACTCAATGGGTTGCGTTCTGGGCCAGCAATACGAATCCGGACGGAAAGAACATGCCATTTATTATCTGAGCAAGAAATTTACTGATTGTGAAAGCAGATACTCACTCCTAGAAATGACTTGTTGTGCTTTAGCATGGGCCGCTAAGCGTTTGAGGCAGTATATGATTTGTCACACCACTTTATTGATCTCGAAAATGGATCCAATAAAGTACATCTTTGAGAAGCCGGCACAAATCGGAAGACTCGCCCGGTGGCATATGTTACTATCAGAATATGATATTCAATACGTGGCTCAGAAATCCATCAAAGGCAGTGTGTTATCAGAATATCTCGCATATCAACCTGTCGAAGATTATGAACCTCTGAAGTTTGATTTTCCGGACGAAGATATCATGTTAGTAAAAGATTGTGAAGAAACAAGTTCTGACAAAGGTCAACAGACAGGGAGTTGGTGGAAAATGATGTTCGACGGTTCCTCCAATTATAGCGGACATGGCGTAGGTGCAGTTTTAATGAATCCTGAAGGTGGTTACACTCCGTTTACAGCCAGACTAGACTTTGATTGTACAAACAACATTGCTGAATACGAAGCATGTATCCTTGGTCTCGAAGCAGCCATTGATCTCCAAATCAAAAATCTCGAAGTCAGTGGAGACTCAGCTTTAGTTATCTACCAAGTCACGGGTGAATGGGAGACAAGACATGAAAACCTGATCCCTTACAGAGCTTATATCATTGAAACAATCAGGTATTTTGATGAAATCACCTTTAAACATGTTCCAAGAGCAGAGAATCACATCGCCGACGCCTTAGCCATGCTGGCCTCAATGTGGAAAACTAAAGATGTCAATGATGGCACACTTATCAAAATTGAACGCAAGACAAAACCTGCTTACTGTCAAATGATCGAAGAAGGAACCGATGGCAAACCCTGGTATCATGATATAAAGAATTATCTGTTGAAGCAAGAATATCCCACAGATACTACGACACTTGACAAGAAAACACTGAGACGATTAGCATCCAAATTCTTCCTCAGCAATGGTGTACTATACAAAAGAAATCATGATATAGTCTTACTCAGATGTGTTGACAAAAGAGAAGCGGACTTGTTAATGAAAGATGTTCATGAAGGAATGTTTGGTACTCACGCCAACGGACACGCCATGTCCAAAAAGATCTTGAGGGCTGGTTATTATTGGTTAACTTTAGAAACCGACTGCATTCAGTACGCCAGAAAATGTCACAAATGTCAGATCTACACGGATAAAATGCATGTACCTCCAACACTGTTGAATGTACTGTCGTCACCATGGCCTTTCTCTATGTGGGGGATTGACATGATTGGGGCAATTGAGCCAAAAGCTTCAAATGGACACCGTTTCATTCTGGTTGCCATCGACTATTTCACAAAATGGGTTGAAGCTGCATCCTACACCAATGTTACACGTCAAGTGGTGGCTCGTTTCATTAAAAAGGAGATCATCTGTCGTTACGGGATCCCAAGCAGAATTATAACAGACAACGACACCAATCTGAACAACAAAGTTATGAAAGATTTATGTGATGACTTCAAAATCGAACATCACAACTCTTCCCTTTACCGTCCAAAGATGAATGGAGCTGTGGAAGCTGCAAATAAAAACATCAAGAAGATCTTGCAGAAAATGGTTAAAACCTATAAAGATTGGCATGAAATGCTGCCGTTTGCCCTGCACGGATACAAAACCTCCGTCCGCACTTCCACAGGGGCAACTCCCTTTTCGCTGGTATATGGAATGGACGCAGTTCTTCCCATAGAGGTCGAGATACCATCCCTCAGGGTCATCATGGAAACCAAGTTAGAAGAGGCAGAATGGATTAAAGAAAGATTTGATCAGCTGAATCTCATTGATGAAAAGCGCATGTCTGCGATGTGTCACGGACAGTTGTATCAAAAAAGAATCAAGAGGGCGTTCGATAAAAAGGTCCGTATCAGAGAATTCTGCGAAGGAGAACTTGTGCTCAAGAAAATCTTACCAGTTCACAAAGACGCAAGGGGGAAGTGAATGCCTAATTATGATGGCCCCTTTATTGTGAAGACAGTATTCTCCGGAGGTTCACTGGTCCTTACTACCATGGACGGAGAACAACTTACACACCCGATAAACTCTGACGCAGTTCGGAAATATTACGCCTAAAAAGTACCCGATAAACCGGAAAATCCAAAAGAACGGTTTATGCAAAAGTTAGGGTAGAAAAGAAAAAAGAGAAGAAAAGGAAAAAGAGAAAAGAAATCAAAAAGCTCGCTAAGTTGAAAACCCGAAAGGGCGGCTTAGGCAAAAATGAGCGTCCCGGTGGATTGAAAACCCGAAAGGGCGATCCAGGCAAAAATTAGGGACAAAGGCGTTTCGCTGCATCAGACGAAGGCATCAACACTGCAGACTCAACAAAGATTCATCTCAACAGCTCTCGTCAGAAGCAAGGATCTTGGAGAATTCTAGTCTTTAGGGATAGTTAGGTCACAGGATTCAATGTAACCTTATCCACTTTTGCCATTTTACTTGTAAAAATTTCCATGGAATATTGTCATTGGCAAGATTTCATCCTTTAAATAAAATCAGCCTTTTGAGCCTCTCTTTCTTGTGCAAATTATCAGTTCCTTATTTTCTTTGTTATGCAAAATACCGTTCGTTAGTCAACGATTATTTTTGAAAGCATTAAAATCCAGATTTTTGAAAAAAATAATAACTTGGAAATATTTTACAAAATGTTTTAAATTGTGGAAAAACTCGAGGAAAATCATACATCCCCCGAAACTTCAGGGTAGCAGGAGTCTTGATGCACAGTCAGAATTTACATTCCCCAATGAAATGCTAGCAAGTTGAGCGACAAAGAGTCCTTTGGCCATGTATGGTTACCAAGATTGAAGATTAACCCTCAGAATTTATTACGATGATATGAAGGTTCTTTCCCCAGCAAAGTATTTCTGGACGTCTGAATTCACCTCAGCAAAATCTACCTACAGGATCTATTCCTCAGTAGGTCTTCGGGTTTATTTTCCCAAGTCTACGTACACCCCTCATCATGGGATCAGTGTGATTCGGTTGTTCCCCGAGTCGGTGACATCTATCAATCCCCGTGAAGTCTAAGTTATTACTTGCTTCATTTCCAAGTATAAGCCTAGTCGTAACTGGCATTTTAACCAATTGTCGTTGACATTCATTTGGTCGTCACCATTTGTTTTCTTCTGAAATCCAGTCATAACTGGCATTGTTTTATTCCAATTGTCATTGGTATCTCGTTAGTCGTCACTAACAAATCCCCGTAAATCCAGTCGTCACTGGTATTGTTCCAATTATTATTGGTATCTTGTTAGTTGTTGCTAACTCTCCCCATGAAGTCCAGTCGTCACTGGCACTGCCTAAATCCAATCGTCATTGGTATCTTGAGGTTTTAACCAACTTTTCCCTTTGAAACCCGGTCGTAGCGGGTATCATCATCTAGAGTCCAATCGTTATTGGAATCTGTTGCGTTTTGGTCGTCACCAACACCTTAGTTAAGATCTAGTGATCACTAGCATCCTTGTAACCGATTGTCATTGGTATTCTCTAGTATGGTCGTCACCATCTTCATTAAAAATCCAGTCGTAACTGGAATTGTTTAAAACCAATCGTTATTGGTACCCTGATTTGGTCGTCACCAATCACCATTAAAAGACCAGTCGTCACTGGCATTACTTGGAATTCTGGTCGTTACCAATTTCCCCAGGACGTTTCGTAATTACCAGCATTGTGCGAACTATTTACATAAGCTGAGGATATATCCCCAGTGTCCATGTTCCCAGTCAAGTCCCAGAGATCTAGTCGTCATTAGTGTCCTTCGTGTGTGATTAGTCTTGTTTCTAGTCCATTCCTGAAGATCCCGTTTAAACTCTTCGCTATAGGAAGTTCCTCATCTGATCATCCCCAGTGAGGTTGTATCCAGTCTTTCGCTTCCCCGGTGAAGTTTGATTCTCTTTTCCCGATGGAATTAATTTTCCATTTCCCCAGTAAAAGTATATCCTTTTCCCCCAGTAGAAGTCAATTCTTCTCCCCGGTGGAGTACTTCTGTTCCAATAAGATTGTCATCTTTATTGGATTTGTCTCTTCCCTATGTGAAGTTTTCCTTCTTACGCTATCAGTCATGTCTGAACTGTTAATTTAGTCCCCAGTGTCGAGTCCTTGTATTTGTCATTGTTTGTTTTACTGTTTCTTTTATTATTATCGTTGCGTCTATGTTGTTTGCATTCAAGCATCATAAAGAATCATTTAGAAGTGCATGGCATATCATAACTTGTCCTTTAGCATGGCATCAGATCTAAGGGACAAAATTTTCGGTTATCTATATTTAAATACCTTTCACTGCGATTTAATGAAGATTGTCATCTCTCGTTCCCCATCTAGTGAAGATATTTAAATAGGGGCAACTGTTGTACCCCAAATTTTGACCCCTTAGATCCTCATTATCATTTTTAGAAGCATGATCATGAATTATCTAACCCTAAATCAGTGCAAGTTCATTATTGTCAAGTTACAGACGAATCAGGGTTTTCGCACCGACCAATTCAAAACAACCAAGGAATGACCAACCAATGATTTGGGCCAATTCAATCATTGAATGAAATCAAAGATAATATCAAATTCAAATGATAAGTCGATTTGAAGAAATCAGTTCAGAATCAAAGACAGTGCAGTCAGGAGGCCCCGATTAGGGTTTTTAACTATTGAAAAGTCAACTCTGGTTTGACTTTGATGTTGGAAGATGTTGTAATGGTAGGATTGAGGTCCATGGAGTTCATATAGCTTATTAAAGTCTATTTAAGAAGTGTCAATGTCTCAGGATGTCCAGAATATCAACAGGCGACCCGATCGACACCGATCGATCGTACGGTTGACCGAAAAGTCAACTCCTCAAATTTTGAGAATTGGAATCCAAGTTGTGAATCAAAGTTGTTCCTTATGTCATAATGGACTTGCATATCAATTTTCATGATCATTGGATCAAGGATGAGAGAGTAATCAAGAAATCGGGAAATTAGGGTTTTGAAAAGGGCTAAACCGTATCTCCTTAACCACACATCCAATTGAGTTGGTTCTAGTCTCATTTGAAAGCTCTTGACAAGTCCTACAAAAGTACCATACTAGTCCACAACCAGAAAATGCATACTTTTTGAGATAGAAGCAAAAACATTCCTAGAAGGGAAAATAACTTAGAAAATTTCTAAGTTATTTTCACTTTAAAAGCTAAAATCAGCCAACTTCAAGGGGATATTTCACCTAGTTTCAAGAAGAATCAAGACTTCTGGCCAACATGAAAGTTTTAGTACTATGTGAGGACTTTCTAAATTGTACAAGAACTCCTCAAGATGATTTATGAGCAGAAAGATACATGTGTTCAACGTTGGTGTTTTGTCACTTTAGTCCCACATTGACCAATTTTGCAAAAGCACTTCTCCAACCCAAGTGGGCCAATTCTAACTTGTCAAACTCATACTATCTGATATATTGAACATCTCAAGCAGGTTGAAGCAAAGAAATTGCATGGAGATAGCATAGAATTAAAGATTGGAAGTTCATTGCCTAAGTTGCCATTTTTGACTTTTCCAAGCATGAGGTGGAAAGTGATTCTGCTCCAGCCACTCTACCAAGCATCTAGGCTGCAATTTATCAGTAGAAACATCATTTAAACTTGCCCATTGGGTTAAGGAGACAGCCAAAGATTAGAAAAAGCAAAGCAAGTTGGCAAATGGATGGAAATATCAAGGATAACTTCATTTGTAAGTAAGGTTCTCAAGCAAGCACCTCCTTGCTTTTTGCTATAAATAGGGACCTCATACCCCTCATTCAAGACATAAACTTCATTCTGAAAACCTGCTAAACCAAGCTCCCTCACTATATCTCTCTCTCACTTGCATTTTGCAAAATCACCAAAGTGTCCAAAATAGCCAAAATTCTGCACTTTGCATTTTTGCTACCACATCAAGTTCTACATGTTCCAGCTCCCAAATCATCATCCATACACCTTCTAAATAACATATAGAAGGTGTACAAACCATTAAACCACCAAAAATCACAAGAAATCAAAAAGTCAACATTGCACTTGGCTAACTTTGACCAAAGTCCATAAAAAACACCAAATCTTGCTCCAAACATTTTCATGAGGTTTTAATCACTTGAACACCTCACATACCATATATCTCAGCTGTCCAAACCTTCATCTATCATCAGAAAATCATAAATCTCACTTTGGCATCACAAGTGGCTTGTTTCTTAAGTTTCAAGTAAAGCACAATACAAAAAGTGTGATTCAACATCTCTGGTTTTCTCAACAAGTTTTGCTTGCTTAACAGGTCCTTCTACAGGTATGTAGCATGTATACATTGGTCTTTATGTTATCCATCCATGATTTTGCATTTTTAGCAGTTTTTGGAAGTTTTGAACTATGAATATTGGTTGTTCTTTTTCATGATAGTAGTTTATCATAATTACCATTATGTGTGTTGGAATTTAAGCTTCATTTCTGGTATATATTGTTAACATGCTGTCAAGTATCAAAATTTAGTGGTTAACAGCTTGGTCTATGTTTAATTGTCATGTTTTGTTTTTCTCGGTTTGTGACCAATAGGCCTAGTGCAATTCATTTGACTTGGGGTATATGAACCTGTTTAAGAACTAGTTTTTGTAGTTGATGTTTTTGGGAGAGGGGGGACTGGTTCTGATTTGTTAGCAGAAAGGGTCTTGTGTTGAATTCTAGATTTGAAGTATGTGTGATTAGTTTCTATCCTATGTAGTATTGAGGAATGTCATGAGAAGAATAGGACCCCTGTTAAGAACACATTTGTAAGCATAATCCAAACTATCATGCTGTTGCTGTCAAGAAACCATAGCTGTGGGAATATTTTCTTTGCATAGAACTTTAAATGTCAGTTTTTTTACATAAGGGTCAAGCTCACATGTCTGCCACCAGCCCTCACCATTATGAATTCAGGCCAGAGTTGAGTTAGCTTAGATCCCTTCCTTTTCCTCTAAATAACCTACCAATCCATAACTAACAGTGTTGATGTTATTCTTCTGCCAAGCAACACTCATAGTTTGCATAGAACCTTACCAAGATAAATTCACCAACATAAGCAGTGTCCATTCCTTTGATTTGCTCAAGAACTTATACTTTTGAAATTCAACTTTGAGTGATTTCTCCCAAGTCTGAGACTAAACCAGCTGCCAATGTCTGAGGACTGAGTTTGATTCAAACATAATCTCTGCCAGGTGTTTAGAATTGCTGTTAGGTGAGAGGTTGGCATTGCAAGGTTTGTAGTGGCTTGTTTTGACTTGCATCCAAGGATGTCCCTGAAGACTGAGTTCTACAACTCAGTCTGGTCCATTTTGCTGGCATGACTTAATGGTCACCTAGTTGAGCATACCAGTGTGCATGTTATTTTTTAGGATACCTTTGGAATTATGTGATGTGGTTTGTGTTGTATTCAAAGCCCTCCAACAACAGATACTTGATGTGTGCAAAGGATTAAATTGGATCACTAATGCATAGAGCTGGTAAGCAGGCCTAACCTATGCAAGTTTATTAGGTTGTTGAATGTTGGTATGTATGCTGATATGTGATAAGAAGTTGGAATTGACAATGTTGTTGAGCTTGTATTGTTATCCACATAACAAAAAACTGTTGAGGACAAGCATTTATCATGTGAAAAAGTTTGATTTTTAAAACTTGTCATTTGTGAACTCACACTGTCAAAACTGTTTTGGTTCCTAGTATTTAGACTTGTTCCACTTACAATGCATTAATGTTTGCACTTTTGACAAAACAGTTTGTGTCTACTCCCCACTTTTAAACAAACTTCTTGGGTCTTACATGGTAAAAGGGGTATTAATCATGATATTTGGCTTCCTCATCAGAATTTTATTGTAGCAGCAATTGGAGGTAGGGTAGGAAACTCTTGATCTGTTTGTATTCTGAGCCTAGTCCAATTGCTCATATTGTGTCTAGTTGAATTCACAACACTTTGGTTACACAGTTGGCCTAGGAAGTATTCCACAGAAACTCATGCTAGCTGTCAAATTCTAGAGAATCCATTGGTGTACTAATGCTGTTTGGCTGTTCAAACCTGACCCTCAGATGAGCCAACAAACTGTTGTAGCAATTTCTAAAATGCAATAATTTTTCATCTAGTGTTCACAGCCAAACTTACCACAACTTTCTACTAAAAACCAAAACACTCTTCCATACGAAAAACACTAAGGCCTTCAGTGGAACTAACCTTATTGGCATCCTGTTTAGATGCAGTAAAATGGAGTACTGCCTTGTTGTGAAAACCTTATTCTGACTTGTGTGAAAACATTAGAACCTAGCTTGACTTAGAACTACAGCTGAACTCAATTTTGTGAACTGTTTTGAACTTGTCTATCACAGGTAAGGTTTAACTTGTTCTAGTAATTACTCTGTATGACTGTTTTAGCACTACCATGTTCATATTATCACTACATACTCTTTAAACCAGCAATATTAAAATATGTCTGCATCAAATTCATATCCCAAGCACTTTTGGTCTACTGTCAAAAACATGCCATAACAGTTGCAGCACCAGTTTTACATAGGGTATTGTAATTCTAATTTTTAGCATCTAGACATGTTTCAATAGGCATTTTGAGTGTGTTTGTATGTCTACCTTGCATTGTTTGCACATGAGCTCATGATTCACATGTTGACACAAGTACCTCAATACACAAGCAACTCACAATGCTACTTTTGCATAGAACTTGTTTCTCACCAAAATTTCTTCACATACACTTCATAATAGTCATTTCTAGGATGTATGCATAAACACTTTGCACCAAGACACTTTACATCAAAACTTCACTCTTCAAAATGACCACTTCTTCACAAAATGACACTCCACACACCATTTTTGCATCAACCTGGTTTTTGATTGAAATACCTTATCTTACACCTCACTTTAGTCAATTATAACATGTTTGCATCATCATTTTATCAAAAATCACTCTGTCATAACAAATCACCTTCAAAATGCAAAGGTTTCACAAACACATCCACACACTTGACACTTTTTACACCAGTTTCTTTTTCACTAAAAGCACTCCATATACACCTCATACTAATCAATTATAACTTGTTAGTATGCTCATCTTGCATCAAGGAACCTTACATCACAAATTCACTCATGAGTTGCTTCTTGCCTCCACATGCTTGCACATCACATACCAGATTTTAAATCAATGATTATCCTTGAAATCTTCGTGATATAACAGATCAGTATGATCATAGGTAACATGTTTGTGTATTCACTTTGCTGTTTTGAGCATTGCATCAAAAACTCACTTGTGGACACCAAATTTCATGATACACACAAGTCACTTAACATTGACATTCTTGGCATAACACATGATATGTTTGATTTTCTCATTTCCACATGTTTGCTTGATTATTCTAAGCATGCCTATGTGTGTGGTTTACTGTTTTGTTGTCTTGCATCAAAAGCCACCTATTGACACCAAGTTTCAAATACACCAAGACTCAAAATGTGGTTTTTTGCCTTTACTTGCTTTTTACCAAAACAAACTCCACATACACTTCACACTACCCAGATGCAACCTGTTGGAACATTGATCTGATGTGCACAAGCCTTACACCACCAAGTCATCACACAAAGTGCCTTGAACTATCACATACTTGCATGTTCCATACCAGTTTGACAATGGATGGTTCTCTTTGGGTTCTTTTGATTGCAATAGCTTTGTAGGATCATATGAGACATGTCTGAATGAGCAAAACACTGGATTTGGACTGAACACGAAAAACAACACCATCACACACACATGACATGTACCAAATGCAACTTACACACTAAATCCTCACACACTCATTACAGAACTGGTATCTTCACTTGCACACACTTGATATCACATATTAAAGACGTTTCAATAATTGGTAGGATCCCTGAGTACCTTGAACTCGAAAGCCACATTGTTATGCATGTTTGTTTTTATGTGCATTTGCAAATTGAATGTGACTCTCTCCTATCTGAACCTCCTGGCCATGAACTTGTTCCCTTCTGTTTATATATCATATATTGGATGTGTATGTGGACTCACTTGGCATTAAACATATTGGTATCAAGTTATTCATGACCTTTTGCAAATCATAAGCCATAACCAAACACCCTATCGGGTTTTTCAAAGGAAAATGAATTTCAAAAAACCACCAATGCCATCTTCTTCCTCTCATTTTTCTACCCCAAAAGCATATAAAGTTTGTTGAAAAACTCAAAAAATTGAGGAAGTTATGGGCATTTTGCAAAACTTAAAAACTAAGTGTTTTTGCCCAAACATGAATGTGATATGCCTTACATATTTATCCTTTCACATTTGTTAATGGATGTATGGCCGCCCCAGCAGTAGAGACTTGCGCGCGCATCAGTCTTGGCATGGGTTCGATCCCTTGTGATAACCCTTGCTGCCACTTTTTCTTATTTTTTTACATAAAACTTCAAAAAATCGTAACTCTCTCATATTTTATCGTTTTTCGTCCGTTCTTTTTTCATTGTGTTTGTCTTTATATGTACTTTCATGATATGTAATTATTTCTCATGTTTGAGTATTTTTCACCATGTTTGATTACGCGTGATCCGCGCATTGACGGTACTAACCCTAATTGGTTGCAGATGAAAATTAAAAGGATTCCTCTTGTGTTTTCTCAGGAAATTTGATTTTTATCATGTCTATACATGTTTGTCAACATGTTAGAACTTTTACCTTGAATCATTATCATGTTTACCTCATCTGTTTGTTAACAGTATTCCAGGTGCGAACTGTCGTCACGGTTCTCGTACTAAACAGCTGCTTTGATTGTCATCATTGCTTTTCATCTTTAATGTTTTCATTGGTTGTCACCATGAATGTTTGAATGATGTTTGTATTTTAGTTTGTCCCCAAGTGACGAAACTCGTAGTTTTCGATAATACTTCTCCCTCCAAAGGAAAGTCAGTACACTTGATTAATTAATGTCATGAACAATCACCCCTATCCTTGGGACTTCGTTAAGTCATTATTTCCTTAGATTAGAAGCCTTAGACTTTGCTTAAGTCTAAAAGACCCACCCGTACTAGGAGTGTTCTTCAACTAGAACCCTAGGAAAGAGTTCGTCAACTCTGTGTAAGAATCATCGTCATGACTTCTTACTTCCCCTTCAACTTAGATTAGGGAGTTTTTGTCAAACTCCACACAAACATTGTCATGTTTGTCCCACTTTGAACCTTGATCATCATCAAGTGTTCTTTTCCCTCGTGAGGTGAACTACGATTGCTCTGATTCTATCCTAGTCAGGATACGTAGGCAGAAGGTGCGATGCTTTTGCGAGCAAACTTAGAAAACCACTTAGGCCTTTTTATTTATTTTATCTCAATTCCCAATCCTTAAACCATAGTGCACAATTCACAAACTTAGCAAGTAATTAAACAAAAGGTTCCTGTAGGGTACTACAGATATTTAGGGTGCTAATACCTTCCCTAGATATAACCAACCCCCAAATCCCCGAATCTCTTAAAGCGTTGTTGTCACATCGCGCAAAAGGTTCTTTCTTTCTTTAGACCTATCCTTTGGATAAATTAAAGACCGGTTGTAAAAAGAAATAAGGTTCAAGTTAATTAATAGCTTGACATCCAATTTTCACCGCAACACAAAGCATTGGAGCACTGTACAAGTTTTGCGTTGTTGCGCTGTCGGTTTTGTTTCTCGCACTACACTTTGGTGTTAGAGAAGGAATGATAGTGGAAAATTTCTACACTCAATCTGATTATTTTGGGTAGGGGACAAATGACCCTGTGCCTGAAATAATCGCCTCTATCTTCTTACTGTGGTATCTCCGTTTCCCAGCCGAGTCGATCCTTGATTACTTGCATCCTAACCTCCTCTTTGGATTTAGTTTCCTCCTTTCAATTCAACATTTTTTTCTCTTGTGGCCGATCACCATCCTTGGTTTCCCCAGATTTTTATAATCACTCGTTTCCTTGGCTATTCAACTATTCTTTGGGTTAAGGCCAAATTTTCTTCTCCCCAGTGAAGTCAATCATTTTCTCTTCGGTTAAACACAGTCTCCTGTTAAAACCTAGTCCACATCGGATTTCACAACCTTCTCTTGGTTCTCTCCTTCTTGCTTGGTTAATCACTGTCTGTCAGTTAAGATACCAACCTTCCTCAATTAATCACACTCTGTCTGTTAACGTACTGAGTTTACCTTGAGTTAATCACCTTCTCCCAGTTAATCACCCGATCTTTGGCTAATCACGACCTGCTCGTTAAAACCAATCTCTATTGAGTTAATCACCTTCTCTTGGTTAATCACTTATTCTTTTTGGTTAATCACATCATGTCTGTTAAACACCGAATCCCCTGTAGTTAGTAACCTTTCTTTGGTTCAAATACTCGCACCTTTGGGCTAGTAACCTTTATTTGGTTCAAATACCCTTTCCTTCGATCAAGTACTATTTGTTCATTCGGTATACCGTTCTTTGGGTCACAACCTTTGCTTGGTTCTACACCCTTCCTTTTGGTTGATTATCATCTATGGTTAAAACCAACTCCTTTCTCTTTTCAGTTTATCATTTAACACACCGATCCCAGAGAGTCAAACACCTTCTTTTGGTTCAATACTCTCTTTCTTCTGGTTCGTCACAGTGTGTCTGCTGGCACCAACCTTTTACTCTCCCCACAGAGTTTCGCTATTATCCTTACTTCGATTATTATCCTTTATTCTCTTGGCTCTGACGCCATTCTTTTGTTTATTCCCTAGTGGAATTATCACTTATCTTCTACGTTCCTCAATAGAGTTTTCCTTTGTCTTTCTTTCTTGTTTTTAACACTGCTTCTCTTGCATTCTTCAGTAGGTTCTTGCTTTCTTCCTTTTACTCTTGGTTTTGACACTGGCTTTATTGCCATTTCTTTCTTTGTCTTAGTCCCTGAACTGCGTAACTCTGACTTATTCATTGCACTATGAGGGTACGTAGGCACAAGATTGCGAAATCTTGGCGAGCCACCTTTTTCCATTCATTCGTCTCTCTAGTCCGCCCAGATCTTATTTTCTTTCCTGGTTCCTTGAACTATGGAGCTCTGATTTCCTCATTGCACTATGAGGGTACGTAGGCACGAGGGCCCCAATCCTCCATAAGCACTTTTCTTTCTTTCTTTCTCTCTCTCTCTCTCTCTCTCTCTCTCTCTCTCTCTCTCTCTCTCTCTCTCTCTCTCTCTCTCTCTCTCTCTCTCTCTCTCTCTCTCTCTCTCTCTCTCTCTCTCTCTCTCTCTCTCTCTCTCTCTCTCTCTCTCTCTCTCTCTCTCTCTCTCTCTCTCTCTCTCTCTCTTTCTTCTTTCTTTTTTAGCTAGAAGCCTTTAGATAGATAACCCATCCTAGCCTAGAAGCAAGCGAAATGGTTCTCGTCGGGTGCGAAGGATGCGTAAGGTGCTAGTACCTTCCTTTCGTATAATCGACCCCTTTTCCCATTTCTCTTCCCTTGGGTTTTATTGATATTTTTCCTATCATTTGGGACTAAATAAAGTTTGGTGGTGACTCTGTTGTATCTTTGAGTGTGTGATTCACTCAGGTATAATCCCTCTAGCTTCAGGGTCGTCGTGCCTCGAGGACCTGCCGTTCTCTTGGTGCCTCGAGTCCCGAGCGGTGTTTGCTACTTCCCTTTCTTTATACTAGATATATGTCTGAGCCTTGAGGAGGAGGGCGTCTAGTGTTGTTGGGGGTTTCGATGCCAACTGCCTTGGCAAAGTCGCTGCAGGAACGGAGCCCGCGCTCTAGAAAATGTTTTTTTTCATGTCATCAGTCGTGGGGACCTGAACGAATTCTTTGTTGAATCTTTCGATGTATACTCGAAGAGATTTGTCTCTTCCCTGAATGATAGCCTTGAGGGAGGATTTTGTCTTCGAGTGATGGCGAGAGGCTGTAAAATGTATTGAGAACATCCTCCACAACTTCCTCCACGAGGTGATGGATTCGTAGGGGAGAATTTTGTACCGAGATATTTCTCCCTTCCTTAGTGTTTTCGAGAACAACTTGCATTTGATAACACCTCGGACGCTGCAGTAGTCGAGCAGGGCATCGATGTTCTCGATGTGCTCATCAGAATCTGTTGTGCAATCGTATGTGCCTAGGTGTAGAGGTTTTTCCAACCCCATGGGTAGTCGAGTAGCTATGATCTCCTGGGATAATGAGCCTCGAGGTTCTTCGTTGTCACTGTAATTGCTCAACTGCGAACGTGAGCGGGTGTCTCTGGTGGGGTGAGGACCGTGATCCTGACAAAGAGAAGGAATTCGCTACCGAAGCTTAGGTCTTGGTGGGGGTGAACGCCGGCCTTCTACCCGCATGTCTCTTCTTGCTCTCTTGGCCCCTAGGGAGTGCTAGCTCCGGGGAGGAGTATGATCGCATTTCCTGTCTGGAAGGGGTTCTGGTTCTACTGGGATCTGGAGATTCCTCCTGCATCAAGGAGAAGGGCTTCGGGACCTTAGGAGCTCACGCCTTGGTGGAGGAGATCTTGGATGGAGAACTTCTTCTAATGCTCCAATTCTTGCGTTCTTCTGGAGGATCAAAAGGTTCATCTTGTTGAGGGCTTCGACTAGATCTGCCATGACCAGGTTGGTGTTGGTGGAATTGGGACATGCTGGTGGTCCGCTGAATGCTGGACTCTGCATTGTTTTCGTGATCTAGGGAGGGAGATGTGGTGACTCTGTCCCTCTATTGAGAAACATTGTCTCCAAGAAAGAGGTTCACCTCGTTGTTGTCTTTCTTGCTGATGAGGGGAATGAAGGTGTTGTGAGCATCGTGGATGTTATCACGGTTGACCATGATCAAAATCTTGAAAAGATGCTTTGATCTTTGGTTTTTGAGGAAGGAAAGACGGGGAAAACATAATTTCCCACAGACGGCACCACTGGTCTTGACGGTTAATCAGAACTTGAAGTGGGCAAGAGACTTCGCCTGCAATACTGGATATCAAGGAGGAGGGGGTGTACCTGCAAGGCAATCCGCTGCCAAAGTAAGAATCGGGAGATGAGAAGCCAAGTAAAAAGTAAGTGTTTCTTAGGGTGATTATTAGATACTTGACCCTCTCGAGGGAGAGAGTTTTTATAATGCCCGCAACGCTTGGCCATTGGTCCATATTTTCAGGGTGAGATAATCATTCCCCAAAAATATGTAACTGCCAGAAACTAGCCATTGAGAAGGGCAGATGTGCTTAGAACTATCCATTGCTTTGAGCAGAAGCGAAGTCGCGGGAAAAGGCGTCGTGGCCATTCCTGGATGGTTGAACCGTGCATGATGGGCAAAAATGTAATGAAGGACAGCTGACCCAGTGGGTCAGCTGGTCAACCCTTCTTGACTGAGGGGCAAGTAGAAAATGCTTTCCATTTCTCTTAACTGGCAGGGCTTAAGCTATTGGGTCGTTCTGGGTGCAGAAATGGATTGGGCCATGCCTATCCATTGGGCCAGTCCGAAACAAAGACCTTTTACATAGAAGGAGATTTTAGTCTGGGACTTAGAAATATTCTTGGGTTCAGACTTAAGTTTGACGAATATGTTTGTTTGGAGTTGCGTTCGACGAGCGTAATTCAATATAAGGCTAATAACTATTTTTTAGCCTTATTTGTTTCTTGAGAAGACCCGTGGAAAGTTGTAAGTAGAAAAGTCCATGCAATCGAGAATGTGTCATCTTCTGGAGAAGAGGTTGCTTGTTACCGTTATTTTCGATTTATTATAAATAGGGATCTTAGTGATTAGGATTCATGTGTTCGATTTTGTACAAAAACTCAAATATTACTCAATGTATCTGTGTTGTTGAGAAACGAGTCCTTAAGTACAATGTATGTGTGATCACCATTTTTACACTTTTTATATCAAATCATTTACAATTTTGTTATTTACAATTGTTGTAAATTTACTTTGTAGTTATTTACATTTATGCGTTTCTTTACAAACTTTAAACATTACTTTCAACGAAAGGAACATTGTCGAAATATTCATAAGAGATAAAACTTGAAGAAAACAAAAGCACGTGTCCTAGGATCAATCTAGTCGATCATACGAGTAACCAAAATATAGAATTTGGAAGACTAGCGCTTGTTTACCAATTTCGATGGTAAACAAATTGACACGCTCAATGGGACCAGTGCTTTTGCTTAATTTATGAAAATATTGAAAAGTTCTTGATTCGTGGTTTCTCTTACTTTGTTGCATGAGATTAAGAAGTGGTAAGATAGCCACTAATAACGAAGCAATACCAAGAAGATACATAAGAATGATGGAGAATCCACCAAATAACAATGGAGAACAACCCTCTATTTTGACAGGGTAGACTACGGTCGCAACATCTATGTCCAAAGTAATTCCATCCACGACGAGTACGACGACCATACCGTCAAGAACTCATAATGGACCAATTTTATCTCCTATGAGGACGCAGGGTCAATCGGTGACCATTCTTCTAGTGGGAACTAGTACATTCAGACCTTATGTGCCTGGATTTACAATGCCTTTAAATGCTCGCGAACAGTCATACGGCATGCCAACTTCGATGATGGAAATTTTGCACAATGTGACATCAACATTTTCTAACCCAGTGGTGAATGCATTTTCTCCTTTGTAAGGGTCTAGATCGACTATTAATAATATGGGTCGAATCAACCAACCCCCGGGGGTGGGATTTTCTACCCAACAAATGCTCAATTTTACTATAAAGTCTGCAGCAGTCTTAAGGCAACAAATGGACGAAAGTAACCATGACATGGTCCATATGCTTGCCCAACAGATGGGCACAATATTCAACCCTTTGATTCAAAAACCACCCAAATAAACCAAAATATGGCAGTACAGTTGACGTGAATTGCAAACTTCTTTGGGGTTTCGCAAGCACCTCGACAACTTCAAAGGGAATTGGTGGTAGGAAACCAAGGAGCAATCCTTGAGGAGGATCCTACCATTAACCAAGCCCGGCGAAATGCACCCCGTGCAGATGTGTCAAATCAGGGAGTTAGAGTCGAACCCCCCAGGGTCGAACAACCAGTGCCAAGGGAGAGGGAACCAAGGGTGGTAATGGTTAACAAGAATCAAAATGCAGACGAAGTCATACATCGAGTTCATCATGATGATATGGTAGGAGATAACAACTTGGCTATCATGGTCGAAAGGATTATGGCGCGAAATGAGGTAAACATTGGCCTCCATAGGCCAAACTATATCTCCTCATTATCTGAGTACATTTTGCATACCGAATTGCCTAGGGGATGAAAGGTCCTAAAGTTCACGAAATTTTCTGGAGGCACTAGTGAATCTACCATTGAACATGTGGCAAGGTATCTAATTGGGATAGGGGACATTGCGAATAATGAAAATTTGAGAATAAAATACTTCCCTAGCTCTCTCACTAAGAATGATTTTACATGGTTCACTACGCTCCCAACGAATTTGATTTATGATTGGACTCGTCTAGAAAGATTGTTCCATGAACAATTTTACATGGGTCATTCGAAGAATAGTTTGAAGGAATTGGCTAGTATTAAGCGCAAATTTACTGAGCTAATAGATGATTATCTCAATAGATTTCATTTGCTAAAGGCAAGGTGTTTCATATAACTGCCCGAGCACGAGTTAGTCGAAATGGCCACTGGTGGTTTAGATTATTCCATCAGAAAGAAATTAAATACCCAATACTTGAGGGATATGGCCCGGTTGGCTGACAGGGTTTGACAGGTAGAACGCCTGAAGGATGAAAAAGCCAGAGCAAGTAAGAATTATAGGAGAGAAAGGGTAGCATATGTCGAATTAGATGAAGATGATGAAGAAACATATAGTGACCCTTTAAGTTTCAAAAAAATCGAAATCAAACCAAACAAATTAAAACAATGGCCACTCTATTCATGCAAGGTTCTTGCACCTTCGAATGGAAAAAATCATGTAGCATCGGAAAAGAACGACAAATTCTATAAGAAAATATATACTTTCGCTGTTACCAAGTGTGACGAAAATTTTGACTTACTAGTCAAAGATGGCCAAATGATAGTACCGCCTGGCGCTAAAATACCTCCATTAGAATACTGAAAGAAAAGAGGTTTTTGTAAATATCAGAATTTTTGGGCCATAAAACCTAACCGTGTTTTCTTTTCAGGGATCTGGTGTAGGATATGGTTAAGGATGAGAGACTAGTGTTTAGGGAGAAAGCTAAGCCCCAGATGAAGATAGATTCAGACCATCTGCAGGTGGCAGATGCCCATTACACTAAGCATACCATTGTCAACATGGTCAAAGTGTCTGAAGGTCGTGAAAAGAATACTACTATTATCAAAACTTCTAAGGGTTATAATCAGGAAACCAACATAACCAAGGCTACTGAGGGCATTAGAATAAAATTGCAAAAGTTGGAGATCACCGATGGCACCAGTTCGGAAGTTAACATGGTTGAAGTGAGCAAAGAGACTGAGGTGGAGGCTGGCGAGGAAAACACCCTACAAAACGAAGAGCAAATGAAGGTGGCTTACCCAAAGAATGACGAAAACTTAATGGAGCTCCTCCACCGCTGTCAACAAAAGAATTTTGAAGTGATGTTGTGCCCTAGCTGCAGCTCTATCTTTGACAAAAAGGCTACATGAAACATAGAGAGAGTTCGAGTGGCTAGTCGCAGAAGAAATTAGAAAGATACCCGCAATCACTACACCTTCGACAAAAAGGGAGTCCCTCGAAGGCAGGAACAAGGAGGTCCAAGTCTCCAAGCTAACATGCCATCTACTTTTAAACCAACGGCTGACGCTCCCAAAGGAAGATGGGTGAAGCCTGCTGAGAAGAGAGAGCGAGGCCAAGAGAGACGACAGAGTTTTGAAGTGGGTCGAGTTTCCTTAATAGCCTATTGAAGGAAATTCCAAGTGTCAAGACAAGAAACTTATGGATCTGAGAATTACAAGGGCAAGAATCCCATGTTAAGGTCTCAGTGGTGAAGGAAGCAGAGGGGGAGGAAAGCAGAAAGAGAAGCTAGCGAGAAAGCGATGGCCGAGTCTAGCAGGAACCAGCCTCCAAAAGAGGATAGAGGTGAAGAGAAAAAGCCAATAGGGAGAAATATTTTCCCTACTCGAGAGGAAGAGTCTGAAGACAAATCAAAACAACCAACGACGGATGACGATATGGTAACAGATAACTTCTACACAAGGTCGGAGCCCTATTTAGACATCAACTGTAACATGGTCTTTGTGCTGCCAACAGAGTATGACCAAGTCACGGAGGTCAAAGATTCTGAGGAAACTATTGAGATAGAAATGGCCAAAGATAGGCCAGTATGTTACTATATAATGAACAACAGTTGTGTCAAAGAATATAATGTTTTCTTCGAAATACCTAATGAAGAAAAGAAGAGTCATCTAAAACACCTTTTCATTAGGGGAAAGATGGAGAATGTATGAATCAACAAAATTTTGGTAGATAGTGGTGCGGCGGTAAACCTGATGCCACACTTTATGTTAAAGAAAATTGGAAATTTTGACACAAATCTCAAACCTCATAACATGGTGTTGTGGAATTATGAAGGAAAAATTGGCCACATCTTGGGAGTAATCCAAGTAGACTTAATAGTTGGTACTATCACTAGGCCAACCATGTTTATGGTTACTGTGTCAAAGGCTAATTATAACTTGCTTTTGGTTCGTGAATGAATACACGACATTGGGGAAGTACCCTCTTCACTCCACCGAAGAATCTCTATATGGAGGAATGATGGTATAGTAGAAAACATCAAAGTTGATCAAAGCTATTTTATGGTTGAGGTCAATCATGTGGACAAGCGTCATTTTGACAAAAATATGACAAACATTGCTACATGCAGTCCTGCTGGATTTGCATTTACGCCTACTGATACAACATTTTACTCCCTTCACTTACATCCAACCTATGGTTTTCAATGGGACAGAGAGGTCGTAAGAGAAAACTTTGAATTCAAAGGGATATCAGGCCTCCAGCCGACTAGTTGAGGATACGAAGACGGTGATTATGTTTGAGTCTAAGATATTTGAAAATATTTTGGCTTATATAGCCGAAAATAGACTAAAGGTGGGCTTAGAGGCCAAAGTTAAGTATATGGCTATCGAAGCCAATGAAACTGAGGTGCACCTCGAAGGGCCTAAGATAGATTTCGAATCAGAGCCACCTGATAAGATTCAAGATGAGGCGCCAATCCAGAGGCTTGATGCCATCTATGATGATGATCCTTTGGGATTAGAAAGGGACCCACTGAAACCCAACATAAAAATTCTAGCATAGGATCCCCTAGAGGAAATCGACTTAGGGGAAGAAACAATAAAAAAAACTAACGTATATAAGCGCCAACCTTGGCCCAGAACTCAAAATCAAAGTAATCCAACTTCTGAAGGAGTACAGAGACTGCTTCGCTTGGGATTATAACGAGATGCATGGATTGAGTAGAGAATTGGTATAATTGAAGTTACTTATCAATCTTGGAAGGAAGCCAATTAAACAGACTCCAGAAATCTTGTCGAAGGTCAAGCAAGAAGTCGAAAGGCTCCTCTAGTGTAAGTTCATTCGCACAACAAGGTATGTTGATTGGATTGCTAATATAGTTCTCGTCATTAAAAATAATGGGACTTTGAGGGTCTGCATTGACTTCAGAGGTCTGAATGTTGTGACCCTAAAGGAAGAATATCCAATGCATGTGGCAAAAATGCTTGTCGATTCTACCACAGGCTATGAGTATCTTAGTATGCTCGACGAGTATTCAGGATACATTCAAATATTTATTGCTGAGGAAGATGTGTCAAAAATGGAATTTCGATGTCCTGGAGCCTTAGGCACCTACAAATGGGTGGTGATGCCTTTTGACTTGAAAAATTCTAGGGCAACCTACCAAAGAGAAATGAGCTCTATTTTTCATGAATTTATTGAAACATTTATGCAAATTTATATTGATGATATAGTTGTCAAGTCTGTGTTAGGGAAAAATCACATAGATCGTCTTCGAATGTCATTTGAAAGGATGAGGAAGCATGGTTTGAAAATGAATCCTCTCAAATGTATGTTCTGTATGCAGGCTGAGTATTTTTTAGGCTTTGTGGTCCACAAAAAAGGGATCGAAATTAATCAGAATAAGACCAAGGCAATTATGGAGGCGAAAGCACCACCAACAAAGAAGGAGTTGCATTATTTGTTGGGAAAGATGAACTTCCTGAGGAGGTTCATCTCAAACCTAAGTGGCAAGACTCACGCCTTTTCTCCTCTACTTCGACTGAAGTAGGAAGGTTTCGAATGGGGGCAAACGCAGCAGGAAGCTTTCGACAAAATCAAAGAATATCTTATTCATCCTTCAATTATGTCACCTCCTTATAGAAGTAAGAGTATGAGGTTGTACATTTCTGCGTATGATGTTAACTATAGGGAGCATGCTTGCTCAAGAGGATGAAAATTGCGTCGAAAGAGCCATTTATTATCTTAGTCAAGTCCTCAATGATGTAGAAACTAGATATAGTATGATCGAAATATTGTGTCTGTGTTTGTATTTTTCTTGTACCAAGTTAAAACATTATATAAAACTTGTTGATGTGTATGTTTTCGTCTCATTTTGAAATTATAAAGCATGTGCTATCTAAGCCAATCCTGCACAGTCGAATTGGAAAATGGGCACTTGCCTTAATCGAATACTCCCTAACTTATATGTCGTTAAAGGCCATTAAAGGACAAGTGGTCACAGAATTTATAGTCGACTACTCCATATTCGAAAAATTCCCAAACTATCTAGAGCTTGAGCCTTGGAAATCTATTTCGATGGTTCTAGTCATAAAGATGGAACAGGTATTGGAGTTTTGATTATCTCTCCAAACAACAAAATTCAATTATAGGATCAAAGGTCCTTGCTCGAATAATTAGGCTGAATACGAGGCTTTGATAGCCGGCCTTGAAATTCTGTTGGAGTTGGGGGCAACTAGAGTCGAAATAATTGGTGACTCTGAGTTGGTTGTAAAACAGATGACGAAGGAATACATATGTGTCAAAGAAAATCTAATAATGTACTTTGTAATAGCAAATATACTATTACAAAAGTTCGAAATAGTGAATATTAGACATATTCCTCGACTTAAGAACCAGGAGGCCAATGACTTGGCTCAAATTACTGCTGGGTACAAAATTTCGAAAGAAAAATTGGAATATACAATTGAAGTTCAACGGAAAGTGATGATGACCAGATTGTCTTCGAAGGATTTGGAAATGACAAAGTTGGGTTATGCAGATGAAGAGAACTTCGAGATATTGGCTATCGACAACCTGACAGATGTAGATTGGAGAAAACCAATAGTAGATTTAGAGAATCTAACAACATCTGCAGAGCTGAAAGTCAGGTATCGTTCTTTAAGTTATACTCTTATGGGAAATGAATTGTTTAAAAAGACACCTAAGGGAGTTTTACTCAAATTCCTTAGTGAGGATGAGGCATACTTATCCCTGTCGAATGTCCATAGTGGGGCATGTAGGGCTCACCAAGTAGGCCATAAGATGAAATGGATTTTGTTTCGCAAGGGATGTATTGACCTACTATGCTGAAAGATTGCATTCAGTTTGCCAAAGGGTGCCAAGAGTGCCAAATACATGCACGCACACAACACGTCCCTGCAAGCGAACTGTACTCTATTGTGAAGCCTTGGCCCTTCAGGGGTTGGGCGTTGGATCTGGTTGGTGAGATTCGACTAGCATCTTCTAAAGGTCATAGGTAAATCCTAGTGGGTATTGATTACTTTACTAAATGGACCGAGGCCATATCTTTGATAAATGTTGATCAAGAATCAGTGATCGAGTTTATCCAAAGACACATGATTTATAGATATGAGATCCTAGAGGCCATCACAACTGATCAAGGGTCAGTATTTACTATTTGAAAGGTCCAAGACTTTGCTAAAGAAGTATGGTTTAAACTGTTAACATCTACACCTTATTATGCCCAGGAAAACGGTCAAGTTGAAGCATCGAATGAAGTGGTAATCTGATTAATAAAAAAACATGTGAGGAAAAAGCCAAGAAATTGGCACAAGACATTAGACCAGATCTTGTGAGCCTGTAAAACCTCCCTTAAAGAGGCTACAAGTTCTACGCCTTTTCGATTGACCTATGGGCACGATGCAGTGTTACCAGTTAAGATTTATCTCCAATCAACTAGAATTCAAAGGCAAAATGAAATTCCATATGTATCCTACTTGAATATGATGTTGGACGAACTAGTCGATTTGGACGAAGAAAGGTTAAATGCCTTAGAGTTATTAAAGAGGCAAAAAAATGAGGGTAAAAAAAGCATATAATAAAAAGGTCAAAATCAAATCATTTTCGAATGGAGACTTAGTGTGGAAAGTAATTCTACCTATGGATCGAAGAGATTGGACATTGGGTAAATGGTCCCCAAAATGGGAAGGTTTATTCTAAATTGTTGAAGTTTTTTCTAATAGTGCATATGAGATCGAAGAGTTAACTGAGGATTGAAGAATCCTGAGAGTAAACGAGAAATATTTGAAAAAATATATGCCATCACTTTAGGAGGTTAAAATATTAACAGAATAGTTTGCATGCAAGATTGAAGCCAAAATGGTAACTAGATTAAAAAGTGCCAAAATGGCTAAAGTCATTACATTACAAATTCTAGGGTCGAAATAAAATTCAAACAGTTACAAAATGAGTGCAACTGAGTAAGCAAGATAAATAAAAAGGGAGAACAACCTTTATGAATTCATACTTTGTCTTTGAAAGCGACAGGCGGTTGTCGATAACAGACATGTTAGAGTTGAGAGTATCAATTTCTTTTCCCAAAGCTTGGGCCTGTTTGACATGATCCACCCTACCTGGATTTCGTTGTCGAGTTCTTTGCGGTCAAGATTTTGATTCTCCTCTCGGCGCTCTTTGGCCTTTTGGATCTTAACTTGAAGCTCTTCAATTTGTTACATATGAAGTGATGTTGCTAGCATAGTTCTCTAATTCTTCTTGACTTTGTTCAAAGTTTTTTTCCAATTCTGCAACCTTATTGGTGGACTTGGTAGCAACATCCCATTCAACTGTTTGGGTGTCCAATTTGTTTTGGATCCTGTTCAAAACTTCCCTTCTAAGGTTGAGGTATGCGATGACATGATCAATAAGTACCCCAAGCTCCATGATGATATCTGCAATTTCTGGAGGAATGGCTAGGATGTCGACTTGTTTCAAGAGATCTTTGCTCCCAAAGCAAGCAGAATGATTGTCTTCTAGTACTTATAAAAAGTCAAAATTGAAAGCTTTCTCCTTGATCTTTTTGAGCAGTTCGTCAGCAAGGACATTTGTAGACTGACCATTAGAAACAGTTGAGGAACTGGAACATCTTCCACTCGAACTACCTCTTGCACTTATGATTTCCTTTAGGTATTCTATTAGCTTATTCTTCTTTAAGATTTCCAATTCTTCCAGGGAGAAAGCAGCGGTTGTACCAGTCAAATGGGATTTAAAATATTTGGCAGTACCAAAGGTTTGGTTGGTTTTGGGCATGTCACATGGGTTTGTATCATCATCTTCCTCTTCGTCCTGAGGGTCATTAGAGTAGTCAAACATGGTTTGATCTTCGTCCTGAGGGTCATTAGAGTAGTCAAACATGGTTTGATCTTCGTCTTGATCTTCCTCTTCGTCTAGGGGATCTTCGCGTTGGTTGAGGATCTTTGGTGAAGAATCGTTTGTTTTGTCTTGTACATTCTCCTATGTATTTTGGATGTGCATGGTTTCTTGTAATTTTGAGAGTGTTGGGTTGTATTCTTTAGAGGCGATGCCTCTTGTCATTCTTCAGCAGGGTTGTTTACTTCACCTGTAGATCCCTTGTTAGAATCTTTGTAGGATATGGGGTGGTATGAAGGAGTGTTGGTGCTCCCAGGGATAATGTGTTTAACGGTCAGTTGTTCAGTTCCGTTTGCGCCATCCTGCAAAAGGAATTGAGTTGCAATAAGTCGAAAAAAAGGGAAGAGGAAAAATGGCTAGGGAAAGTGTGGTGAGATTCTATTACCTTAAGACCATCCGTACTAGGACTGGAGTTATCACTCTCAATCCGTTTAGGAGTATCCTTGATAGCAGGTTCAGGGTTAACATCAATCACCTTTGGAGTAATAAGCTTATTTGGTTTGATCTTGATGACGTTGGGTTTCGGCTGAGAAGTGGCTTCGGGGGTCTTCACCTTCTTTTTCTTCTTGGTAGGTTTAAAAGTGTTTGTTGAGAGATCATCATCATTTGACTTAATTGTTTGAGCCTAGGGATCATTGGTCTTTCATTTCCTTGGAGTTGGAGGTGGTTTTCGACTTACTTGAAAATAACCCAAACATTAGCATATGAAGATAATACTAAGAGATATAATAACACATGAAGTATACCTTTGTTGTTGTTTTGGTGTTTTATTCTTCTTGGCCTTCGTCCTTGGCCTAGTTGGCAACTTTCTTTGCCAGACCCTTTATCTGTTGTTTTTATCGACAGCTAAAAGAGAAATAGGTCAAAACAGTTGTCACAAGTAAAAAGGGTGTCAAGGAATTGTTAAGAGAGAAAATAAATCGAAAAGTCCTCCTATTCCATACCTTCATATATGGGAGAGAGTATATGAACATGCTCTATATCAATATGAAGATGACCTTTGAAACTATCCAGAGTATGCTAAGTTGAAACCACCCATTGGGCAAGCTTTTGAGAGTCTTGTCGAAGAATTTTCACGAAGTCCCCACAGACAAACCAATTGGGAAACAGATGACCAAAAGCCACGACGAAATCAACAGTTGGCAGTCGAGGGAATATTGGTGGGTACAAATTAAAAACCAACTCATACCTGTGTTTGTGTTTAACGTACGAAGGTAGTTTTAAATTAGGGAGTTTCTTTATAAATTTTTCTCTCAAAGTTACTGTTGCCTCGCGGATGGTTCGACTAAGATCATCAGGTCTATAGGCAGTCTCAAAGTACTTTTGTAATGCTTGATTTCCTTGATGTGAGGTGAAATACCTTTCTTGGATTTTCCCTGAACAGAAGCAAAAGCGGTGGTTAGGTGATGAGTAAAGTAGGAACGCTGAACATCTCTGTGGAGTAATAATTTCTCCACCAAGTGTCATATTCTTGAGTGCAGTAGTATGATGGTTTAAATGGAATGGGAGTAAGTTATGTAGTGCCAACATAATGAGACATCTCCTCGTTACATTCAACTTCAGTGTGGTACATATTATAGAGAACAACGACACGTTTCTTGGTGAAGATTGGCTTGGGTATAACTTGGTTGAGACCAAACTATCGAGAGATAAGATTTGGTAGCTGAGAAGAATTATCTGGTTTTTTGAAGGTTTGAGCCTTGTCGCAATTAACTTTGGTGTGAGAAACGCTTCTCATATGACCAATGATTCTGCCTCTTGATCCTTCGAAGGAGCAAGGATTTTCCTAGTAAACCACTCTAGGCCATAAGTTCTATTGGTGAAGGGAGCCATATAAGGAATGAAGTTGTAGGGCTTGGTGTACATCAACACATACCCAGTAAAAGTTTTCTGCAAGTTCAACCCTTCATCATTAGGAGTCAGTTGGACAATGTGTGTTCCTTCGACCCTTCTGTTTTTGATTTCATCAGCCTCTTCATTGATTGTGTTGTGGGTTGGCAACGATGATTCAAAGGTAGCATTGAGCCACAGTTGAAGAAACCAATATGGGCTAGTCAGTAGTAGGTTCGATCCTAGTTGAATTTTTTTGATGGTTTCGACGCCTTCTCCTAAAGATTCGTAGAGACAATATAAAACCATCTGACTGATATAGAGCTTGTGTCCAGCATGTAGCTGGTTTATCAATTTCGACGGTAATCAGGAATTTGACTGTTTTATTTAATATCAATATGATTACTATGATATGATGTAGTGGCTATATGCATGCTGCACACATACAATGATGATAACCAATCCTAGCCCTTAATTGAACGTTGGACCATTTTAGTATGAATAATGTCATAATGTGTCAGGTTGGACATGCCCACAAATCAACAGACAATACTTTAATTTCGTTGGAAAGTGGAATGAGTTTTCTTAAGCAAGCAATTTGCTATTGCCACCACTTTCCTATATTCTCATGCCTTAGAACTTAGGACGTCCTATATCACTTTGTTTTTTCCCTTTATTTCTCTTTTTTGGGTTCCTAAGATTATGAAGCAAGTAACTTCCATCTTTATTGTCTTTTTCTTAATTATTCCTAACTGCCATACTTGAGTATAGATGAAGTACCAACCGCCATTGATGAGAAAATGGGGCCACACAATCTGGAATGCAAGTAAAGGGTGGATCAGAATTTGTGGTAGGGACATGTTGCATAGTTAATCATCCAACCTACTGCCATATCTATGCTCCATTCTTTTTGTTGAGCTCACATAATAATTATTTCACCTATATGCTTTTCATATATTTGCATTTATTTTGATCAGCATAATTAGATTTACTTATGTTAAAGTCAAATAAAATTTCGATTGAAACATAGTTTAAAGTATTAAATATATCGTCTAACATTTATCTTCTACAATTCATTTTTTATTAAGATAATTAAAATTAGACCAGATGTTGAATTGATATAAATTGAGTTATAAGATTTAAAGATCCGATCAGATCGAATTGAAAATCGGATCGTTATTATATATATTATATGATTTAGTACTAATTCGGTGACTTTTATTTCTTATAATTTCTTGACTTGAATCAGTTTGAGAAAGAATTAAAGATGCTAGGATTTTTTTTTTTTTTTTAAATATATTAGATGATACTTCATTTAGGGCAAAAAAAAATATTAGAATTTAAGAAGAAACGTTTCTTCTTTTTAGCATTGTCAACTTTGTGAAAGGATGATCATAATTCTATTAATGAATTATGTCTGACATTTAAAACTTTAGAAAATAAATTAGAGAGTATTATTCATAAAAAGACTTATAGGCCTTATTATTAAAAAAAATCCAAATTCTGAATGAGTTAGAGTGAGGACTTTAATTATAAGACTCATTTGGTTCAATAGTATTAAATTGATTTCTTTTTCATCTTTTATTATATTTTTTATAAATAAATTTAAAAAATTTAAAAGTTAAAATCCGGTTCAACCCATGTAATTGAACGAATATCTGGTTTTGACGGATTTTTTTTATTTTTATCCGATTTTTCAACTTTCATCCCGATTCTTAGACAGACCAGTTTAAAGAATTTAATTGATCGGACATAAGTCCGGTTCTCGGTCTAATCGATTGAACCGGTCGGTCTAATCTGATTTTCATAACCTTTGTTTTTTACAATCCAACTTATTCAACAATTTTTTTAATCAAAAAGTATATTTCAAAATTTGTCCCTATAAAATAATAAGAATTAACAAATATCAATTTAAAATTTCAAAATACATATTAAAAAAATTAAGAATTAAGAAACATCAATAAAATTAAAATAACATAATATATTATAACATTGAATAATAAAAATAAATTTATAAAATAATATTTATATATTACTAAAAATTATATTTTGTAATGTTTCAAATTTGAACCTATGAAAAATTCAAAAATTAGAATTAAAAAACATCAATAAAATAAAAAGAATGTAACATATTATAACATTGAATAATAAAAACAAATTCAAACTATAATGTTACAACATTTATTTTTTACATAACCGTTCCAATGCTGGTAGAGTCTAGTCTTAAATTTTGGTGGGTCTATTTTTTTTTCTTTTCATTTCTTAAAGAATATATTTTACACCTATTATTTTAACAATAGATGTATATTCATAGTTTGTTTTCAAAATCTATTTTATATTTATTTTTTAAAAAGATGTATAAATTTATTATTTAAATATATATATATATATATATATATATATATATATATATATATATATATATATATATATATATATATATATATATATATATATATATATATATATATATATATATGTGTGTATTTTTATCAATTTTTTTATTTTTAAAATTGGTATAAATTAATATTTTTAAATCTATTTTTAAATTATAACAGCTCCCAGATTAATTGGGTTGGCTCTGATTTTCTATCCCTCAATCTTTCACAATTCGATTTCTTCAACAAATTTTCATTAAAAATTATATTTCATAATGCTTCAAAAGTTGTACATCAAAGTAATAATATATTTTATCAAGGTTGTACCATTTTTAAAAACAATGAGAACGATAGAGAATAAAAATAGAAAAGTATAAAATTTAATAAATGTTTACTATTTCTACATGTATTTAACGGGTTTATATAGTTAGTGGGTTATAATTCATGCGGTTAGTTTACATAACTGTAAATGTAGATTAAGTTTGTATTTATGAAATAAACCTAACAAAAGTATTATTAAACAATAATAAAAAGTAAAGACGAAAGATATAAAGTGAAGAATAAAAATAACCATTAGTTAAATTATTTAGTTAAAAAAAATAATCCATTAGGCTTTTTTTAATGAGAAGTATGTAAGTCTTTTGGATTTTTTTAATAGGAATAAAACAATTAGTGAAAGCATGGGTAATGGGTAGTTTTTGAAAATTACATAATATTTTATTAATTAAAAGAAAATATTACCTAATGGGTAATTATTATTAAAGAAATAAATAAAATAAATATAATAAATTATGGATAGTTATTATTACATAAATAAATAAAGTAAATGTTCTGGTCTGGGCCCAACCTGGGTCCAGCCCAATACCACGCACGGCCCAGTAAGTGAACCAGCCCGACCGGGCACACGCGTCCCATAGGATGGGCAGGGCACACCCCCCCCCCCCCCCGGGATAGGCGACGCGTCCGACAACATCTCAACGTCCTCTCTTATCGGCCGAATAGGGCACACCCCGATCCGTCGAGCGAGACCCTTGGTTCCTTCACATCCTCGCGTTCCCCTCACAGAGAACAATGTGCCTCCGAGGAGCCTCCCGAGCTCCCCTCCGCGGGGAGAACGTGTCCGGCGCACGTTCTCCACGTGCTCCCCTCCTCGGGGACACGTCATCGACCAACCGCCCACCTCCGAAAGAGCAGGTCAAATCCACTTTTCGAAGATCAAGGAGCAGTTGGACTAGGGCGAAGACCATGTCCTGGTCTTCACTACGCCACGTAAGCCCTAGCAGTCATTAGGGTTGGGCCTGGTCATCCAGCCCACCTCAAATGACCGTTGCCCCAGCGCTGGGGTCTCTCTATAAATACCCTCTTCCTCAAGAGGGTCAGGTAACACACTTCTTACCCCTTTTTCTGTACTTCGCCATCGCTCTGCCCAACTTCTCATTTTGGCATCAGAGTGTTTTGCAGGTACACTCCCCTTCTCTTCCTCATCACCGGCGAGCAAGCAGCAGTCCAACAGCGTGTGGCCAGCCCGTGATCCCCTTCTGATCAGGTCAGATCAGTAAATATAGCAAATTATATAATTGACTCCCGACATCAAAAATTATTAAGTGATTTTTAAGTAACTTGACAACTTTTATATATAAGATTAATAATACTACTTTAATAAAAACAATTAAATTATTTATAAAAAAATAATTTTTTTAATTTTATGGATTAAATATATGTTTAATTTCTATAAATGGACCATCATTCAATTTTAGTTCTTATAAAAATAATTTCACTAATGATCTTCTAATTTTTTCTTCATAAATTTTTTCTTTAATTTGCACTAATAGAGGTTGACGTGGCAGCATGGTGTATGTAACACTTTAAATTTAATTTATTTATTTAATTGATTTTTTCTTGTTTTTATTTAATTATTTGAGTGATTTAATACACTTTAATTAATTATTTTCGTCATAACATGTATTATGTGAGTATTTGAAAAATTTGAAGTTTAGTAGAATTCTATTTCTTTATAGTAATAAGATAATAATTAAATAATATAATAAAAAATTAATATAGTGGTGAGATTTAAAATTAGAAAATTGAATATTGTAATATAAGTGGTAAGAAGAGAATGCACAAGAGTTAAGGAGTGAAAGAAATCCTCACTCTCCTCTAGATTTTATTAATTTGTATTTTATGAGTTTCATGATGATTACGTGAAATCCATGCTATTTGTCATGTTTGACGTATAAATTTGTACTCTGTTATATGTTGAATATTATATATAAGATGTTGGTATGAATTCCAAATTTGGTTGTTTCCATTTATGTGCTTTTGTGTTAACAACATAACCTTGAATTTGTTATTAAGTGGTGAAATTGTATGATAATTGATGAGTATGAGATTATTTGATTACTGCATAATATGTATCTATTGTTTTCTGTGCAAATTGAGGTAATGTGGGTCAAAATCGAAGCTTTGAATGAGCTCCCATGGCCAAAACGTAGAAACTTTATTCTGCAACAACGTGACGGACGACACGAGCGTGACAGACAATTTGTCATGCATCTGGGTTGGGTATGTAACACCCTAAAATCCGAAACTTACATAAAAAGATTTAATCGACAATTTAAGGCATCACCAACGACCACCATCCAAAATTCATCAATGCATTTGACAACACGCAGTAGAAAATCATAACATAGCAACTTCAATTTAAACTTCTCAAATAAGGTATTAAACTTTAAATAACATAGTTCATCATTGATCTTACCGGATCAGAAAAGGATCAGCGGCCAACAACACGTCGTGAGCTCTTTAATTCGCCAGTGGTGGAGAAGAGGAGAAGGGTGTACCTGCAAGGCACTCCGATACTAAAGTCAGTTTTAGCAAGAGAGAAAAGGCAAGTATAGAAAAGAAGGTGAGAGAATAGAATATCTGACCCTCTAGTGAAAGAGGGTATTTATAATGTGCCCCCAGTGATGGGCCAACGGTTACTTTGCATTGAGTTGGATCGCTAGGCCCAATACGAGTAACTGCTAGGGTCTACATTACGTAGGAAACACTAGCACATGGTCTTCATCCTGGATCAACTGCCCCGTAATCTTTGGAAGGTAGGTGACCTGTTCTTTCGGATGCAGATAGTTGTCTGATGGGGGAGACGCGTAAGTGCTCCCCATGAGATGTGATGAATTGGACCCTTATTGTACCCTCTCCGACGGAGAGATGGATTTGACTATTCCCGACAGTGGGACAGCTTCTGGCCCAGTCCAGAACAGGAGCCCCCTAAGTCGTTGCTCTGAAGTAAAGGAGTAATGACTTAAGAGTTAGTTTTAGCGTCGAGGACCCGCCCAAAGCACTGAGCTCGCGGGATAATGTGTGTGTCCAGGAGTAGGAGCCGCTCGACAGGATAGGTGCTCGTGGGGAGACACGTCCATCAACGTTCCCGACATCGTAGGGGTCGGGAATTATGGCAGACTATGTGACGGAGAAGGAAGGGAATGGGTACGTCTGGTCTCAAGTAGGAGGAGGATTTGAAGGGACGCGCGTGGTGTCCTCTAGGGCCACGTGTCAAGAGTAATAAATGCCTAGGGCGGCTATGAGTAAGGGGTACTTGAGTGCCTAAGGATGCCTCGCTTCCCGTGCTAGGGTTTATAAATAGGCAAGAAGTCTGCTTCATTCGCACGCTCCCTTTTCATTTTTCCCCAAGTCTCTCACAACTCTCTCTCTCTCTCTCTGCTCTCTAAAGCGTGTACTTCGTCGTAGCCGCAGTCAGCCTCCCTCCACCTCCAAAACCTCCTTCCTTCAAGTAAGTCTCTAGCCCTTTTCCAGATTTTATGAACTTTTTGACGATGTTTCTTTCTAGTCCATGAGGTTTTTGGCGAACTGATGAAGTTCCCGGTGAACCCCATGAAGTTTCTGGCAACCCGATGAAGTTCCCAACGAATCTCATAAAGTTTCCGGCAGAACCGTGGAGTTTCCGATGAAGATGCTTGGAAGTTCATGAGGATTCTAAGGATCTTCGGTGAAGGTCTCGGGGATCCCTTCTCCTCGCGAACGCGTGAACGTCGCAAGGGAACCCATCGTCGAGGAGGCTCCCCACGTTCAATTGCAGGGATTTTACGCGTCGAGGAGCCTTGATACCGAAGAGGGGGGCTCTTCGTTCTACGTCGAAGAGAGTTTCCTCGTGGATGAAACTTCCTACCGATGAGGGAGACTCACTGTTCTGCGTCGAGTAGAGTCTCCTCGTGGATGAGCTTTCCTTAACGAGTGTTATGGTTAGCGAAGTTTGTCGAGCGGCTCCTCGCCCCTCTCTTCGCCCTTTCACTTGATTTGCGGTGGAAAGGTGGATTTAATCTTAAATGTAGAATTCACTGTTTTCCTCTGCTTTTCAGGTTAAATGGCCGCAAGGACCGAGGATGTCATAGTAATCGATGAGGAAGTCGAGTCTGACACCTCCGTTGAGCAAGTCGGGGTCGAGCGAGCCCATACGCCTGAAGATTGGGTCGGGAAGGAACCCCTTAGCACCGCATCGCGCTTTGCCATCGAAGACTCGGACGCTTTTGCTACCATCAAGAAGCGCGCCGAGTGCACTTCCCTGAGTTGGATGGTTTACAAGCCCAAAGAGAAGCATCGCATTTGCTCGAGGTTGAAAGAGATGCGGTTCCCAATGTATGAGTTTGTGTTTCAGGACGCGGGTTTCGTCTACCCTTTAGTGACTTCCAGAAGGGGTGTTTCCATGGCTACACTTGGCACCTTCCAGCTTCACCCCAATGTGATTGTGTTCGTGCGAGCGTTCGAGCTCGTATGTTAACACATTTTCATTGGAGCACGCTTCCCTTGTTCTTCTGCATTTTTCACCTACAATAATAATCTTTCTAAGTTCGGCATAGTTGGGTATCTCTAAAGCAGACGAGGAAGTTGTTCCGAGCATACCAGGATTATGTTTGTACCTTTAAGGACAGGTTCTTCGTCGTAAAGTCTGTGTCACATGTGGTCGTCGACTCTATACGAACTTGTGGCCAAGGAGGAGGACGGGCAGCGGGTGGAGACTTTATAGTCGAAGTTCCATCTTGAGTGGGAGGAGGGCCACTTCAACAGAGGTATGGACATCTACATCATTAAGCCCGGCTCTCTGAACACCAAGGATCAGTTATCTTATGAGAATATAGTCGAGTTTATCTCTGGTTTCAATCCCACTAAATGTGTCAACAAGGACGGGAGTTTTATTCTTAACGAGCTCGGGGAGGTTCGTTGTGAACCTTGGTTAATCAACACCAAGGCCCTCCTCGAGTGCGGGTCTGATGAGGAAGCCTTGAGGTTTTTAGGTAGTGAATGTTTCCTTTGCTCGCATGTCCGCTCGTTTTTTTTTCTCGCTATATTTACTTGTTTTCCTTTTTCTCTGTTGCAGGCCAGATGTCGAGCATCTAGGAGTGCGTGTTGAAGCTTGCGGTGACCAAAGGCGCCAAGAAAACCACTAAAAGTCGCGTCGCCTAAGTCCAAGGGATGGCCTAGGCTCACCAGCAGTCCGGTGGCTCTTCCTCTCCTCGGGAAAGCCAGACCCTGGTCTCTCAGGACCCCCTGGCCAAGAAGCTATGTATCAAGAAGTCTGGCCCCGTCAACCTTCCACAAGGTGTTGCTGAGGAGAGACCTCCATCGGCAGTTCTTCGGCGAGAATCAATCTGTGGTCGTACCTGCAGCAAAGTCCAAAGAAATTATGGGGGTCGACAAGACGAGCAAGAGGAAAGCCCTATGCGAGGACATGGCATCCATGATGAGGATCTTTGAGACGACCTTGGTCCTTAACGACAAAACTAGCCCCTCTTTTAAGTTAAAGAAGCTGCGGGAGGAGAAAACGCTCCTGAAGGCTGAAAAGGACAAGGCGGAAGTTGACCTTCTCGACTATCGCTCGAAGTTTGAGGCCCAGGTGCGCCTTCTTAAGAATATGAACATGTTGCAACAACAACTGAGGAAGACCGAGGAGGATAGGGACCAACTACGGGTCAAAGCTTCTAGTTTAGAGGTTGTTGCTTGCCTTGTTGATGACGAAAGTGCCGAAGAAAATCTCTTGGCGACCCGGGGCGACTTAGTCTCTCGGATTCGGTTGCTCGAGCAATATTTCCTGGGGACCCTTGAGTTAGGCTTTAATATGGCGGTGGAGCAACTCTAGATTGTCAACCCTGGGCTCCAGCTTGTCACCGACGACATTAGTGCTTTCCACCGGGTGGTCGACGACCAAGTAGTTGCCCTTGAGGTGCCCGACGGTGAAGCTGATCAGAGCAACGAAGAGCCTCGATCCGAGGAGGAAGTTGTTGTTTAATTTTTTTTAGTTGTTTGGCATGCGCGCCATTTTAATTGTTGTTTTGTCCGGCCTGCGTGGCACCATTTATAACTTGACTTTACTTAGCCTGCGTGCCATGGGTTTTGATATTGCCTGGCCTGCGCGCCTTGGCTTGTAATATTTGAACAATGGGCTTCGGCCGTCTCAATGCATGGTGTCTTATTATTTGGTATGCTCATTTTATGTGTGTGTGTGTGTGTGTTGTTGTTGTTGTATGTCAAATACTTACTTTTCTCGTGAATATGCGATATTGTATTTGCTTTTACTAGGTAACTAGGGCCTTTGCTCGATGTAGTTGACCCTCGACCGTGCGGAGAACTGGTCGAGTGGTCGGATTTGGGTTCGGACTGACGACGAAGCCGAAAGCTCGATCAAGGTCTTTTCTTAGCGGTGTGAACTTCCCATTGCGAGTTGGATGTTCTGCCTAATTGGTATGACAATGGTGGAGCTCGGTTGAGGTGTCCCCGTAGGATCAAGAGTTCACTCGCACACACAAGAATGAGCTCTTGTCTTTTTGTCTCGAGTTCAGGAGTTGCGCTTGTACCCTAGCGCAACCCCGTGGTCACGTTGCACCTTGTTGTGGTCAAAACGAGTACGTCACGAGCAATGTTTAATTGTAGTACTGTTTAAGCTTCTCAGCATTCCATGGTCGAGAAAGTTCCTCCCCGCACAGGTTCTCGAGGTAGTAGGCCCCGTTTTGTGTTCTCGCGCAGACACGATAGGGACCTTCCCAGTTTGCGGAGAGTTTGCCCTTGCGCGAGTCTTTCTGGTTCCTTCATAGGTCTAGGCTTCCTGCCTGGAATTCATGTTTGATGACTTTGCTATCATGTCCCAAAGTTATCTTTTTCTTGAGCAAGGCTTCGCGGAGGGATGTCCTCCCTTGGGGCCTCATTGTTCATCTCTTCGTCGAGGGGAGATTCGGTCCATCTTGAGGGTTCCCTTATTTCCACTGAAATTACTACCTCGGTTCTGTAGGTCAGTCAAAATGGGGTCTCCCCGATTGTAGAGTGTGTGGTCGTCTTATAGGCCCAGAGCACACTGTGTAGCTCCTCGGCCCACCTCTTATTGGCCTCGCCTAGTCGTCGTTTCATGACTCGCAGGATCACCCTGTTTGCGGCTTCGGCTTTCCCGTTCATTTGTGGGTGCTCGGTGGATGTGAAGTGTTGCTTCGTGCCTAGCTTGGTAACGAAGTCTTAGAAGTTCTTGTCGGTGAATTGCGTCCCGTTGTCGGTGAGGATTGCTTGGGGTATGTCAAACCGGACAAGCATGTTCCTTTTTTAGAAACAATGTATGTTATATGTCGTAATTTTGGCGAGGGCTTCAGCTTCTATCTACTTCTTAAAGTAGTTGACACCAACTATTAAATATTTGTTCTGGTACGACCCTATGGTGAAGGGTCTGAGGATGTCCATCCACCACCACGCGAACGACCACGGGGGCAAGAGCGTTTTGAGCTCGTTGGGCGGGGCCAGGTACATGTCTCCATGTCGTTGGCACTTGTTGTACATCTTGATGTGTTCCTTGGCATCCTGTTGCATGGTGGGTCAATAGAATCCCGCCCGCAGAGCCTTACAAGCGAGGGATTGCCCACTGTTGTGCATTGATCCCTTCGTGGATCTTCTATAGTATGTTAGGGATCTTGGACTCCTTGACGCATTTGATGAGAGAGATAAAGAATCCCTGCCAGTATAATTTATCCTCGATCAAGATGTACGAGCAAGCTCGACGTCTGACTACGCCAACCTCTTTGGAGTCGTTGGGCAATTCCCCCGTGCTGAGGTACGTCGGGGTCATCCAGCAGTTGTTGTCACCGATGGTGTTCACTTTGATGGTCGATGTGGGTTTCTTGATACTCGGTCGAGAGATCACCTCTTGGATGACAGACTTGTTCCCGCATTTCCTCTTCGTGCTTGCCAACTTCGACTAGATGTCTGTCCTGGCGTTGTGTTCACGTGGAACATGTTTAACCTTTGCAGAATCGAATTTCTTCATCCTCTCTTTCACCAGGGTGAGGTACTCGGCGAGGTTGTTGTTCTTGGACTGGTATTCTCCCCGCACCTGAGAGGCTACGAGCTAGAAGTTGGTAAATATCTTCACTAAGGTCCTCGGCCAAGCGTATCCCCGCGAGGAAGGCCTTGTACTCAGCTTGGTTGTTTGATATCAGGAAGGCTAGGGCGAGGGAGACCTATATCAAGATGCCCTATTTGTTCTCCAGGATGATGTCCGCCCCACTTCCTGTCAAGCTGGAGGCCCCGTTGACGAAGATGGTCCACTTATGGGCTCCTTACGTTAGGGAAGTCGCGAGAGTCATCTCCGCGACGAAGTCGGCAAGAACTTGAGCTTTAAGGGCCTTCCTGCTCTTATATTGGATGTCAAACTCGGATAGTTAGAGCGACCATTTGAGCATCCTACCCGCTATGTCCAGGCATCTGAGTAGTTGTTTGATAGGTTGATTTGTCCTGACCACGATTGTGTGAGCCAGGAAGTAGTGTCGCACCTTCTAGCCGTGTTGATGAGGGCCAAAACGACTTTCTCCATCTGTTGGTACTTGAGCTCGGTGCTCTGCAAGACTTTGCTGGTGAAGAAGATTGGTTTCTGCTCCTCAGGTGTTTCCCGGATGAGGGCCGTGCTGACGACCTCAGTTGGGACGACGCGGTACAAATATAGAGTATCCCCGTCTTTAGGTAGTGACAAGACTAGGGGTTGTGAAAGAACTTGTTTGAGGTGGAGGAGGGCTTGTTTGCACTCCTTGGTCCACTCAAATGTGGCCTCCTTGCGCAGAAGCTTGAAAAATGGGAGTGTGTGTTAGGCGGACTTGGCTACGAAGCGGGACAAGGAGGCGAGCACCCTGTTTAGGGTTTAGGGTAGTTTAAAGGATATCCACAGATAAAATAAATGGATATTTAAATACTCGTTTGTTAATGGATATGGGTTTAATGATATCCATACCCGCAAATATCCATATCCGTTTATAAATTATAAAAATTATTTAAATATCATTAGTTTATTATACCTTATCTTTTCATCTTCTAAAAATTAGACTTCTTATACTTCTTTTTTAATTTTTTTGTAGAAAACATTTCACTTTTCATTCAAATTCTAGTAGTCATTTCATATTTAAACTCTTCGATACTTCATACCTCACTTCATCAATTTCACAATCCAACCAACTAATATCGTTATTCCTCTGTCGAACTAGTGTCTCCCTTCCTACTCCTTTGTCGTCCGATCTTCCATCATAACTCACAATCAAATTATCTTTTATTTGTTTGGTTAAAAATGAAATGTATGGATATTATGTTTAGATCTAATTATGTTTTGGTGAATTAGAAGAAAATTAATGTGATGAAATTTTATTATTAAATTAAGAGCGAATTGTATGAAAGTTATGTGATAATAACTTTTTGTGTCTTTAAAAGAAGTTAAAAATATTTTTTTCAAAAAATAATTTAAAAAATATATATTATCCATGTATACTTGTAAATATCCGTGGACACCGTAAAACCCACGGATTACATTCTTAACGGATATCTGCATGGATATGGGGCGGATATGAATATCATATTTATCTAATGGGGCGAATACGAATATCATAGTATATGTCCCTATGGATATCCATTTACATCCCTAGATTTGACTGATTTCTTTGAGTTAGGCATTGGGAACTCGAAAATTGCTCTGCACTTGTCGGGGTTCGCCTTGATTCCTCGCTCTGTCAAGTAGAAGCCGAGGAACTTGCCTACTCGGACACCGAAGGTGCATTTCTCCGGGTTAAATCTTATTCTGCATCTCCTCGTTGTATCAAAGACCCTTCTGAGATGGGCGGTGTGGTCGCTTTCTTCTCGTGATTTCACGATCATGGTGTCCATGTAAACCTCGAGCATGTCACCGATCTCGCCCCGGAAGATTTTGTTCATCATTCGCTGGTAGGTCGCGTCGACGTTTTTTAGACCGAAAGGCATTACATTGTAGTAATCATTTCTAACTCGGTCATGAAAGTCGTGTAATGCTTGCCGACCTTCACCATGGGGATCTGGTTGTACCCCAAGTACGTGTTCATAAACGACAATAGCTTAAAACCTGTAGAATTATCAACCAGTTTGTCGACGTTAGACAATGTGTATGCATCTTTGGGACATGCCCGGTTAAGATCGATATAATCAACACACATACGCCATTTTCCATTAGATTTTTTAACAAGTACAACATTGGACAACCAGGTTGTGTACTGGGCCTCCAAAATGAAATATGCCTCTAAAAGGTCTTTTACAGCTTTTTCAGCAGCCTCCGCTTTCTCGGGAGACTGCCTACGCCTACATTGTACTATGACCCTAGCGGCCGAATCTATGGTGAGCTGGTGGCAAGCTACGTCAGGGTCAAGCTCAGGCATCTCTGCAGCGCTCCATGCGAACAGGTCAAAATTCTCCCGGAGGTAGGCCTTTAGCTGCTTCCTTGCCAGGTCGGGGAGCCCTGTGCCAATCTTTACGCTTCTGTCAGGGTCGTCGCCAAGTGCGACGAGCTCGAAATCTCTATCTGGGATGGGGAGCATTGGATATGGTGGCTTCTCATTGCTGCCATTTGTCGGAGGTGCGTCTTTCCATGCTTCGCTCTGCTCCTGCTTGCTAGGGAAGTGACTGTCAAGGTCGACGAAGTTGACGCGGGGCAATGTTTTCTGCTCCTCATCCCAAGCTGGCTTGCCGACATTCTTGGGCGTAATGTTGATTGAGTTGAGCCCCTTGATGGCCGCTTCAAAGCATCTTCTGGACGCTTCGATGTCTCCGTGGAGGGTGATGACTGGACCCCTAGTCGTGTAGTACTTCATCTTTAGGTGCACCGTGGATGGCACTGCAGTCAGTTCGGCCAGGGTCGGCCTTCCCATAATGCATTGGTTTAGAGAGGGATACTATATTACCAAGAAGCAGACCCTGACCTGTCTTGCAGTCTCTTCAGATATGAAGGTGACAAGCAGCTCTACGTAGCCCCACGGCCGCGTGGTGGAACCATTGAAGCCCTGCAAGTCAGAGCCGACATATGATGTCAGATGGCTTTTGTCGAACTGGAGAGTGGTGAACAGGTGGGCGTATATTATGTCCACCGAGCTTCCTTGGTCGACGAGAATGCGGCGGACGTCAAAGTTTTCCATCTGGGCCCTGATCAGCAGGGGGATACTAGAATTAGGGGTGCCACCAGGTAGCTCCTCGAGGTAGAAGGTGACCAGGTTCGAGTTACCCTTGAACCTATCGAGGATGGCGCTCTACTCTGAACTCTTTTCGATCAGCTCCTTAAACTTCCTTTTGACCGACCCTACTGAAAGCTTGTTGGGACCCCTGTCGGATATGACCATCGCGTCTGGGAATTTCTCGCAAGGGCTACAGGCGGACAACCGTGTTTCAATCTCGTAGGAAGGGGGAGTAGAAGTCCTCAGGACAAAAGATGCACAGGGCGACCTATAGCCCAGTTTCCTCGGAGGGAGGCGAAACCTCCTCGAACTTCTTTTCCTCGCGGGTTTCTTGTCGAGGAAACTCATTCCTTCGAGTGTATTATTTCAGGTGTCCTTCCTTGATTAAGATTTCAATGGTATCCTTGAGGTGGATGCAATCCTCCGTGACGTGTCCATGACTCTTGTAGAACCGACATTACTTGGACTTGTCGACGTTGGGCTTAGGGGGTGCCAACTTCGGGAAGCGGACACCACCTCTTTAGAACTCCGAGTTGATACACTCGGCCAGAATGCGCTTGTGGGGAGCAGTGAGTAGCGTGTACTCGGTGAAGTGGCCAGTTGGCCCCCTTTGCTCCTGGGAGTCTTGAGGCCGATCTTCTCTTCTCTTATCTCCGCGTCGGGAAGCGGCATAATTTTCGTGCCTAGAGCCTTTGGAATTCTCCTAGTTTCGTGAGTCGGGGGAACTTTTAGCGGCCTCCTTCTCCTCGTATTGGATGTAGGCCTGGGCCTTGTGGAGGAGTTGGTCTAGCGATTCGGGCCTTTCGATGTCGACGACCTTGGCGAAATCACTACGAGTTTGCAATCCTTGCTCGATCAGATATCTCTTCATGTTTTCTGAGGTAGACACTTCGACAGCCTCTCGATTAAATGTCTCTATGTTGTCCCAGAGTGATTCTTCTTTTCCCTGAATGATAGCTTCCAAGGATGTTTTTGTCTTTGGGTGTCGCCGGGAAGTGGTGAAGTGCCTGGAGAACTGCCTCTTGAGCTCTTTCCAAGAGGTGACGAATTCAGGCTCGAGGCTCTTATACCATGCCATCGCACCCTTCCTCAGTGTTGTAGGGAAGAGCCTACACTTTATGGATCCCCGAAAGTTTCGGTAGTCGAGCATCACATCGATGCTTTCAATATGGTCGTTCGGGTCAGTTGTACCATCGTAGGTATCCAGGGTGGGGGACTTCTCCATCCCGACGGGCAGACGCGTTTCCATGATGGCCTTGGACATAGGAGTACGAGGGTCATCTTCATCGCTTTTAACCGCTGACTGTGACGGGGATCCGTCGTCCCAAGGACTTTTGCCTCGGTGGGTTGAACTCTTTGGTCAGCTCTTTGGTATCTCCACATAACCGTCAACTCTGTTTCTCTTAGGAGCCGGGGAGCATTTCTCTTTCCAGGCAGGAGAGCGTTCACGTTTCTAGGCAGTCATAGGCTGATGCCTTTCAACTCGCAGACGATGCCCAGGTCTTTGCAGAGTCTCTGAGACTCATCATGTTATAGCCTCCGCATGGAAGGGGAAGGACGGGTTCCTCGTCACCATGGTGATGGGCTGTGAGAAACTGGGCGACGATGTCTCTGCGGGGGAGAGCGTGATTGTCGCTTCTTTTCCAGCATCCCAATCCGCTCGTTCTACTGAAAGATCATCAAGTTCGTCTAATTTATTGCCGAAAACAGAGCCACCATGGTCGGGTTGACGTTGAGCGACACAGGGATTGGTTGGATGATAGTCGGGCTGTCGAAGCGTCGGGCGGCGTTGAAAGTCGCGTCGTCGTGGGAGGGAGAGGTGGTGCGCCCGTCCCTGGTGTCGCCTTCCTCGAGGTGAACGGTCACGTTGGGGTCGTGATCGTCGCTGTTGGTGAAAGTGGTAAAGGAAGTTTCATGGATGTTGTCGTCAGTGTGTAGACTGACCATGATCAACGGAGATTAAAGTATGCTTTAGTTCTTGAATTTTTTTGGAAGAAAGAACAGGGAAGCAAGATTCTCACAGACGGCGCCACTGATCTTACCGGATCAAAAAAGGATCAGCGGCCAGCAAAATATCGTGAGCTCTTTAGTTCGCCGGTGGTGGAGAAGAGGAGGGGGTGTACCTGCAAGGCACTCTAATGCTAAAGTCAGTTTCAACAAGAGAGAGAAGGCAAGTACAGAAAAGGAGGTGAGAGAATAGAATACCTGACCCTCTAGTGAAAGAAGGTATTTATAATGTGCCCCCAGCGTTGGACCAACGATTACTCTACATTGATTGGATCACTAGGTCCAATACGAGTAACTGCCAGGGTTTACGTGGCGTAGGGAAGATCAGCACGTGGTCTTCTCCCTGGGTTAACTGCCCCGTGATCTTTGGAAGATAGGTGACTTGTTCATTCGAATGCGGGTAGTTGTCTGATGACGTGTTCCTGCGTGGAGGGCACGTGGAGTCCGTGGGGGAGACTCGTAAGCGCTTCCCGTGTGAAGTGATGAATTGAACCCTCATTAGGCCCTCCCTGACGGAGAGATGGATTGGGTTGTGCCCGATAATGGGGCAACTTTTGGCCCAGTCCAGAACAAGCATTAACTCAAAACACAACAAACACCCAGTTTCCGATGTTACAAGATCAGAGTACTAAAACCACTAAATTACGATATACGATAAATAAAACGAAGAATAGCTGCAACGGACCACCTTCCACACAAAACAACAACTTTACTCTTGATTATCTGCAAAATATCCATGGTGGACATCATTTAAGCAAAATGGATGAGAAATAAACTTTAATATACAACGGTGTAGAGAATGCAAGAGTAAATAAACACACAACATATCATGCATTCAATGCTTTCATTGCTCTTTCTTTGTTTTTCAGAATTTGCAAGAATATTCAAGGTACTTACTTCTTACCATTTGCTTTATTTGATTTACATTAGCTTTTTGAGTTATGACCAACATTGGAAGCCCAAATATTCCATTCATTAATTAAGTAACTATGTCAAAATAAGTGATCCATCGTCTCAGACCAAAGAGAATGTAATAAATCCAAATATGATAAATAGAGAGGTGTCACCATTGTAAGTGAAAAGCTCAGCTGTAAACATTGTTGAAATTATAGAGCATGCACCCACTAGGTTGGACATGAGGGTTTTCTTTTCTTGAAATTCAAATGTATACAAAAAATCCTAGAGATGAGCGGAAAGCTCGGGCTTATGCCAAGTGTCACATGGCTTTTTTCAGTCATAATCATACTAATGATGAAATTAGGTAGTGGTTAGAGGAACAATCATGATGTCGTACTCACGGTAGTTGTTTGTATCTATTAATAATGACACATAAATGGTGAGGCATGCACAATTGAGTCTTGAATTTCCCAATGATGCTTCTTGGTATCCCTGAGTTGATGGAAAAATGTCGGGAATGTCACTTGTGTATACTAGATTACATAGAACAGAGAATGTATCGCGATGCAAGTCTTTTTTCATATTAACAAGTTTTTTATCCTAGAACCAACAAAAGGTTATGTAACCAATATGACTTATGTGACTTTCCTTTACATGAATGTTTATTTTCTCATATTAAATTCTCACACGGCGCCACTATTGCGTAGTGTAACTGAAAATAAATGATAGATTAAAGATAACCACCTTAGAAGGGGGGCTTCTATTGTGTAGTGTAACCGAAAATAAATGATAGATTAAAGATAACCACCTTAAAAGGGCTTCTAGTATGATGGTAGAAGTCGTGTAACCGAAATTAAATGATAGGTTAAAGATAACCACTTTAAAAGAGCTTTAGAAGAGCTTCTAGGTTGGTGGTAGAAGTCACGGGTCATTAGAGAATAAAATATCTATAAAATTAAGAATGAAATATCTACAAAATTAATATTCAAATATTCAAGTCAATGCTATGCCTTTCTTGAAAGTGAATGTGAATGGAGACCACTCGATAGTGTTAGACTATAGGCTTTTTTTTTTAAATTTTATTATCTTTTATTTATTTATTCTTTGTTCTGTACATTTACCTTTTGAATGTATAACAAAGCTAAGTCCTTCTATTATCCAACTTTAAACATCAAAGTCTCAAGTGTCATGTTTTAAGTTGTTTAAAAATATAATTTATTATATACAAAAATTTGGCATATGTTTTGAAAGAAAAGAGGTTTTAAAGAAGACATTGTTGAAATATGCTGTTCATTGTGGTAGAAACGTAAAAATGGTAAATAATGATCAAATAAGAGCATAAGTTATTTGTAAAAAAAGTTGTGAGCGAATTAGTATTATCTGCAAAGTTTTCTACATAATGGGAAAACTTGTTAAATATTCAGAAGAACTAATGTCTAACATTTAAGAAACATAAGAGTTAAACAAAGATAAACGACTAAAACAAATATTGAATAAAATAAATAGAAAAAAAGTATATAAACCTAAAATATAATACTTTTTAGAATAACACATCTTTAATAATCTTGTTGACAGTATTTACATCTTTTGAGATTTTTTTTTACTGCTTTAACCAAATACAACTTCCATTCCTCTGCTCTCTTTTACACAAGAATAATAATAGCACACAGCATTTCATGCTAAGGATATAGAAAATATCAGTGAAAATAATATATACTCATGATGGCTGACATAACAATCACGAGAAGAAAGAATTTCTCTGCACTACCAAGTATGAATCATATACACAAGTTGTTCAATGTTTTCCATTCAAGAAATGTTGCATGTGTATTTATGTATCTATCTATCTATCCCCGGCAAAGTCGCGTACAAAGTTGTTGCATATCAGAAGAGCTAGTGCTTGACAGAGGATAAATGTAACTTCTCCCAGTGCTCATGCATGTGATGTTAAGTTGATTTCCCATTTCATCCGTCTGTGTAGAATATTGTATCAAATATTTTATCAAAAACAGTTTACGTAAATGACAACAAAATAGGATAGTTTCTTCGCATACAAGTCACCAAATTAACTCTACCAGCTTATAGCTTTAGAAACTAGGAAATATAATTGAATCAGTTGATGGAAGATACACAAGAAATGAGTACTCACCTGACAATAAATCTTTTGTTCTTGACAACTCCATTTTGAGGTTGGAACACAGCTTAAATAATGACACCATGAGCAATGTTCATTCAAGTTAACACCTTCAAAGAGCAAAACAATCCCAGCAATCAATCTGTCAAAATTAAACGGTAGTACTTTATAAGCAACAACATTAATTCAATCTCTACGAGCAATTCTTTTGCAACAAAGAGTATCAAAGTTCTAATTCTACATATATACGGTCTCATTGATATCAATGCAATTATATCGATAAGAAAATAAAAATGGATATACAAAAAAGAAAGAAAGAAAAACCAAAGAGAACATACGCTGCAGCGAGTATTACGAAAGACAAAATCCAAAGTGCATACTGATAAGATTTGTGTTTATGTTTTACAGAAGGTGCAAATCCAGAGGGAGATCTGTTCTGGCTAATCCATTTAAACTGTGGACGAATAAGAAGGATAAATCCAAGAAGAAACCCGGAACCGAATCCTCCAAGATGAGCGAAATTGTCCACATGTGGAAGGATTCCAACAGCCAAATTGATTAGGACAATGACTATTAGAGTTAACAACGCAGCCAACTACAAAAACAACACACACAAAATGGAAATAAACTAAACGACTGCGACGCAAAGACAGATAATATTATTTATCAGGAAGCACTAGGAAATCGAATTGTATATACACATGTAATGGTTCTTTCACCTTATTGGCATATATTGTCCAATTTATCAAAATCTCCGAGAGCATTCCTCCAAGTAAGCCAAATAATGCACCAGAAGCGCCAACTGAGATACCCGACTGTATGAATAGAGCAGACAGTAAACTCCCTCCAAAACCAGATATCACATACAGAATCCCAATTCTAACTGTGAAAAAACATGCAATGTAGAAATTACAATCTGCAACTGAGAATGGACTAAAATGAAGCTTCTTCCATAACATATATGTAACAAACAATGAATCTATATACATTGTTGTTGGTCACTAAAAATATAATGATAATATATGCTTGAACAATACAAGGATAATTACCAGAACCATACCAAATCCAAATTCTTGTTCAAGCCGAACTCCAATAAAAACAAGACTCAACATGTTGGCAAGTACATGTATTGCTCCACCATGCAACCATATACAAGAGAGAAGGCGCCAACCTTCGTGTCCATGAACCACTTTATCTACTACTAGAGCACCCATCTTCCCTAATCTGAAAATGTAAAATAAATATTTTTCAGAATCACATTACAAAGATCTCCAAATTAGACATATCTACCTGTAAGAAACTTTGGTACTATCCATTATATTGCAAAAACATCATTTCCATCAAAAGCTCTCAATTATAGAAATTTCTGAAATTTCAATTATACATGACTTAATGTGTCATTTTCAATGAAGCATTAACACAAACACCACAAACCTAATAATTTCAAAAAGCTAATTGATTGAAAGTAATCATCGGTGTCGGTGTTGCATTACACTAAACATAGTCGCAATCTGAAGTGTCAGTGCTAGAGAGATTATATCAGGTAGAATGAGATGAAAAACTCACGTAGTGGCAGAAGGACCAAAGAGAGGGTTTTCTTTGAGGGGTTGAAAGGAGAATCTTCCAAGGAAAGAAGCAACACAGGAACCATTAAAGGAATTCTTAGGACAATCATTAACATACATGGTAACAATGAAGATAACAATATTAGCAAACACAAAGGTTGGAACCAACCATGGGAACCATCGATCAAAGAGCCTGAAATCACGATCATGAATGACGGGAGGATTAGACGGTTGAGACCCACGTCCATGACCATTATGGACGGCGGAATCGTCACGATAAGAATGAACGTTAAGCTCAACGGTACCACCTTGTGGGTTCCTACCTTCTCCCATTATGATGACCCTTTTACCCTTTTTGACAGAGATTTCAGGTTTCTAACACATTTTGGTAAAAATGACTGAAAATGAATTTTCCTCTCCAAGCATATAGATTTGATAACGGGTTTGAATAAGTTAAGAGGAAACAAGACCCAGCAAAGTTAGGTATTGGTTTGTTTTTGCATGTCTCGTGTTTAACGTTGTTTGTTTGTTGTAAGGTGTGTTTGGTTTTGACAGGAATTGTTTACCTTCCCACGCCACCTAATTAACTTAACACACACCATTTCTAATTTTTTTTGTAAGCCTTCTTTATAAAGTAATAAATGAATAATTTATCACTATTATATAACAAAAATAAAGTACTTTTTTTAAGTCACTATTACATTTACAACAACAAAAAAACCTTCAAATTTTATTCACTATTGTCAATATTAATTATTTTTTACTGTTTAATGTTATAATTTTTAATATATTATATATTTAATTCTAAAATATTTAATACGGATAGTTGAAAAACTTAAAAAATATATTTATATTTTATATGAAAAATTATAGGGTAATTAAAACTAACTGATTTTTAAGTTATCTTAAAGTTTTTTTTTTCTAAATAGATAAATTGTTTTGGAGTTGCAGGCTTGTACTCTAATAGTTGCACAAGATTAGAGTAATAAGGTTTTCTTTCTCCAGCTGATTATGCTGTTGTTTCCTACAAAGGAAACAAAAATTTAAAAATGATCGAGTCAATTTGAATGACGATATAGTTTTTCTTTTATATTTTTTGCATCATAAAACGTTCATTGTCATCAAATATAAAAAATAAACATTCATTCCAGCAATGTTTTTATTACTATGTAGTATTTAATAAACAGTTTTAGCTTTGTTCATGGGTGTAACACAATTCACAGAACCTTGTCAGTACTTAAAGTTACAAAACCCAGCTTCTCAATGACCTGCCTATGGTATAAAATTTAACTTGTTAAAGAAATCTTATAGACTGAGAAGTTGTGTTTCCTTTTTAGGACGAGTCACATATTATCGGTTGGTGGCAGAAAGGGAAAACCAGAAAATGGATCAACTCACACTTTCGGCTAAACCAAAATAAATTAATCATCAATATTTTCCAAGAATTATAAACTCAGGTTATTCAATAAGATGCTTCCTACAAAACTCAAAAATACAAGCTAGGAAGATTCTAGCAACCAAACATGTATATTGAACTAAAATATCTCTCGAGTTTTTGCCAAACTGAAAGACATACACGAGTTGTTATCATTTATCTTTTTATGTTGTCATTAGAAGATATACTAGGCCTTTTAAGTATTCAACGATCTCCGATCCACCAAGCTTTGAACTTCCGTATACTCTATCAACAAACGTGATCGGAACCTGCACACATGTGAAATTAAGGTAAGTTACGAAGTGAATAATGAACATGGTGATAAGCTTGAACAGGGTAATTTCATTAAGAACTCTATGTCATCTCCTCGACAAGTATTTGAGAAGGAAATGAAGATGTAGCAAACACAATAAGAAAAAGAAAAGCAAAACCATCAAGCATTCAAACCCTGTCCTGAAATATATGCATAAATAGATTTGAATATGAAGACTTAGAGAACAATCAAATGCTTCAAATAGAGAAAGATAGAACAAGAGAATTAGAAGGAACCAGGAAAATCCTGGAATAATTTTCATGTTTCGCAATTATTGCTTCAGGCGGTCTGCAAAGCACAGGATAGTATGAGTATGACTATCATTGAACATGAGGACTTAGAGAGCAATCAAACGCTTCAAAAAGAGAAAGACAGAACAAGAGAATTAAAAAGGAACCAGGAAAATTCTGGAATAATTTTTATGTTTTGCAGTTTCAGATGGTCTGCAAAGCACAGGATAGTATGAGTATGACTATCATTCAAATTGGCAACGTTAATATCAAATGCCTCCTTCAGATTAGTAATTTGTCATACAAAACTGAATTTATCAGCGACAAAGTCAGTAGTTTGAAAAAATGGTGAGAAAGCAAAGCCACAGCTACAGCTATAGCTTATATTCAACACATGGATACTAGAATGTCCGCATGAAATACATGTTGATTGCATCAACAGACACAACAAATACACATGATCAATAACAATTGACTCAGGCAATTTCCCAGGTCAACCGAAGTCACGGGATTAGGGTGTATATGCATTGGCAAAACATTTCTAGATTCCACCAGCAGACATTTGTAAGCTGTAGCCAATAATAACTCATACAGTATTAAAAATGGTGTTCCATCGTTGAATTTACAAGTGTTATGAATAAAAGGTAGTACACATTATAAATAAATAAAAACAGAGAAAAATACACCAGATATATCAAATATGTACTAGTATAAATGAAGGCACGTATAGTGATGATCAATGCCACAACCAAGTTCATATGCTATGAAGTCAACATAACAACCAAGTTCCATAACGAATAACCATAATTTCACGAATTAAGCAATTGCACCTCTTCAATATGGTACCCTTTTCTGGATGCCCGTACTATCATCTCCATTTGAAAGACATATCCCTTACTAACGCAGCAACTAATGATGTCTTCAAGTGCTGATTTCCTATAAAGTCTACAAAGAACAACAATACATCAATCTCAAACCAGTAAACATGGGAATAACAATGCTATCCAAACTGTTTAATATCCATTATTGAGCTCTATACCGAAAAGACCCTGTCAAATCTGAGACACTGGGCCATAAAAGTGTTTGTGCAAGAACATTAGCTCCTCTGCTTGTCAGTTTCCGCATAAGATTCCATCCATGCACACCACCGCCTTTAACATAACGAGTCCCTGTAACTATATCAGCACCAGTTTCCAACTGCTTTCTGATAAAACAATAGGAAGAGTTAAGATGTTGCAAATAACAATAAAACAAAGACACAATTGAAAGCTTTTCTTACCTAATGAAGCCTGGCAAATATTTTGGCTGCAGAAAAACTAAATAGGTCAGAAAAAAGATTAATGAAATAAAAATACAATCCTGCAACTTACAAATTCTCAACTAAAAATCTCAAAGTTCATCCAAGTCTTGTTAATTTTTTCTTCCTTTTCGAATTCAACGTTTATCCATAACTGCAACGTATTGTGATGTCAACATGTGAGCTGAATAACTTACATGATGTGATAGATCAGCATCCATAATGACAACAAAGTTTCCAGACGCATGCTTCATGCCATGAATATAAGCCGTTCCTGCAAATTAATCACATCAAATGCCAGTTTTTATCAAAGATCAATTAGTAAAAGTATCAGATACATACCTAAACCCATCTTCCTAGGTCTGGCTCTCAACAACTATAACCAGAAGAATTAGCATGGTTACTCTAAATGATACAAAAGGAGCGAGATATATCTCAAAAACTATAATAGACCACAAACTACTAGTCGTTAATTTACACATGAAAATCAAATTGTAAATGCCAATGCTTACAATCCGATCTTCTCCATAAACCTGCTGCAGTTGTTTTACAACCTCCTGAGTACCATCAGGACTTCCATCGTCGACAACAATAACTTCAAAATCAACATCTCTATATGAGCAATGGAAAGAAGATTTGTCAGAGTTGTAAAATAGTGCTATAGCATAACAGACTTCAAACAAGTCATTATTGTTCTGTATGCTATTTAATGCAAAATGTTATAAAAAAAAAACCTGCTGTAGCAATGCGGAATTTGAGCAAACCGCTATTTGTTTCATAAATATGATTGACATATATAAGATTTGCACTCTACACTAAATTAGGGTTGAAAAGGTTGTGATAACAATTTTTTTGGTGATTACAAATTGTTTGCAGTATACACATAGGATTCATAGGTACATGCATATATTTCCAAAAGGTAAATTATCCATAGGCTTATCAATTATATCCACAGTAACATAGAAGAAGAAAAAGATTGAAGAGATGTAGAAATTACGAAAGGTGTTTGAATATAAGGTAAAGAATGAGACTGATGTTGAGTCGTTCATTATACGTAGGAACGATTATACTGTATTTGTTTTTCTGATTCCGATGCTGCTCATCCATTCTAATCTGAAACTGGAACAGATCATATCAATTCAAAGGAAAATACAATAGCAGAATCGCATCAGATAAAGTAAATTAAAAAAAATGGAAAAGATGACGGAGTTTCTCACTGTTTCTAGTGGTCGACGACGATTCGACGGCGTTTTCCGGCAAGTTGAGTTTAGGGATACTCCAATTTGTTTCTTTCTGATACATACAACGCAACGTTGAAGTGGCTGAATTTTTTTTTTTTTTTAGCTCTCGTTTTTACTTGCTTCAGAAAATGTATAGTTCTAAATTAGTATGTGAAAGATTATTTCAACAAGCGTTTGTAGTCCAACGGTTAGGATAATTGCCTTCCAAGCAATAGACCCGGGTTCGACTCCCGGCAAACGCATTAATTCGCTTTTCCAATTTTTCATGAAATATTAATTTCACACGTTATACTATTATTTATTACGACAAATATTTTGTCAGTATTCTCTATGAAAGGTTTTGTTTCAATCCAAAGAAATTTAAACTCCAAAGTTAGGACCAATGAGATTAATATCTATATGTGTGTGGTTTAAACTCTTCCCCATATTTGTATCTTTAATATATTTGTGTGGTTGGTATTTCTTTTTTATATTCAAAATTCACATTGTAATGTGGCTTACACAAGCTATGTTTCTATAGCCTTTAAGAAATCTCATAACATTTAGGTAGTAAAATATAAAAAGTACTGTCTATTAATACTTAGAAAATTACAAGAAGAAAAAGTTGTAACACAAAATTTGTTAGTTTCTTATATATCATCAAAATCAGAAAGAAGAAAGAAGGTCCAAAATTGGGATGAATATGTTGGCAAGCACGAGCAGCAACACCGCTTTGGGAGGATGGACGGTGCTGCAATTATCCAAAATCAGAAGCAATCGCACCGTTTCTTCTTCTTCTTCATTCTCTCTTCGGATCTCTGCAACCTGCGACGACCGTCCTCATGGTCCATCTTGTATATACGTCGGTCCTCTTCAAACCGCCACCAAAGAGACCCTTGAAGCTCTTTATTCTCAAGTAATTTCAGTCTTCACTTTTTCTATAACTCTGCTTCTGATTTTAAGGTGTTTTTAACATGGTGCTTTTGGTAATAGGCAAGAGATGCATATTACAGAGGAGAGCCTTTGATTGTTGATGACATGTTTGATAGAGTTGAGGTATATCTTTCTTCCCCAATTCAACACTTATATATATGCTTCTTAACTATTATGAATTCTTGCTCATATTATGGAAACAGTTGAAGCTTAAGTGGTATGGTTCAAAATCAGTTGTGAAGTATCCTCGATGCAGTATCAGAAGGCAGTCAACTTATGCTGATGCTGAGGTAATTTTCTTCACAAGTTTAGATTAATAACATCATAATATTCATGAAAATTCAGCAATTTCAGTTGTTGATGATACTTTTAGACGTTGCGGTTGCATGATGCTCTTAATAATGTTAAGAATGTGAATTTGAAATAATGATGTTGAGTTACTCCTTATTCGCATTTGATGTGGCTGATAAAGTTATTATTGAGAAAAATTCAAATGTTGCATTGATTATATAAATAAGACCTGGAAAGAGTTTATGAAGAATAGGTATTAGGTATCGCTCATTTTGAAATGGATTTTGTCCGATTGAGTTAGGTTCAATAACAAATTCTGATAGTTATATAAAATTCATGTTTCTGATTTTTGTTTTTGAGAAGGTGCTATTTTCATGTTGTGACATGTTCTATTTCTGTTGAATATCTCTAGTTTTTACCTGTTTTGTGACATATTGGTATTATATTCATCTGGTTGTTAAGGTTTCTCTACTCCTTTTTTCCTTCTCTTCTTTATCTATTCTTGGTTTCTTCACCTTAATATTGAATGATGTGGATGTAGGGCAGGAAGATCTATCTATGGTTTTTACGTTGGCAAGTACATGGACCCTATTTTTTGCATTTGGTAGTTCAGCATGTTTTGGACCAATGTTTTACACCATCAGCTTGGCTCATCAAAATGCATTGAACTCAGGATTATCATATGGTAGCCAAGGATCAGAACTAGGGTTTCTTTTCATGATGAATACCATTATCTTCACGGCACTCGGTTTTGTCATAGGATATCCAGTTGCTTCAGCTTCAGGTAAGAATTCTTTTCCTGCTAAACACCTTTCTTTACTTCAATTGATAAAATCCTCAACACAGACTTTTGGAACAACAAAAGTTTTGATTAGTTCATTTCAACGTTGATGTGCTTCTATATTTGTATGATATTTAAGTTCCTTTTTTCACAGTTAAAGTACTTCAAGGCTTGTGGAGGAATGACTTGGCAGCACTAAAGGGTTCGTGTCCTAATTGTGCAGAAGAGGTTAGACATTGCCCCTCAACCATTGCTTGGTGTCTTTGACTAATGATTTTGTTTGGTTACACAATTTAATCAAACACTTATTCAATAAGCAATTATCTTATTGTGAGCATATATATAAGATGTTTGTTCTATTGAAATTGGAATGAGATTGAACTTTATAGAATAATCTAAAATTAATTTATGACAATTAGCTATTTGGAGATACTTAAGGAAATAAGCTAAAAACAACTAAGGGACATCTCATAGACTATTTATTTTCATAAGCTCTTTCAAAGTGTCTCAATGAGTTTGATTATTTTCCAGGTATTTGCGTTTGTAAAAACAGACAACTCTAACTCACCCCATAGAGCAAAGTGCCATGTGTGTGAATGCTTATTGGAATTTCGCACTGAGGTCGAGGTAATAACATATATATTGCTTTTACTTCTTACAAGAAGCAGTTCATAAAATTAGTCTGCTATTTGATTTCACATATTATTGAGTATACATAGAGTTGAACGTGAAACATACGTAGTAAAGCAAGAGGTGCAAATGTTTTTCTCTTTTGCATGACACATGATGTTATCATATGCAGCAATCAACTTCAAGATTTGGCAGACAATGGGTTTATGGGCGTATTTACCTTGTGCGTAGATCCAGACTTCAAAGGGAGATGTAAATTCTCTTCCCATCAATTGTGACTACGATTGTCAATAGTGACAAAATGTATACAAACAACTTCTGTTTTGTTTTTAAGTTTTAGTCTAAAAAGGTTTTGTCTCAAGCCAACATGTACACTTCTAGCTAGCAAGAAAAGAGTTGATATTCCAATCACTGAACGTTTGATTTATTTGATTTTATTATGTGTTATCATTGTCAACAATTGTAGTTTTTGGACGACTTTAGATAGTGAAATGTAATCTTGGAGATGAAAGGTGTGTTGAAATTCAATTGCTTGCCATTAGTAAAATAAGGGACACTGTAATAGAGTTACACTAGTTTTATCATTTGTTTAATCCATGATTCCATCCATACTTGCAAAACATAATCTCAAATTTCTGCTCTCAGAATGTTTATTACTAGACACGATACGGTGACTGAAGAGAACAAAATTTTGCTGTCTCATAGCAGAAACAGTTATGCAACTTGTATTATTTCAAATAATGTGTCATTTCAAATAAGACTAGGATCAATTTACTTTTCATGTTTCGTTTCTTTTTTATTCTCTCTTCAACTAACAATCTATATAGAGCGATTTCTATTATGCACAAATGATTCATGTGTGCACATTTGGGTTTAGAGTTTCAACAGATTTTATCTACACAGCCCCACCAGCACCATAAAATGCATGTCACCCTTCTTTCTAGTTCACAATGTTTTCAGCTACTCACACTGCACACTTCTGTTTGGTACAAGTCGAAATGATTTTCAATTTCGCTCACTTATTAATGGTCAACTTTCGTTTTCTTGTTCTTAGGTTGATTATGTTACCTATTTTAAAAATTGGCATTTTTTGTATATTAAGGCATGAGAAAATATGTAGTTTTTATAGGTTTGCGACTGTAAATTTGATAGTTGAAGGAATTTTTAATTTGATGAATTGGGTTCAAAAGTTGTGCTCAAATTGCTCCTTTTTGTCAAATTTGACTAACAGCATCGAGAAGAGAGCTCTCGTACAAGCATACAAGATGAGCTTTCAGTTTGGAATTTTGGACATATTTTCTTGAAATTTAGCTCAGAAAAGAATGAACACTAAAGTGGAACTCCAACTCAAACCAAACTCTGACAAAGGGACAGTTTTTTTTTCTTTCTTTTTAATCGTTGTAACAGATAGATTTGAAGTGAGGATAAAAAGAATTGGGTAGAAGAGAAGATTGTGACATAGATGGTGACAGTAGGTAGTACAAATAGAGGGTAGCAAGAAGAAACCTCTTGCAGAGAAAGTGCACCATAAAACATTTACTTGAAAGAAGGATTTTTTTTTTTAAATAACTTCTTTATTCAGTTTAAATACTAAAATAATATGTATTCCAATTTATTTTTCAAAGTAAAACAAAACATGCGGGCGTCATTTCAATTGGAGTATATACACCATTTTAAAGCTCATGTGCCATTTGATTTGGAGCATACACATGGGTGTAGTTAAATCAAATGGCGTCTACACCTTCCTTGCTATAATTTGGAGCGCATGTGCCAAATAAAATGGCGCATCTTCCCTAAATTAATTTTTTTATTAGAAAAATGAATTGAAAATAGGTTAAAAATTGCAAAAAAATAAATAAAAAAAAAGAAATAATTAAAAATATTATTAAAATATATTAAAGTTTACAAGAAATGAAAAAAAAATCAATGCCCACCCTGATCAAAACGTCCATCGGTTCCACATCCTGTCGCATTAACATGCCTCCGAGGTCTACAAAAATTTTGTTGATATGTTTGTGGTCTTTGCGAATTGCATGCGGAAAATGTATTTGTTGCGAGGGTCCCGACGTATTTGACAAATTTCAATCATCTGTCCCCAATAAGAAGGGGGATGTTGCCAACGGCGCTTCCGTAATTTAGTTTCATGTCCATGTTTTCAAAGTTGGAACGCAGTGGTTGGGTAAGGTGCGGACGATATGGTTGGCCGAATTGGTACATTGAATCGTTTTGGAAACGATGCAATGGTTGTTGTAGTGTAAGGTAGTCAAATAGTGGTTGGGTGTTATGGTGGTAGAATGTATGTGTGTTCATTTGAGGGGGGCTATGGTGGGCTGGAGTGGAGTCGAATGAGTCGTCAAGGCTATAGACAAATGTGGTGTCGGTGTGTGGATGTTGGCGGTAAGGGTCAGGCTCTTGTTGTTGTGATTGGGTGGGTGGCATGAATGGGTTGCGGGTTTGGAAGTTTGATTGAGTGGGTAGATATTGTTGTTGGGTGTGGTGTGGGGTTGGTTGTCGGGCAGGTGTTTGTTGTTGTGTGTATGAGGACGAAGCACGTTGGCGCAGATCTATCAAATATGTCGGCTCAGACACCAATTGTTGTGTTGTAACCAACCTAAACTAAATCATATATTAATGACTTAGTCTAACCCATTCCACGACAGACTCGTTTGTTAGACGATAGCGTCGATCTAAAAGGGGGGGTTGAATAGATCGCTTGCTTAAAAGAGTCGGCGTTACCAATAAAAAAAGTTTTTTTTTTAATTTGTTTAATTGCGGAAGCGGCCGAGGAACTATACACGTCTTAAACGAACGGTTACTAGAAAACCAGATATGCGTTAAGCCTATGGAATCGGATAAGCGAGATATGAGAATCACTATGTTAATCACACTATCAATTTGATTCAACTCACTATACGGTGTGACTAGTTCCAATGCCTTAAAAATATTAACACTATGAAAAGACAGCACACAAGGCTTTTAGTTCAGACAATTTATCAAACACTTGGAGTGCAAAGCACTACAAGTGAGTTCTGTTTGAGAGTGAATTGCTCAAGTTTCCTCTTACAATTAATTATTGTACTAGGTTCAAAAATTAGTTTAGCACTACTCAAACCAGACCTAGATTGATATAATCGTTTGCACTAAAAACACAAATATTAAGCAATATAAACGTAAAGCAAAAGATACAACGATTTTGTCGCGGTGAAAATCGGATACCAAACTATTGATTAGTTTGAATCTTTAATTCATTTTTGCAACCGAACTTTGATTTGTCCAAAGGAATGGATAAAGATCGAAATTCCCACAATGCAATGCAAATGCAAGCTAGAGAATTTTAGGTTCGGGGGTCGGTTAAACTTAGGGAAGGTGCTAGCATCCTAAGTTTCTGTAGTACTCTACAGAAACCTCTTGTTTTATGTTTGTTTATTGCTAAGGGTTATCTTCTTAATGGTTAAGAGACCTAGGGGTTTATTTCTAAGTATACTCGATAAGATGTCGCGTCTTATGCCTACATATCCTTACGGGAGTGGAATCAGAGTATCTGTAGTTCCCCTAAAGGGTTAGAGGAGTTCTTTGACTGTGGTCAAAGTTCCTACGGGATTAGGGTAGTTGATTGATTGAGTTTAGGAGAAGAGATGCGTTGTCATTTTAAGGGAGATTTAACCGCCACAAATTGTAGGAAAATAGTCTTTGCATTGTCTTAAGAGAAGGGCTCAAGTACTCGGATATTGATCGACGAGTACGCCTCTATCTCCCTTAAGGCAAAGTCCCTACGGTATTGATTGTATTGTTGTGGGGTGGAAGCTCTATCTCGCTTATGATGATTAACATCTTTCTCTATTGTATTTGAATATTGAATTAAGTTGTTGAATGTTTGTTTAAGTTGTAAAGATAATGGTCCTTCCTATGGGGTAGGATCTAATTAGAAAAATCGACTTGAATGGGATCAAGGATCAAGTGGGCGAATGATGCAAATGTAATGCATACGCGCAATTGTTTAAGTCACGCGTAGATTCTTTCTTTGGACAGGATGCAATGCGAGAATGTAAATTGCGAAAAATAAATTGCGGATAAAAAGCAGATAAATAAAACATACACAAACGCATGAAAGCGCTAAGGGCAAGTGAGTGAATTGTGAATAAAATAAAAGCGAATAAAGTAAAACATACACACGCATGAAAGCGCTAAAGTGTACAAGTGTGAATTGTGAGTAATGTGAATGTGTGGATACGGAGACGTGCGCGATTGATTTACTAGGGGATATATTATTTTAGGCTGATTAATTTTATAAGAAAATTATATTAAAGGGTGAGATCAATTTTGAGAAAAGTTATATTAATTTAGTTGAATTATAACTTAGTGGGATTGTAATTGATTCAAATTAGTGAAATGAGGTAAAGTTATGAATTAGTTAGATTTCAGGTGTTTAAATAAAAGATCTCAATATATTAAATAAGTGGTCTTTAAATAAAAGATTAATTTAGATATGAAATGGTTTAATTTTTTTAATAAATGTCGTGTTGCTATTATTATTATTAAATTGTAAAAAGTTGTTTATTATTAGACAAAAGTTATTTAAATTTAAGAAGAAAGGAGAGATGTTAATTAGAAAACATAAGTTAATTAAAAGGGGTTACTAATTCAAATAGTTGAAAGATAGTTGATAAAAAGAGTGATCTATTAAAATTAATTAACTTAGGAAAGAAAATAGTTTTTTTTTAAAAAGATTAGTTAGAAATATAATTAAAAAGGTTGGCTTGTTTTAAAAGGTTAATTAAGAAAAAGATTAATTAATTGATTAAATAGGTTAATTAGGAGGTTAATATTAAAGAAACTGATTAACAAAAGGTTGATTATTAGTTAATTGAAAAAAAAAGGTTAACGGAAGGGTTAATTGGTAGGTTAACAGTTTACTGAGTGTTAATTGGGGTTACCGGGTTAATTAAGTGGGGGTTAAAAAAGGGCGTGTGATATGGCGATACGCATGGAGAGGGGTGTATGGTGGAACGCCAGGTGGACTGCTTGATCTGGCGATCAGGCAGATGTGTGGTGGTGTGTGGTGGTGCACCTTATGGTGCGTGAGTGCGCGTACATACAATTACAGATGATGAAAAAAAACAAATCAACAAAAGAAACCCTAATCTGATCCCCTCTTTCCCTTCTCCCTCTTCGCGGCCTCTTCGTCGCCTCTCTCTGTTCTTCTTCCACCTTTGTTCTCCTTCTTTTTCTCTTCGTCTTCCATTTCTCCCATCTCGTTTCCCTACACAATCAAACAATCAAAGAATGAAAAGACAAATGTCAGTGCATAAAATCTCACGATTTAATGTTGTTGTTTATGTTTGCAGATTCAACGATAATGATGGGCTCGCGATGGATGAAGGATTCGTGGTGATGGTGCGAGGGTTTCATGGAACTCGCGACGGTATTTGAAGTGGTTTCACGGTGGGTCCGGCGACGAGGACCTTGACGGAGGTGAAGTAAGGGGATAAGTCTTTTCTTCTCTTTTTTTTTATTTACGAAATCCAGGGTTTGATTTAGGATTTCTGTGGATTTGTTGTTGAAGGTTTTTGTGGTTGTTTTACGAAGGGTGGATCCCCTGAACATTGTTTTTTTCTTCTTTTCCTGTGGATGCCTCCTCTTATAGTATTTCAAAAAATCTCTGAATTGAATGCTTAGTCGTGTTTCCTTGTTGGTTTGGACAGGAGAAAACAGACTTGAAATGTTTCTGTTTTTTGGGGTATCATGTCTGAGGATCGTTTGCACATTTGGTATGTTGATTTCTCGCCTTAAATTGTTTCCTTTTAGAGTAGAACATATTCAGACATGTCACTTCTAAATTGGAAAGAAAATTAACTCCATTTCCTTCTTCTGTTTGCAGCGCATACGTGGGTATGTGGAAATTCGAACTCTGGAAGCATGAAATTGATTACCGTTTCAAACATCCATTCACTGTTTGTTTTGTTTTGACTCGCAGGCAACGAAACGCAATCGTGGAAGGAGAAAAAATATGCTTTGGTGATCACGGATTCTCGCCTTGCCATTGATTTTCAAGATATATCAGTTGAGCTCTGGTGGCCTTTTGAGTGCATTTTAGAAGGCCGACATTTTCCTCTTAAATAAGTTCTGTTCGACCTTCTTTTCTGCTATAGAAACAATATCACTAATTGCTTCCTGCAAACAACCACCGTCGTCTTCTTTAAATTTTAGGAACACTTCAAAGAGATCCTTCAATAAGTTCCTTGCAGGTATCTTCAGTGCCTTCAAATTTTCTGTTGCAACCTGTTGTGAGTGTTTTAACAGAATATGTTCTTTGGCCATGTCTTGCTCAATAATGTCATCATCAATTGAGTCCTTAATATTCTTGTTTTGGAGATGCTGATTGAGACACCAAGTATTCACGACTGACTTCCTCTGTTGTGTTGCAGGGAACAATGGTCACGGCCTAACAATTTGCTTCAGCTTTCGTCATTTTGGTGCAGAGAAAAGATGTCGCCGGTATCGTTTGGAATGCGCAGCGGGACTGGCCAAGTTAACATCACAGGAGGGGGGCGTCATCGACGAGGGGGTTGCCCATAACAGCTGTGACTCGAATGAGGTTGTAAACGGTGACCAACAAACCGACTTTGAAAGGTTATTCTTGTGATTCCCTTCGAATCTTGATTTTATTTTGCTTCAAGTATGTACCAGCGATATGTGGCATGGTTAGGAAGACATTTTGAATCCCAATATTCTTCTACTCTGATGCAGGTAAGTTAGATTTCTGCTGCCGCAGTTCCTTCATGATCATAAAACGGTCTCCGTGAATGTAATGCCGAACTAGCTATTATTATGATGCTCACATTTAGCTAGTAGTTTGTCTGATAAGCTGAACTGCGAATTTGCAGAGATTCTGAAGGTGGCTATTCTGAAGTGTTTTTGCGGACAAGAAGTCGCAATTGGAAATCTTGAGGCTACACTCGGTACTGTGATTATCTCGTTACTCAGCAATCAATGTCTCGGTTAAACTGATAATCAAACAAATGACGTTGTTTTCTTCAATATCAAGACCAGTGTCTCAATGGAATAGAAAGCCTCAACCTTTCAACATGTTTCGGTCTTCATCAGGCTTTGATAAATTCGTTCGATAGTCATTTGCAACTCGGTTATTTTGAGTAACGCTTTGTGTTTCTTATTTTCTAACATAAGTCAAGGTGAAATTCATGAAAGGAGGCGTAGCAAGATGCGTCATTATTTTAGTCTATGCTGTAAGTATATGTGAACTAATGCCTTGCCCACACAAACTTGCTCTCAATGCCATTGGATGGACACTGTATTGGATTAATATGAAAAAAGATATGGATGCTTTCTAACATCGTCGTAACTTTCCTTTATTATGCAGGTCTGGTCCTTCTATGAAGTCGCACAAAAGTCACCTTGCTTACGACATGGAAAGAAGGTCTAGTGAACTCTTGACTTGATCTTATATGCGGAAAACCTTGCGGAGCCTGATGCAACATGGTGTCTCCCGATGTAGAACAGGTGCTTGCGATGTTTACCGTCTGTTATGCGCGTTACCGGCGAGGACAGTCCTACCTGACACTCTTAGTGGCGTTAGTAGACCATGGCTGTTATGTATTTAGTGATTTCTTAAAACTAAAACCTGTTGTTGGTTTTGAAGTTAGGGATTTTTGTAAATGGTGTATATTCTTGGCGCCTGTAACATGTATGAAAAGCTTTTCCTTGAAAATGAATTATCGCGTACGGTTATAGCTAGTGTATAAAATTCTTTCAGAACAAAAATCCTGTAAAACAGGCCTTTCAACATGTTTCAATGGTATTGTGGGTACACTATCTTTTAGGAAAAAAGCATCAGGAGTCTAGTTAACATGAGTGTTGCACCCCAAATTTTTACCCCTTAGATTCTCATCATCATTTTAGGAGCATGCTCATAGGATTACCTAACCTTAACCCAGTTCAAGTCTATCTTTGTCAAGTTACAGATGAATCAGGGTTTAGTACAGTCAAATCGAAGCTTCAGGGTTTGTGATCAATCAAAGTTTTAGGATAATTCAATCCTGAAACAAGATCAAGGGTATCATATGATTTCAATTGAGAATCCAATTTGAAGTTGTCACTCCAGAATCAAGAACAGTGCAGTCCAGGAGCCCCGATTAGGGTTTTTGACTAGTAAAAGTCAACTGTAGTTTGACTTTGGTGTTGGAAGGTGTTTTAATGGTGGGATCATGGTCCATGAAGTTCATATAGCTTAATAAAGTTCATTCAAGAAGTGTCAAAGTTTCAGAAGGTCCAGAGTGTCAACAGGCGACTCGGTAGTCACCAATCAATCGTACAGTTGACCGAAAAGTCAACTCTTCAAATTTAAGGAATTGGATTTCAAAGTGTGAATAAAAAATGTTCCTTATGTCATATTGAACTTGCCTGTCAATTTTCATGACCATTGGATCAAGGATGAGGAAGTAATCGAAAAATCGGGAAATTAGGGTTTTGAAAGGGGCTAAACCATAACTCCTTAACCACACATCCAATTGAGTTGGTTCAAAGCTCATTGGAAAGCTCTTGACAAATCCTACAAAAGTCCCTAAGTGGTCCATGATCAGAAAATGCATAGATTTGGATTTATGACCAAATTCATTTCAAGAAGGAAAAATGACTTAGAAAAATTTCACTTTTAAGCTTATTTTTTAGCAACTTTGAGAGATTTTTTGGCCTAGTTCCTTTGAGAATTTGAAAATCATGAAAGCATGAATGTTTTATAGCTATTTGAGGGCTTTCTAAAAAGTACTAGAACATCTCAAAAGGATTTGTGAGCTGAAAGTTATAGGTTTGGCAAGTTGGTGTTTTCACACTTGAGTCCCACATTGACAAACTTTCAAAAATCATTCCTTTGATCAATTGGACCAATCTCAGCTGTTGAATCATGTTTTGTCTGATATGTAGAGACTTTGTAGCATGTAAGTACAAAGGAAATGCAGAGGAAATGGAATTGGCCAAGTTTGCAAGTGGACTTGCAAGCTGCCTTGCAACTTGCATTAAAGAAATATTAAAAAGAGCAAGAGGTGGAAAGTTGAGCTCTGCAAACAGCCATGCCCTACAATCTCTAGCCTAACTTTAGACACACTAAAATAATCATGATACTTGACTTCAAGCTTACATCCAAGCCAAGAAAGCCCTTTTTGAAGATTTGATTCAAAAAATGCAAAACCTTTCCCTCTTAGGAAGGAAACCTCAAATCTGCCCACTACCTCTCATTTTCCTATAAATAGAGGCAATCTCCATCTCATTGGGGACATCAGAAATCTTCTAAAAACCAGAGAAATTGAAAGCTCACCCTTTTTCACTCTTTGCTCCATTTTCACCAAAATCACAAAATCACCAAAACCACAAAATCTGTCTTGATAGTACAATTGCCAAAACCATTTGCCTACATTTAAACTCACCCACAATCATCCACAAAATCTCTAAATACGATATAGAAGGTGTCCAAGCCCTTAGAACATTCAAAAACCTCATTCTCCAAAAAGTCAACTTCCATACCAAGTAACTTTGACCACAATGCATAAAATCTGCCAAAACTTGTTCTAGACATTTTTCTGATGGTCTAATCATTCAAACACCTCATACACATCATATCTCAACTGTCCAAAGCATTGAGGATCATTGGTAAAGCTTATTTCTCAAACTGTCACAAAGTTTGCATATTGCTTCAAAAGGTAGAAAGGTTTCAAAGCTAGGTGGTGAAGTAAAGTCTCTGGTTTTCTTGTTCTTTAGCTTGCTTTAAGTTGTCTACAATAGGTATGTACCATTGAACCTCACCTCATTCATTGCAATATCATAAAATTTACATTAATGTGTCTGTTATGCAATTTGGTTTACCACTATTTTGTGTGCATGTGCTACATTTTGTGTTGTTGGAGGTGTGGTTGATTTTGTTGTCCTAACATAGTTGTTATCCTCTATCTAACATGTATGTATCTTTGTTTGTCATGAAAAATCTCCCCACTCAAAAATAGCCCTGCTGTTGCATCATTAAGCCAACTATTTTTGCATCAAACATGTCAAAAGGCTATTTTGCTGGCTATGTAAACATACTGTAGGTTCAACCATCTAGATGTCATGTTTGTAGGATGTGTGAATGATTGGTATGAGATGTTTGCATCTACTTTGGTACATGGCTTTCAAAATGCATTTCAACATGCCATTTGCATCAAATATGCCATTTTCAATTCAAGTGATACTATAGGTGATCTTGGTGTTTAAAATCATTGGCTGACATATGGATGACCTGTGTGTGTAACTTGTTTAGTATAGTTGGGCATGAAACATGTTTTGAAATTCCAACTTTGCACCTCACATGTCAAATTCCACTCTAATTATCATTTTCACCACAGGTTGTTCTTGCTCTTACTCAACATGTTTGCAATATGTGTGTTTGGTTTATTTTGATAAGAGTCTCACTGTCTGCAAATGCACATCACTGCTGCCTCACCATTAGGATAAAACAGTTTGCATTTTACCCTCACAATATCAATTCTGACTCATTTGGAAATCATACATTCAGTTTCATTTTTCTCTATACTTGTGATGTGTGCATAACCATATGACACCTAAAATGATCATCCACATACCCTGATGCATTACCATCAAACTTGTTGCATGTCCTGCTAAACTTGCCATGCCTTATCTTTCCTGTTGATGAAACATGAAATGTTTGTTTAACTGCTTATTTCACCTAGCACACATTCACAAGAAGGCTTCTGTCAGTAGTGGTAGTATATGTGTGTTGTGGTTCTTGTGAATTGGTTCAACTAGGTATTTGGCTTCAATAAGTGCACCTTATCAGTTCTGCAATACACCCTCTTGCCTGAACATGTTGTGTGTGTGATTCATGAAATCAGAACATCAGTTTTGCATCTAAACTTGTAAATTAGCATAAAACTAGGAACTAGCTCCTGATTCATGCTGACATTGAAAAATCTGCTTTTAAGTGTGCTTGCTGTTAAACATCATGAACAATTTAAGGTTGCCACAAAACTGTTTTCAAAAAATCATTCCAAATATCACTTTTGCCATGAAGGGACCTTTTCCATTTCCACTTGATTTACAGTTGGTCTACATGACTAGAATCATTTATATACATGTTTTGAACTTGCTTGAGGTATTGACTTGTTATAGATATGCTTGAATATGTTTTGACCATTCTTCATGCATCATCAAATTACCAAAATGCAGTTGTAACATCATTTTCATGACTACCTATTTTTGAACTCAGTTTGGTGCTTGGACTCATTTATCAAGATGTATATGACTTGTGTGCATAATGTATTTAACCTATATGTGCATGGAACTGGTTTGAGCAACATCTTGCATTTCATCAAAAACATCAAAATTGCAACTCAGACCTCATTCTTTGTAACAGTCTGTTGTTGGCTTCAAATTGTGTTTGAATTCATTCAATACCATATATGTGTGGTGTGTATATGATTAATTTGATCTGGAAATGTTTAGAATTAAAAACTGCACATCATCATGCATCTCACAAACACAAGCTGCAACTTGACAGTTCATTTTTATTACAACTTGCTTTAAACTTAATCTAGGTGTTAGAATCATTCAATAACATTTTTGTGGTGTGTGTGTGTATGATTACATTGATTTAAAACTGACTGGAGTATGATCTATATTTCAAAATGCATTCCAAACATCTCCAAAGCATGCACTATCGGGTTTTGAGTTGGGGGAGGAATTTCAAAAAAACTAATGCCACCATCATGTTCCTCATGAAATTCTACTCAATTTAGACTAAAATTTTGTTTCAATCCATTAAGAATTGAGAAAGTTACACCCAAAATGCAAAATCCCAAGTTTATGTGTATTTCTTGCCCAGCCTGCCATGAAAACATACGTCATATATTTAATGGGGTGGCTTCATCAATGGATGTATAGCCACCCCAGTGGTAATCAACTTGTCACCAAAGTGCCTTGTACCAAATGAACCTGGGTTCGACCCCTGAGGAGGGCAACCTTTTTGTTGTTTTTTTCATTATTTTTCCCAAACTTCAAAAAATCATATCTCCCTCATTTTTTATCATTTTGCACCCATTATTTTTGAATTGTGTTTATTTTTATGTATATTTTCATATCATATTTTAAAATTCCATGTTTGTTTAAATTTTCATCCCTTTTGACCACTTGTAAGATAGTTGCATTGTGTGATCGTTATCGCATATACTGGTGAATTTATTTCTTGTCATACTTGTGTATGTTATGATATTTGTTTACATTAATTTCCTTAATGTTAGTCAACATGTTAGGATTTTGTCTTTGGGTTTTTACCATGATTATTCTGCTTCCTCTGAGGAATTTATTTAAGCTCGATCTGTCGTCACATTTCCTGCTTGATCAGTTGCTTTGATTGTCATCAATGCATATCTTGTGTTTACTTTTAACATGCTCATTTAATGGTTGTCACCATGCTATTATATTCATCATGTTTAGTACTTTGATTAAGTATTTTCTTTCCCCAAGTGATGAAACTGGTTAGTTCTCATCCTAGTTGCCTCCCCTCTCTCCTTCCAAAGGAAAAGTCTTTCCATTGACCCTCATGTCATGGATAGCTCATTTACCCCTTTCTTGACTTTGTTAAGTCACTTTAACCTTAAATTAGAAGCCATTAGACTTTGCTTTAAGTCTAAGGAGCCCACCTGTACTAGGAGTGTTCTTCAACTAGAACCCTAGGATAGAGTTTGTCAACTCTATGTAAGAATCATTGTCATGATTTCTTATTTCCCCTTCTGAGTGTTACAATTTAGATTAGGGAGTTTTGTCAAACTCCGCACAACATTGTTATGTTTGTTCCCCTTTGAACCTTGATCATAATCAAGTGTTCTTTCTCCCTTGTAAGGTGAACTACGATTGCTCTGATTCTATCCTAGTTAGGATACGTAGGCAGAAGATGCAAGGTCTTTGCGAGCAAATTTAGAAAACCATCTAGGTCTTCATCTATCCTTTTATCCAAAACCTTAGCACATTTCACAAACTTAGCAAGAAATCAAACAAAAGGTTCCTGTAGATTACTACAGATGCTTAGGGTGCTAACACCTTCCCTAGGTATAATCAACCCCGATCCCCGAATCTCTTAGCGTTGTTTTTACCTCGCGAAAAAGGTTTTTCTTTCTTTAGACCTTTCCTTTGGATAAATTAAAGTTCGGTTGTAAAAGAATTAAGGTTCAAGTTAATATAATAGCTTGATATCCAACTTTCACCGTAACAATAAGCATATCAGATGTTCAATACAAACTTGGCATGTTGTAAAAGCAATTTTTACGTGCCTTGTGAGCAAACTCTCTTGAAAGTTAATGAATATAAAAGTCGCAGGTGGAACTTGAACTTATTGGCTTGATTTTCATTGGAAAGATCTTAAGTTAAGGTTCCCTTAAAGGACAATGCGAAATGGCCAGATAACCTTGCCTTCGGAGAAAAGAAATAATGGGCTCACAGTAGCAGCAACATCTTAGACGTAAAGTCTCATAAGTCGCTTGATTGAATTCTTTGATTTTTTAAGTACGACATCTCGTGTAAGATCTCAAGAGAAAAGCATGGATTCTTAATGTGAACACAACACAACTTTCAAATAATCTTGAATATTGAATTTGAGTTTTTAGAACGTGAACACTTGAATTTGGCCTTCTAATTCTTGAAATGGATTTTTATAGCTATATGTGAAATTCTTGTCATAAATCTGGAATTTGATTTTTAACCTTTGAAATTGCATTTTGAATCTCAACCTGAACTCATACTTTGTATTCTTCTCTTGAATCCGTCTTGTAATTGTAATGTTTGGTATCCTGAACTTCGTTTGTGAACGACCTCTAAACACTCTTAACTTGGGGATTAAACTCATAGTCTTAAAACTTAACCGTGAACCCATGACTTTCATTCTTGCACCAGGACCGATACCTCACACTTCCACAGTCTGGTTTAAGTAATTACATAAATGGAGCCCATATTAGGATCAACTGGCCATGCTTTGATATGCTCGACCGTGAGGATGAATACCATCTCTACCTGAAATTATCACACTTGCACAGGCTGGTTAGTCGTAAAAAAACATAAATAACAATAGAAAATGCGCAAAAAGAGGTGGGATCTTGCTCGGGGTACGTGTTGCGGTGAAATTTGGATGTCAAGCTATTGATTAACTTGAATCTTAATTCATTTACAACCGGTCTTTGATTTATCCGAAGGAAAGGTTAAAGAAAGGAAAAACCTAAAAGGGAGAGATCTAAGGTTCGGGGGTTGGTTAAATTTAGGGAAGGTATTAGCACCCTAAACTTCCGTAGTACTCTACGGGAACCTTTTGTTTATTTATTTTATTTATTTCATTAATTATTTTGCTTTAGGGTATATACAAAGGATTGAAAATTAAAAAAAGACCTAGGGGTTAATTCTAAGTTTACTCGGCAAGACATCGCATCTTGTGCCTACATATCCTTACGGGAATGGAATCAGAGTAACTGTAGTTCCCCTCTCAAGGGAGGTTAAAGAACACTCGACTGTGGTCAAGGTCTCAAGGGGAATAAACGCATCTTAAGGACACGCTTACATGGAGTCTTAAACTCCGATCTCTACGTTATGAATTGTTAAGTTGCAATTAGGGTTAAATTAGGGATTCCACGGCGGGAAACCCTAAAATGAGTCCGGCGGCTCTTTGACCTAATGCTAGGGGTAACATGGTAATTTTGCCTGCGGCTAGGCATTTGTGAAAATTAGGGTTTGAGGACTATTGGCATGGCGGCCAAACGGCTAGACCTAATCCTTCGGAGGAATGCAATGGGACAAATTAACGATGCAAATGCGCGAATTTAAACCATACAAACAGCAGAAATTAAAGTGCGGAAAGGTAAACGCGATAATTTGTTCACGAAGTTACAAATGAGAAACAAATACAATTATAATACAACTTGAATTGAAAAACACATTAAAATAGCTAATAGCAACGTATCAAGCTGCACATTGAATACACAAGGTTAGTAGACAGAGTCACACAGTAATCAGGCGAGTTATGAAACGGAAGTGCGAAAGTTATATATATTCTTTGTTGTTTATTTGTGATATATAAAAAAGCTTTTGATTTAAGTTAAAAAAGAGGTTTTAATATTATTAAAAAACTTTTCAAAAATAGTCTTAATTTAATTATCTAACGAAAAGGTTTTATTTAAAAAAAAAGGTTTAATGTTATTATTATATATTTTTAAAAAAAACGATTCTAGTTATTATTTTAAAAAAAGATTTTAGTTATTATTTTAAATTTATCTAAAAAAAAGTTTTTTCTTAAAAATAATAGGTTTTCATATTAATTTGAAAAAGATGTTAATGTTATTTATTTTAAAAAACAGATTTTTATATTATAACAAGTTTTAATAAATTAATGATAATAATAATAGTAATAATAATAATAATGATAATAATAATAAATAATGATAATAATAATAATACTAATAATAATAATAATAATAATAAATAATAATAATAATAAAGCAATAATGAATTTTAAATGTGCCAAATAACCCAACAATGTTGCTAACGCAGAAATGCGCTCATCGCAACCAGATCTAAATCGGACGAAACAAAATTTATCGCAAAGAAAAAGAAATTAAGCAAAAAAACAGTATTATTGCTCACACAAAAATGCGATCATCGCAACCAGATCGAACTAACACAAATGTCACGCGTCATGCACACAAATGTGCAAACATCGTATCGATATAATTCGATCAAAAATTAATCTTATATATATATATATATATAAACTCTAACAATTTAAAAATTATAAATATATAAACGTAACAGTAATAGATAAAGAAAAAGAAATAACGGTAATAGATGAAGAAAAAGAAATAACGGTAAAAGATGAAGAAAAAGAAACAACAGTAATAGATGAAGGAAAAGAAATAACGGTAAACGATAAAGAAAAAGAAACAACAGTAATAGATGAAGAAAAAGAAATAACGGTAAACGGCACTCACTCCTCTTAGGTTTTTTTTCATTCTCCCCTTTTTTCAACAAGGCAACACATGTATATATAGGGAACAAATTAGGGTTAACACCAAATTGTCAATAATGTCCCTAAAGCCCATTTTAAAGCCCAAACTAAATAATTAGTTAAGAGAAAATAAAATTTAAATAATTTAAAATAATTAAAATAAACTTAAAATAAAAACTAATAATCTTATTGATTCCTAAAATCAAAAATATTATAAAAAGAACAAAATTTTTTCCAATATTTTTTATTTTATGATTTTTTGGATATTTTTATGAATAATTTAGAAAAAGTGAAAAAAAATAATATTTTAAAAAATGATTTAATTAAAATACGAAAATAATAATTAAATAATAATAAAAAACTATTTTTGTTATTTTTTGATGAGAGATAGAAACATTTAGAGTAAAAATAATAAAAAAACAAAAAAGTGACTAAGGTGAGATTTGAACTCTCAACCTCTCACACTCACAACTCCTTACACATGTCCTCTTGCCAATTGTGCCATTTTTACTTTTTAGAAAAAAAAATACATGCCATATGATATTTACCTGCAAAAAGTCAAACGACTACACAAATTTGTTAGTAATTGATTAAATGCAATGAAATGCGACGACAAATCTTAGGGCAAAATTTGGGGTATTACAGTTGCCCCTATTTAAATAACTTCACCGGGTGATTCGAGCAACGGAGACTCGAGAAATCGTGGTGGAGGGATTTAAATACAGATAACCGAAAATTTTGCCTTTAGACGCAGTGCTATGCAATGATATGGACAAAACAAAACGAACTATAATGCTAAATATGATATGAATCTGATATGATGCGTATGATGAAAATGACAAATGCACGGATACAGACGAAACAACGTCACAGGGGACGACCCATCGAGGAATTGCACTAGGGAAGAAGACATGTCATATCTGGAAGAACGTCGGATAGACACGACATAGAATTGTTGATAGGTGCCAAGTAAATTAGAAATTGTCCGCAAGGTAAGACGCGGGTAAAACACGAGCTCAGGAGAAAAACGCAAATGGGGATAAAACACCCATGATACCAAGTAAATAAATTTTGCCCACAAGGTAAGACGCGAGTAAAACACGACCTCAGGGAAAAAAAAGTAAATGGGGGTAAAACACCATGATGTTAGGTAAACCCAGGAATATCTGGTAAACGGGGAATAAAACACCCGGGATAAAGGTACATGGGGGATAAAACACCCAAGGATAGAAGGTAAATGGGGAGTAAAGCACCCAAGATAGACATGTAAATGGGGAGTAAAGCACCCAGGATAGAAATGTAAATGGGGAGTAAAGCACCCAAGATAAAAATGTAAATGGGGAGTAAAGCACCCAAGATAAAAATGTAAATGGGGAGTAAAGCACCCAAGATAAAAATGTAAATGGGGAGTAAAGCACCCAAGATAGAAATGTAAATGGGGAGTAAAGCACCCAAAGATAGAAATGTAAATGGGGAGTAAAGCACCCAAGCTAGAAATGTAAATGGGGAGTAAAGCACCCAAGATAGAGAGGTAAATGGGGAATAAAGCACCCAAGATAGAAATGTAAATGGGGAGTAAAACACCCAAGATAGAAATGTAAATGGGGAATAAAGCACCCAAGATATGCACATGTATAGGAATTATGCTATGAGATATGATCAAATGCAAATGCAGACATCGACGACAAGGCTCGACTATTTCGGTGAGATGACAAAACTGGAGGACTGATTCCTCAACACGGAGATCACTGTCATTCTGTTAAACTGTATCAAGTTGATAGTCACTGTAGGAATGATGAATAACTGCTTAGGGATTATGCAAGTAAACTGCCCCAGGTCAAATGAACTGATAATTGCTTCAGCTGTCTAATTCGTGGAATTGACTGTTTTGTTGTATCCTCGGAGGGCTTGCCCCAGTCTGGGTCTTGAACAATTCTCTGGATAAACCAAATCTGAGAAGATATTGCCTTGAACTAATTCTTTGACAAGATGTAAAAGGAACTTGCCCCTGATAAGATCACTTGACCAAGTTTCTCATTGTTTGAAAATTCCTTAAAGGAAAGCCAGTTTGCAAACAAAAATATTCATACAAACATGGTAATGCAAAGTTCATGCGATTTTTGAAAAATTATTTTTGAAAGATGGAAAATACATGAGTCGTTAGTCAGAACAAGGCGGTTCAAGACATTCAAAGTTTAAAATAAAAGTGTATTGTCAAAATAAATGATTCACAAAGATCTTTAGGAGTCAGGTTACGCAACCTTGCTGTAGTATACTTTCAAAATAACCTTGCTTCAATTAGGTCTTTTGAGGGTTGTAATGTGGCCTGGTTCACGGTTTATGAAACGAAGGATAAAGGCTCAAAATTTATTTGTACCCACCCAATCTACGTGATGATCTTCAGTCTTATGCTCAGTTAACTCATACTATGCATTCAGGTTCCCATAAGTTAAGGATTTCATTGATCGTAGCAATGATGACTCAGAAGTCAAAGGGACCTATGAAAAGGCAGCCACTACTCCCCTATAACATTTGATTGTTTTGACATTGAGGATTTTCAAGATAAGGATTTAAAAATCTCTTTGTATTATCCCTAAATTTTGCCTGAACTGTTTATTTTAGAGTTTACAGTCAGCGGAATGCCCCAGTTTTGCCTAAGTCTCCTTCATAGGTTTTGACTTAGCGGGATTCTTTTGCTTTTTTTATATTATTTTTTTGTGTGAAGGAAATGTGACTGTTTGATTTTAATGATTACGGTGAACCATCATCGACCTTTTGATTAGAAAACATCTTCGACACTTATTTGACGTGTGCGAAGGAAAATTTGTTAATGAAAGGTGTATCGTATGAACACACAACCAAGTTAACTGAGAACTACCCATCCCAAGGTTAAAATTGTGGGTTTTTTGTAACGAAAGAAACTCCAACTTCTAGGCTCGAAGGGGGTAACGAGGGATTAACTTCCTTATTTCTCCAGTGTTTGGGAATTGAAACAATGCCTTACATCGTCAACAAGGTTTAATTGAAAGCATACTGACAGCAGTTATGGGTATAACATTTTCGTCATCCTCCCTCCGATCTTAGCATATCAAAATTTTGGACAAGAAGTAAACATTTGAAAAGTAAAGCATAAAGATGCAAATAAATGGACGGAAATGAATTGAATCAAAAGTCGCAATGCTTATTTCATTAATGAAAGTACAAACATAATTGAAAGCAAACAACTTAAACAAAATAAGGAAAATGCAAACAACGAGAAAAAAAAAGGCCCAATGACAAAGCTTCAATTCTGATGTGTTGGCAAGGGATCTGTCTGGACGCTCGGACGACTATCCGTAAAATCAAGTATTCCGGCTCTAATCAGTTCACGCACCCTAGCTTTCAATGCAAAATAATGCTCCAAGTCATGGCCTAAGGCACCCTCATGAAAAGCACACTTTAGATCAGCCCTAAATCCAACTGGAGGATTAAGAGGAGGTGGTAAAGCCTTTGTAGTGATCAACCCTTGTCGAACTAAGTCAGGATACAGCTCTGTGTAAGTCATAGGAATAGGATCAAAGTGACTCCTGTTCCGTTTCTGGTCTGATATCTGTGTCAAGGAATCAGCTTGACAACTCAAAGGTACACTAGAAGACGATAGGACCAAGAAGGAGAAACTGGGGGATAAATGCAATGCAAAAATGTGATGCTAATACCATGCAATGGTCTCAAGAATTTCAACGGTCGATTGCAAACATTCCCTTTTAGGAAAGCGAGAAAAGCTGTTAGACTTTAAAATGTAGGACTTCTTGAATTTGCAAAGGACTTTTGAATTCCTTGAAACTAGAAATGATATGATGCTTTATGGATGCAAAGCACAAACGCACATAAGCAAACAAAGGTCCTAATTTTAGAGGAATAATGAATGGAGTCAAGGTCTACCCTTCCCAAAGTGGTGTGTACTATAGGTTAATTGTACCTGCAGAACAAGGGTTCTAAAAAAGTGCCCAAAGTTATCAGCCCATCTTTCGGATATTATCAACTTCTCGACTGACTCAAAGGTCGATAATATTCTCAAGAGAACCTCGTTCGAGCGTAGTATCGCGTAGCAACCATTGTAGGACTACTCCCATATAGTTCCCGCACTACATCCTATATAAGGTCAAGATGGTGTAAAGGTACTACGGTTCCCAGTATCACAGACTCCAATCGATAACGGTAAAAGTTTTCACGACTACACTCGATCAACCGAACCATTTTCGAAAGTGTCTCAACTGAGCGGTGATTCTCGATTTAGCTTAGTCGGGACTCACTCCCTATAAGCCTCGTCGAATATATCAGCCATCCTATCATAAGGTCGCTCAAGTCCGGGTGTAGGACTTATCTCACAACACAGTAACTCCAAGTAAGGTACCCCAATATATACATACAAGTGAGCAAAATATATAATAAAACAAATATATAAAGAAAAATAAACAAAATAGGGATAACCCTCAAAAGTTAGGACTCCCCAGTGAAGTCGCCATTTTGTGTTGCGGTGAAATTTGGATGTCAAGCTATTGATTAACTTGAATCTTAATTCATTTACAACCGGTCTTTGATTTATCCGAAGGAAAGGTTAAAGAAAGGAAAAACCTAAAAGGGAGAGATCTAAGGTTCGGGGGTTGGTTAAATTTAGGGAAGGTATTAGCACCCTAAACTTCCGTAGTACTCTACGGGAACCTTTTGTTTATTTTTTTTTATTTATTTCATTAATTATTTTGCTTTAGGGTATATACAAAGGATTGAAAATTAAAAAAAGACCTAGGGGTTAATTCTAAGTTTACTCGGCAAGACATCGCATCTTGTGCCTACATATCCTTACGGGAATGGAATCAGAGTAACTGTAGTTCCCCTCTCAAGGGAGGTTAAAGAACACTCGACTGTGGTCAAGGTCTCAAGGGGAATAAACGCATCTTAAGGACACGCTTACATGGAGTCTTAAACTCCGATCTCTACGTTATGAATTGTTAAGTTGCAATTAGGGTTAAATTAGGGATTCCACGGCGGGAAACCCTAAAATGAGCGCGGCGGCTCTTTGACCTAATGCTAGGGGTAACATGGTAATTTTGCCTGCGGCGAGGCATTTGTGAAAATTAGGGTTTGAGGACTATTGGCATGGCGGCCAAACGGCTAGACCTAATCCTTCGGAGGAATGCAATGGGACAAATTAACGATGCAAATGCGCGAATTTAAACCATACAAACAGCAGAAATTAAAGTGCGGAAAGGTAAACGCGATAATTTGTTCGCGAAGTTACAAATGAGAAACAGATACAATTATAATACAACTTGAATTGAAAAACACATTAAAATAGCTAATAGCAACGTATCAAGCTGCACATTGAATACACAAGGTTAGTAGACAGAGTCACACAGTAATCAGGCGAGTTATGAAACGGAAGTGCGAAAGTTATATATATTCTTTGTTGTTTATTTGTGATATATAAAAAAGCTTTTGATTTAAGTTAAAAAAGAGGTTTTAATATTATTAAAAAACTTTTCAAAAATAGTCTTAATTTAATTATCTAACGAAAAGGTTTTATTTTAAAAAAAAAAGGTTTAATGTTATTATTATATATTTTTAAAAAAAACGATTCTAGTTATTATTTTAAAAAAAGATTTTAGTTATTATTTTAAATTTATCTAAAAAAAAGTTTTTTCTTAAAAATAATAGGTTTTCATATTAATTTGGAAAAGATGTTAATGTTATTTATTTTAAAAAACAGATTTTTATATTATAACAAGTTTTAATAAATTAATGATAATAATAATAATAATAGTAATAATAATAATAATGATAATAATAATAAATAATGATAATAATAATAATACTAATAATAATAATAATAATAAATAATAATAAAGCAATAATGAATTTTAAATGTGTCAAATAACCCAACAATGTTGCTAACGCAGAAATGCGCTCATCGCAACCAGATCTAAATCGGACGAAACAAAATTGATCGCAAAGAAAAAGAAATTAAGCAAAAAAACAGTATTATTGCTCACACAAAAATGCGATCATTGCAACCAGATCGAACTAACACAAATGTCACGCGTCATGCACACAAATGTGCAAACATCGTATCGATATAATTCGATCAAAAATTAATCTTATATATATATATATAAACTCTAATAATTTAAAAAATAAATATATAAACGTAACAGTAATAGATAAAGAAAAAGAAATAACGGTAATAGATGAAGAAAAAGAAATAACGGTAAAAGATGAAGAAAAAGAAACAACAGTAATAGATGAAGGAAAAGAAATAACGGTAAACGATGAAGAAAAAGAAACAACAGTAATAGATGAAGAAAAAGAAATAACGGTAAACGGCACTCACTCCTCTTAGGTTTTTTTTCATTCTCCCCCTTTTTTCAACAAGGCAACACATGTATATATAGGGAACAAATTAGGGTTAACACCAAATTGTCAATAATGTCCCTAAAGCCCATTTTAAAGCCCAAACTAAATAATTAGTTAAGAGAAAATAAAATTTAAATAATTTAAAATAATTAAAATAAACTTAAAATAAAAACTAATAATCCTATTGATTCCTAAAATAAAAAATATTATAAAAAGAACAAAATTTTTTCCAATATTTTTTATTTTATGATTTTTTGGATATTTTTATGAATAATTTAGAAAAAGTGAAAAAAAATAATATTTTAAAAAATGATTTAATTAAAATACGAAAATAATAATTAAATAATAATAAAAAACTATTTTTGTTATTTTTTGATGAGAGATAGAAACATTTAGAGTAAAAATAATAAAAAACAAAAAAGTGACTAAGGTGAGATTTGAACTCTCAACCTCTCACACTCACAACTCCTTACACATGTCCTCTTGCCAATTGTGCCATTTTTACTTTTTAGAAAAAAAAATACATGCCATATGATATTTACCTGCAAAAAGTCAAACGACTACACAAATTTGTTAGTAATTGATTAAATGCAATGAAATGCGACGACAAATCTTAGGGCAAAATTTGGGGTATTACAGTACGTCTTCCCCCAATTCTAATAATAGAGTTGAGACCTGTTAATAGATAGATAAAACCTGTTGTTGAAAGTTTATACAAGAAGCTAATAACTATCAAACAAACGAACACTATTGTTGTTGTAGATCCTAGTTCTTCTTACGCCTTTATTCAAGTTGAATCAAGTACTTCGACAACTATGAATAAACCTCCGATTGCGGAACTATCTTTGAACAACCTTCAGTCTTCAAAATCTGGCCCGACTGATTTCAATCACCCGCGTGTCAAACCCAAAACTCCCACTCACAATCCTCTGTTTACCGTTACTAAATCGACGGAACCTCCAGCTCCTCGATTACCTTCACTCGACTGAATATGTGATGAGACGAATCGTGCAAAAAGCCCCCAAAATCTGAGAATCTTATAGGGAAAAACCCCAAAGGTTTTATTTAAGAAAAACCTGTCGATTTCTCAACCCGAACCGGATAACCCAATCTTCGGCTTCGAACGTTATCACCTCTAACAATGCACAATAAAGATGATTATGTGTAATTGTTGTGAGATGCTATGAAGAGAATGAAGATGATGAGAACCAAATCGACACCTATTTCACTTTTCTTGTTTTTCTCAATGTTATGAAATGAAAGAGTAAACTGAACTTATATACCAAACATAACTAACATAACAAACAAAACCAATTCACAAAGACAGTTGACCATAACAGAAATTTGACACAAAACAGCGAGCGATCGACCTATACAGCAGAGAAGGTCGACCTGAGCAGACCCGAATGCAAGATTGTGCAGAAAATAGGACCATGCGTCGACGCATAACATTCATTTTTAGCCAAATAAAGATGCTCACAGTATGATTCGGCTGGAGGGTCGATGCGAGCCCTCCCGAGACTAATACACAAAAATGACACATAGTGTGAGTCGACCCGAACAGGTCTTTGGTCGACTCAAAGCCCTGAAACACTCAAAAATGGCTATTTTCATACTTTGTGATGCTTTTGATGAAACCTATAGTATAGCAACCAACACCAACTAAGTGAACCCTATGTGACACACATATTTTGCTATCTATATGCAACAAACGTGATTTTTACGAGCATTTGGAATTATGAGAGACAAAGCATGCAACTACGACAAGATGATAACGTCTAACATATATTCTTCTATGGAATGGAGTTTTGACATCACCGAAACGAGCACATCTATATATGAGGCGTTTCCCTCACATTGTTTAATATGTGGTGACATCGATTCTTCCAATGTTGACACATCTCTTTAGCAAAGTCTCTCCAATTATCGTAACCTTATTATGCATCTACTCTCATTTGATGGCAGTCTCCCAAACACATCAGATCGACTGAAATATCTTGTTGCTTGTCGAACTGCAGTTTCACTCGATCACTTTGGTGCATCTCTACTGTATTGAACCGAATGATTGTTGTTTTTGCTATCCAGACTGCAACATCATCGGGGTTACGTTGATGGTCGAGACCCAGATACAGCCTCCAGACAAACTGCATAATCATAATACTTAATGAGAAAAATTGTAGTGTGTTAATTTAATATCCAAATTTATTATGGTCTAAAAGATTGCGGTACACGATTATTGTGTTTCTGGGATATCGTTGGTAAGTCATTCCCAGAAGTGACCACCTAAAAAAAGTGAGATAAATAAATTAGTTACAAATAAACCTTTTATCAAAGTATACACGTTTGATATTTTAAAATAAACTTACTTGTTTGCATAGGGAAATGTGTATGGATTCGGGTTGACCGGAGCGAGTGTCGACATTCTTGACCAACCCCAACTTGATGTAGAAAGACGCAACCATAAAACGTACACGTACTTTTTTTTTTGTTGCATTTTTACACAAGACACTATATAGATGGGGCAAAACAGTTGAACCCTAACTATTAGTTCCTACTTTATGAATGTTGCATAACAATGGCAAATACATAATATTTACAGTATTTTAAGTACTTTTAGGAAATAAAAAATGTCCAAATAAAATCATAATATAACACTGAGTTTTAATTATTTTTTCATACTTGGTGGATTCGTCGTCTAATGTGATACATGCATAATGTTCTCTAAGGTATGTTAAATTTATACTTTGACCCCTAGGTTGACCTGCACATTGTGTCTGATTTGTCTCTTCACAAAGAGGGGCACCCAACAAATCTTTGCAAATTTGGTTATCAACCCTAACTTTGTCGTTAACGGCCTTGTCATCGATGCGTAGATCCATCAACATATACACATCTTCCAATGTGGCGATGCATTCACCGAATGGAAGTTGAAATATGTGGGTCTCACGTCTCCATCGTTCTAGCAAAGTTAGAAAAAATTTGGCGGCAATTGAGTATGAAGTGATGTTTATTAAATGATTGAAACCACATGATTTAAGGTATGGTTCTATGATTGGGTCGTGTGGTATATAGTCATGTACACGACATCGAAATCTCCTTACATCCTGACAAAAGATATAAAGAAACTTAGTTATAAAGACAAGACAAATAAGTAAAGGGATACAAAACAAATAAACCAAAAAAAACTTACAAATGCTGCAATATCTCAATTGTTCCTCTGTGCTTGTTGCCCATAGTAAGTAAAGACATTTTTGTGGTTTGGAATGAAGGTAAGTTATGACGAGAAAAGTTTGCTTGCTGAAAGTTGATAGTTTGCTTGCTAGAAGTTGAAAGTTGTGAAAAACAATTAGTAACATATTTAATCTTATCGGTTAATCAGAACCTAAGGTGGGGTAAAGACAATCGTCTGTGATGTTGGGTGTGAAAGAGGAAAAGGGGGTGTACATGCAAGACACTCCTATGCTAAAGTAAGAAAACGAACAAGAGAGAGCAAGTACAAAATATGAGTATATTAGGGTGAAAATTGGATACCTGACCCTCTCAAGTGAGAGGGTTTATATAATGCCCACGACGCTTGGCCATTGGTCCCTTTTTCTGGGGCGAGATAACCGTTTCCCGAAGAATAGGTAACTGCCAGAACTAGCTGTTGTAGCGGGCAGACGTCCCCATAACTAGTCGTTGCTACGGTTAGAGGCGTAGTTATGGGCACAGGCGTCTTGGATGTTTCTAGATGGTGGAACTGTGCGTGACGGGCAGAGACTGACAAGGAGAAGTGTTGTGGCCAAGGGAAAATTGGTCAGCCTCCCCGGTTGAGGGGGCAAAAAGGTAAATTCTCCCCCAAGTGGTTGGACTTAGGCAATTAGACCATTATGGGAGTAGAAGTAGATTGGGTCATGCCTAGCCATTGGGTTAGTCTGGAACAGTAGCCCCCCAAGTTATTGCTACCGAGCATGGTAGTGATGAGTTAAGGGCAGTCTGATTCTCGGGCATAGTCGTCGTAAGCTACCTTGTGCCCGAAGGAATCTGTGCCTGTGTGTATGAAACATTGTTAGCCACGGAGCTCGAGGTCTGGAGAGACCAGCGGTTGATGTGATCTGAAGAATGGGAGTGCCACGTGTGCCTCGAGTCGTGCGCTGCATTAAATGTGTGATGATGGCTAGGCTAGGGTCATAATGATGCCCTACCTGCACGTGCTCGTGCACGTGCCTGGATTTTGCCTATAAATAGTGAGAGAGTCCTCTCATTTAGAACTTTCTCTTCTCTCTCCTCTTGCTCTCTGTTCATCATTCCTAGTCGTTCGCCGCCGTCAAGCTTTATTTTGGCCACCGTACCAAATCCAACCAGAGCTACTCAAACCTATAAGCTTCTTCCCCGACTAAGTAAGTATGTCGATTCTTTGCTTGTTATCTGTTTTTTGGTTATTGTGCTTTAGAACGCATGCGGTTAGGGCTGAAATGAAGTAGTTTTAGAGCATTTTGTGGTGGCTGTCGGTGGCAGACGATGGTTCGGCCACTTTCTCTGTTGTCGGCGCCGTAATGGTTGTTTAGGAAAGAACAATTTTAGGAAGCCTTAAGCTTTTAGTTGATCCTGGAGTAGCAACAACACAATGGTGTTTGCTGCCGGAGGGAACCATGGATTTCAGTGTGTTTGTGAGCTTTCTGGTGGTTCCCTCATGAGAGTTATGGGTTTTATGCGCGGGGAGTTTTCCCCAGATGTGTTAGGAGAACTTTCAGGCACTTCCGCATTTGTTTAGATGTACCATTTGAGTGGGGCTTAGGTCGAGGATGATGTCCTTAGCCCTTTGCGTGCTCTTTCACTTGACTAGAAGTGGAATGATGGATTTGATTTTATCATCGAATTCATTTTGTCCTCTACTTTTCAGGTAAAGGCAATATCGTGCAGGACCGACGAAGAAGAACACCTTAGAGATTTGTCTGAGGAGAGCAACTCGGAAGATACTGAAATGGATGATGACTCCACGTCCCCTGAGGCTGGAGAGGAGACTGCCGCGAGGACCTCGACCGACGAGTAGACTGTGGTCGAGCCGATGGAGCATGCCTCGCTTTTTTCTTTATACACTAGGGATATGTTCATCACGGTGGGGCCAGAGGGAGAGTGGGGGGTACACTTCCCTTCGGAGGATGATTGTATATGCTCGTCGTACGGGGAAAGGTTTCCCATGTACGAGTATGTTTTCAAAGAGATAAGGCTAAGGTTGCCCTTCACAGGCTTCCAGCGGCCAGTCTTCGTGCATTTGGACTTGTCGCCCTCCCAACTGCATCCAAATTTTACTTCCTTTATTCAGGCATATGAGTTGGTGTGCGAGTATTTACAGATCAGGGTTACTCTTCCGCTTTTCTTCACCATCTTCCATCTTCAACGACAGGTGTCGGGGAGGAAATTTGGTTGGGTTTCTCTGAAACAGGGGAGGAAATTATTCAAATCCTTTTTAAATCTATTCAGACCTTCAAAGAGAGGTTCTTCGTGATCGAGCCTATGTCGGAGAAAGCTACCGACTCGACCTTCGTTTGGGAGGTCTCGACGGACGAGAACGGGGAGGATCTGATAGACGAGGAAGGTAAAATAGTTTCTCGAAGACTGTTCATGTTCCCCTTCTGCTAGAGTGGGACTCATTTTACCCACTCAACTGATGAGTATATAGTTACTCCTCATCAGTTGGGGGACGATGATCGAGCCATCTATGCTAAGCTGGTAGCCTTTGTGGATGATTTCTTCCTAACCCAGTGCATGACTCGTGCTGGGAAGGTGCTTTACAAAGAAGATGGGGGGCTACAGGTGGAAGCCCAGTATATCAACACGAAAGTGCTCCTCGAGTGTAGCACTCGCGAGGAGGCTCTTAAACTTTTGGGTAGCTTCCTGCTTCTTCTTATTTTGTTCGAAATGCTTCTCTTTTCACATGCTGATGTGTTCTTTGTTTTTGCAGGTAATATGTCTTCGGCGTAGGAGCGGATGGTGAGGAATGCCCACGGAAAGATGAAGGGTGGTGTGTCTATAGGAAAAATCTGCCTTAGCCAGCGAACGGCTCCTCCCCAGACAGGATCGGGGACCTCCTCATCTACCCCGCCAGCCACCCAGACGTCTCCCATGCCCGTGAGTTCGAGGCTCAAGCGCACATGCACGAATGAAATTGTAGACCTCAGTCGAGAATTCGTCAAGAGCAAGTTCGAGTTGCCTCCTTGCCTGCATAATAGGAAGTTCTTCGAGTGGTCCTCCCTATCCATTCCTTGGGAAAATTTTCTCAAGCTCGAGGAAATGGATCGTCCTAGCAAGCAGGCTATGCTTGCGCAGGATGCCTCCGCCTTGATGAGGATCTTGGAGATGGCGGTGGTGTATACCGAGAACGGCTCTTCGCTCGAGTTGGGGTTGAAGAAGTCCCAAGATATGGTGGCGGCCCTGGAAGAGAAGGTCAAGAAACTCTAGGAGGAGCGGGATAAGGGGCTTGAAGAAGTTGCCTGAAAGGGTCGCAAGGAGATGTCCCGGAAAGGGACGCCCTGGCTGCTCAAAATAAGGTTGTTGAGAACTTGGTGGAGAAGCTAAAGGCTATTGCTGCCCTACTGAAGATGATATCGAGGAGATGAAGAAGCTGTCGACTCGGGCGGAGCTGGTTGCCCGAATCACTCTAGCCGACGACGATCTCCTGGTCGTCAGCGAGGAGGCTTTTCAAAATGTCGTGGATCAATTGAAGCTGGTGAACCCTGGTGTCAAGCTGACTACCGAAGGCACAAGGTTCCTCTATTCTGTTAAGAATGGCAAGATAGTCGTCCCTAAGTTCCTCCAGTTCGACGAAGGTGGTAAAAAGCACGGGCAGATGACCCAAGAGGAGACCCAGCAGGAGGAGCAGTGAATCTTCCTCGGTTTATATTTTGGCATGTGTACCGCTTGATTAATCTGTAACTTTATTTTGTGGGGCTTGTCCCCGTTTTATTGTAACACGCACACTTGCGGATCTTGTGGTCTCTTTATGTTAATATGTACTTGTATGTTTGTTTATACTTTTTTATTTTATTTTTCTAAGTGTCATGTGCCATCCAACGCGATTGTATGAGGCACTTAGTAATTTGTTATATTTCAGGTATGCTCGACGAATGATATTTGACAGTGTGGGGAACTGGTCGAAAGGCCTGGGTTATTTTTGGACAGGGGACCGGAGCTCAGACCGCGTTTGTGGCCTGAGTTCGTGGTGCGAACTTTCCATCACGAGCTGGGGGTTCTGTTGTTCATGGTACTTTGACGACGGCGGGCTCGGTCAAGGAACCACTGTCGAGCATGAATTAAGTCTCTCTTTGACTAAACCTTGCTTAGATTCATGTTGGTGGCGCAATGCTTGTACCTGGGCGTGCGCCTGTGGTTGGTAACTGTGCCCGTTGATTGGACGAGACACACCGACAATGAGGGCCTTAGCTGTAATATTGTTTTAGCTTTTCGGCGTTCCATGGTCGAGCTAATTCTTCCCCAGTAAGGTATTCTAGGTAGTAGGCTCCATTCTCTGTTTTTGCTCTAACACGGTAGGGTCCTTCCCAATTTGCAGTGAGCTTGCCTTCGCGGAAATCTTTGTGATTCCTCCTTAGGAAGAGGCTGCTTACTTGTAACTCTCGTCGGATAACCTTGGCGTTGTGCCTGATTGTGATTTTTTGTTTAATTGAGGCCTCGCAGAGGGATGCACCTGATCGAACTTCTTCGACGAGATCGAGTTCTTCTCTCAGGGCCTCGATGTTTGTTTCTTAGTCCAAAGGTGCTTCAATCTGTCTAGAAAGCACGTGAGTTTAAATGGGTTACCGCCTCTGTCCCGTATGTTAGGAGAAAAGGGTTTCCCCGGTTGAAGAATATGGTGTAGTGTGATCGGCTCAGAGCATGTTGTGAAGCTCCTCGACCCACCGCCTCTTTGTTTCGTCTAGTCTTTGTTTGAGGCCTCGTAAGATTACTCTGTTTTCCGCTTCGGCTTACCCGTTAGTCTGGGGATGCTCGATGGATGCAAAGTGTTATTTATTACCTAGTTGAGCGACGAACTCCTGGAACTTTTTATCCATGAACTGTGTCTCGTTGTCTGTGACGATTGCTTGAGGAATGCCGAAGCGGGCAAGGATGTTCCTTTTGTAGAAACGAAGTATGTTGTGGACTGTTATCTTGGTCAGGGCCTTAGCTTCTATTCACTTGATGAAGTATTCTACGCCTACTATCAAGTACTTATCCTGGTTTGACCCTACGATAAATGGTCCCAGAATGTCCAGGCCCCACCAGGCGAATGGCCACGGGGAGGACATTGCCTTAAGGCCGCTGGGCGGCGCCAAGTGCATGTCTCTGTGCCGTTGTCATTTTTCGCACTTCTTCATGTGTTCCCTTGTATCTTTTTGCATGGTCGTCCAGTAGTAACCTGCCCGAAGAGCTTTCCTCGCGAGAGATCTCCCCCCGAGATGTTGGGCGTTGATTCCTTCATGGATCTCGCGTAAGACGTGGGCGACCATTTCTTCTTTGACGCATTTGAGGAGGGGTATGGAGAATCCTCGCCTGTACAACTTGTTTTCGACCAGAATGTATGAGCATGCTCTACGCCTTACTATGCCGGCTTCCTTAGGGTCGGACGGTAGTTCATCTTTAGTGAGGTAATTGTACACTAGGGTCATCCAGTAATGGTCGTCGCCGACAACATACACGTCTAGGGTCGTGGACGCTCTTTCAATGCTAGGTCGTGGGAGTATTTCCTGGATGACAAATTTGTTTCCCCCTTTTTTCGTGTACTTTCTAGTTTTGATAGGATGTCTGCTCGGACGTTGTGTTCGTGGGGAACATGTTTTACCTCCACGAAGGTGAACTTTGTCATCTCCTCCTTAACCACGACCAGGTATTCTGACAAGTTGTCGTTTTTGATCTAGTATACTTCCCGGACTTGGAGGGCCACTAGCTGAGAGTCGGTGCAGGTGACGACTTCTTCCATTCCCAGGTCTTCGGCGAGGCACAAACCGTCCAGGAAGGCTTCATATTCGACCTGGTTATTAGAGGTGGGGAAAGGACAAAGTGAGCAAAAATTCGATGAGGATTCCCTCCTTGTTTTCCAAGATGACACATGCTCTGCTCCCCACCGAGCTGGATGCTCCGTCGACAAAAATGACCCATTTGCGGGCGCCCTCGTTCGGTTGGCCGGGCAAGGTCATTTCTGCTACTAAGTCAGCTAGTGCTTGTACCTTGAGGGCCTTTCTGCTTTCGTACTGGATTTCAAATTCGGGTAGCTCTAGCGACCATTTGAGCATCCTGTCGGCCATATCTGGATGGCCCAGTTGCTGCTTTATGGGCTGGTCCGTGCGTACCATGATTGTGTTGGCCAATCGTGTTGGGCAGACTTGGCTACAAAGTGGGAAAGCGATACGAGCATCCTATTGAGGGACTAGATGAACTTTTTTGAGTTCGGTGTGGGGAACTCAAAGAAGGCTCTGTACTTGTTGGGGTTAGCTTCAATTTCTCATTCAGTTAGATAGAAACAGAGGAACTTGCCCGCTCGTACCCCGAACGTACACTTCTTCGGATTAAAGCGCATCTTGTAATTTCTGGCTTGCTCGAAAACATTCCTCAAGTGGGTCGTGTAATCAGATTCCTCGTGGGACTTCACGGTCATGTCGTCCATATAGACTTTGAGCATGTCCTGATTTCTCCTCAGAAGACTTTGTTCATCATCCTTTGGTAGGTAGCATCGACATTCTTCAGGCCGAAGGGTATTGCATTGTAGTAATAGTTGTGTGATTCAGTCATGAAGGTCGTGTACCTCTTGTCTCTTTTTTCCATGGGTATTTGGTTGTAGCCCGAATAGGCGTCCATGAAAGATAGAAATTTAAAACCAGCAGAATTATCAACTAGTTTATCTATGTTGGAGGGGGGATATGTGTCATTAGGGCGGGCCCTATTAAGATCGGTATAGTCAATACACATTCGTCATTTTCCATTATTCTTTTTAACGAGTACAATATTAGACAGCCAAGTGGTGTACTTGGCCTCCAAGATGAAGTTTGCCTCTAGAAGGTCTTTTACAGCCTGTTCGGTAGCCTTCGTCTTCTCCGGAGACTATCGTCGTCTATGTTGATCCACCGCCCTAACAGCGGGGTCGATAGTGAGGTTGTGACAGGCCACGCTAGGGTCCATCTCGGGCATCTCTGTGGCACTCTATACGAACAGGTCTGCATTCTCTCGGAGGTATGCTCTTAATTGTTTCCTCGCTAGATCAGGGAGACCGGTCCATATCTTCACTCCCTGCTTGGGGTCTTCACCGAGTAAGACAAGCTCAAATTCTCCATTCGGAATTAGGCACATCGAATGGACAGCCTCGCCGCTATTTTAGGGGATGCTTGAGGATGAAGAGATCTATTTCCTCTTTGCCTTCTGAGTCGTCTGGTCGTCTTCAAAGAAGTAGCTGTCAAGTTCGATAAAATCGACGCAGGGAAGCGACTTCGTCTCTTCGGTGCTGCTGAGCAGAGAAGGCTGGCTAGGAGTCTTTGGTCTGGCGGCGACGATATTCAGTCCCTTGGGTGCTGTTTCAAAGCATTTCCTCGCGGCTTCGATGTCCCCGTGTAGAGTTGCAATGAGGCCCTTAGAGGTGTAGTATTTCATCTTCAAGTGTACTGTTGAAGGCACAACCACCTATTCGGCCAGAGTCGGTCGCTCGAAGATGCATTGGTATAGTGATGGACAATATATGACCAGGAATTGGACCTTGATTGACCTGGTCATTTCAGCGGACCCAAAGGTTACGATCAGCTCAACGTAACCCCAGGGCTTCGTCACCAACCCATTGAAACCATGTAGGTCAGAGTCCACGTAGGGAGTCAAATGCGATTTGTCCACCTAGAGCATGGAAAATAGTTGGGAGTAAATAATATCAACTGAGTTTCCATGGTCGACGAGGATTCCGGACGTCAAATTTTTTCATTTGAGCTCTTAAAAGCAGAGGGATGCTGGCGTTGGGGGCTCCTCCGAGGAGCTCCTCGCAGTAGAAACAGATGGGAACAGACTCTCCCTGGACCCTATCGAGGGTGGAGTTCCGGTTCAAGTTGTTGCTGATAAGGTGCTCGAATTTTCTTTTGACGGACTCTACCATTACTTTGTTGAAGCCTCCTCCGGAGATGACCATGGCGGAGGGAAATGTATCCCACGGGCTGTGCACGACCAAATATGGAAGGGCGTTGAGCCCCTTAGGGACGTAGAAATCTTCAGGCCGTGAGACGCTCGTAATAACCTGAAGGTTGGCTTCTTCGAAGGAAGGTACCTCTTCCTCGACCTTCTGGGATTGCTGGGCTTCTGACGAGGTGTTGTGGTGAGAATCGTGATACCAAGCTATTGATTAACTTGAATCTTAATTCTTAAAATTCACAACCGGACTTTAATTTATCCAAAGGAAAGGTCTAAAGAAAGAAAAACCCTTTTGCGCGATGTAACAACAACGCTGAGAGATTCGGGGATCGGGGGTTGGTTATGCATAGGGTAGGTATTTCACATCCTAAACATCTGTAGTACTCTACAGGAACCTTTTGTTTGTTTGCATGCTAAGTTTGGTAAATGTTTGCCATGGATTGGATTGGGTGAAGGGCGTAGGTTAAGACCTAAATATAGTTTCTAAGCTTGCTCGCAAAGACGTCGCGTCTTCTGCCTACGTATCCTAACTAGGATAGAATCAGAGCAATCGTAGTTCACCTCACTAGGGATGAAGAACACTTGATTATGATCAAGGTTCAAAGGGGAACAAACATTTCAATGCTTGTGTAGAGTTTAACAAAACTCTCTAGATCTATGTTAAACACTCAAGAAAGGGGAGTAAGTAATCATATCCATGATTCTTACATATAGTTTACAAACTCTATCCTAAGGTTCTAGTTGAAGAATACTCCTAGTATAGGTGGGTCTTCTAGACTTAAGGCAAAGTCTAAGGCTTATACTAATGTTCAAGATGACTTCACAAAGTTAAGGAAGGGTAATGAGCTATCCAATGACACAAGGGTCAATGGAAAGACTTTTCCTTTGGAAGGAGAGAGAGAGAGAGAGAGAAAGAGACAACTTGGATGAGAACTAGAAAGTTCCATCACTTGGGGAAAGAAGTACTTAACAAAGCAATAAACAAGATGAAATAGGATTAAGACAAGTAAGCATGCATATTACAACAAGCATATACTTCAAATGATATCAAGGGTTACAACCAATAGTCAAACATCTTAGCAAAGATTTGGGGCATATCTTAACAAAGATTGAAGCATGATAAAGGTAATTACCACATAAACAAATCACAATTTGAAGATAGGAAAGTCACAAATTCAAAACATAGCAAATGTAATAACAATGCATAGATGATAATCAAACATCGTTAAATCAGTTTAAACCTCATAATTTAGGAGGGAGAATGAGGTAAATTCATGGTAACAAGGTCCTATCATGCTAACAAACACAAAAGAAACAATCATCCACAAATCTCACAAGATGAATAAGCATGGTATAGAAGAATGTCAACAAAGACGCGAGGTAACGACCGATAAAAGTACCAACTTTTAAATTGGCAAAAAGCAATGTGATTATGAGCAACTTGAAATTTTTTCTTACTAAATAAAACTAGACATTATTTTGAACATTTTGCAAAAAGAATGGATCGAAAATGATAAAAAAAAATAAGCAAGTTATGATTTTTTGAAGTTTGTTGAATAAAATGGTAAAAAGTGTCCTCCATGGGACTTGAACTCAGGACACAAGGGCATATGGTCATAAGGGGCGCATGGTTCTACCACTGGGGTGGCTATACATCCGTGTATTGATGCCACCCCATAAATATACATACTATGCAAAGTGTGTGGCTAGGCAAAAATGCAAGAACAAGTGAAAATGTTAAATACGGTTTGATTCGTAACTCACTCAAAACTCAACCTTTTTTAATGAAATTTTAGTCAATCTTGACTAAAATTCCATGAGGATCATGATGGTGCAATCCTTTTTTTTAAATGATGCACACAATGGAAAACACGATTGAACATGCTAGATGAATGTTGAAATGCATTTTGAAATTAATGGATTGAAACAGATGAGTTTTCAAACAGATGAGGGGCTGCTCATGTTTCAAATACATTCTAGATTAAACTCCAACTGAAAGATGTTACAAATAAACAACAGAGTTGGATGAGGTATGCAAATTGTAACATGATTTATCCATAGTCCAAACATGATAAACAAAGCATCAAACCTAGGCCAATTCTAAACATGTCAAATGCTTCCTATCCATACTGAACCCAAATTCTAGCCTACTGTTAGTGGGAAGGTTGTGAATTTTTAGTGGATTATCAAGTGAGTGCTAAGATTCAAAGCATGATTGCTAACAATTGTGCCTTTACAAAGTCCAAAATATACACATAGAGATTGCAGGCAGTCAAGTTTGGAACAGATGCATTGTGAAGATGAAACAACAAAACCAGTAGGATCAAGTCATGTAATCATTACACACATATTGCAAATATGACAGCAGATGAAATCATGCTTCAAAATTCAATCACATTTCATTCAGAACAGAATTTGGTAATGTAATGCAATGCAGACATATTTGGCTTGAATGCATCATGAAAGTGGAAAATCAAACTAAGCAAGAACAGATCATGTAACTAGCACACACACATCACATATGCATTGGACAATGGCTTACAACTCAGAAATTAGGCACTTTGCAAGCAAGAAAAAAATTGACATATTCATGGTATGATTTTAACTTAAAAGTGCAGTTTGAGGGTGGAACAAGAAAAGAGGTACATATAGGTCAATCCAATCATCCTCACATCTTATAATCATGCATATGAATGAGTAACCACTTAAAACAATAGGTATACACACACAAAGCAGCAATTTGGTATGTTGTGACACATTTTGGTGTAAAAATGCAATTGTGAATGGAATTGTGAAAACAGGCAAGAATAGATCAAATTATCAATGTGCACACATAAAAAATATGATAAGTAAAGGGTTTCAACTCCAAGAAATGAGTATATGACAGTTTGGATAAAAAACATGTTGTGGTGAATTGTGAAAAAACTGCCTTTGGCAAGTTTATGTAGCAGCAGGGGCATTTTCCAAATCAATGAGTTTGTGATAAATCCTGAGCTATACACACATCATAATGAGACTAACAAATGAAAACATGTTTGATAAATGGAGGAAAACTTGACCAAACAGAAAATCTCCTTTTGAAACTCATGACATGTAAAAACAACAACCTTAATATGCAACCAGCAACATCCATGACAATTTGAGGTAAATGACATTATACACACATTTCAAATGAGTAAGGAAATGATTTTATGAGCATAGATCAAGTGAGCATGGATTGAAACAGAATATAGTATGTTTGTCATCATGGTATTTTACAAAGTGCAGCAGTTTAAAGCATGATATGTCAAATAGAACCTTGGACAGATTTTGTGCATAATAATAACATTCACATTCTTGAAATGGATAGGCAAATGAGTTTGCAACTTCAAGTTAGGCAAAAACTCATTAAATCAAAGAATGACATGTTAAACCAATATTAGACAGCAAAAAGCACACATATCTCATGACAAGCCCTAAATTTCACACTTCATGTTTCTCATATTTCCACCAAAACAAACATTATGAGCTTGATCAAGTAAGCATTTAAACAAATGACTTAGAACAAATGAGATACAAAGAGGTAATCACAACAGCCCAACACACAATTCTTAGTAGTGACAAGCAAGATGATATCACAATAACATAGGAGCAAAATCAAATAGCCATATTGATTCAAACATGATCAAAGGCAAGGGGGGGTCTATAAGCAACTTACAAATCATTTACATATCCTAAAAGTGAGCCAAGTGGTGTTCTAAGGCAAACAAACCAATTTCTCAAAGTTGGATCCTAAATCTACCAAATGACCAAAATATCACTAACAAGTATAAATATGATATAAAGACACAAACTTGAAATCTAACCTCCACATATCATTTACAAATGACAAAAAATTGGACAAAACAAGCATTATGATCATGAAACTAACATTCTTGACAGAGAAGCATCATAGGCAGCCATGGTACATTTTCACACAAATCCTCACAAAAGGGAAAAATATGATAATGTATGGTTTCTAGACAGTTAGGACATCACATACCTCTTGTTGACCAGCCTTGAACAAGCTAAAAAGCTTAGAAACCCAGAGGTGACCTTCCTTTGCAATGATATGAAACTTGCTTCCTCTTGAAGCAACAAAACCAAACTTTAAGACATTTGGAGTTAATGAATTTCCAGCTGGTTTTTAATGCCTTAGACAGTTATAATATGACATATGTGAGGTGTGTGGATGGTTAGATCAACAAGAAAAAGCCTAGACCAAGATTTGGCAAGTTTTGAGGGTGGTGGTCAAACTTTCTTAGTGTGAAAGTTGACTTTTTGCAAAATAATGTTTTTAAGAGGTTTGAAGATATAGACACCTTCTATATTATATTTAGGGTTTGCGTGGATGCTTTTTAGAGTTTTGGAAAGGATGGAACTGGTCTTGACCAGAATTTTGCTCAAGACAGTTTTTTGTAAAAATGGAGGTTTTTGAAGATTTTGGAATTCTTGATGAATGAGAGGAGAGTGAGAGCTGTGGTTTTCTGAGATTGCTCTTGTGTGTTTGAACTCATTGAGGAAGCCTCTATTTATAGCCAAGCAAGAGTGAGGGCAGCCTTGGTCATTTACCACTTTTGGAGGGAGATTTGTGAAGAAAATCTTGCCAAATCTAGTGACAGTCTCTTTACATCAACTACATGGCTCAATGCAAGAAAAACCAGCTGATATGAGGGGGTTGATGTGACCTGAGATGATGCTAGATAAGTAGGAGACTGCAGCTGCCAGATGTCTTGGAAAAGTTTCTCTTTCTTCCTTTTATTTGAATAAAATAATGTCTACTTGCCATCAACTTGCAATGTTCATCAAACCAACTTCCCTTCTGGTTTTATCTTCATCCATACCTCATATTATCAGTTTGTAACATAATCCAAGGGTGGAGGATGACTCAAGTTGTGAAAATTCAGTTTTGAGAAATTTTGACGAAGTGGTTCCAAGTGTGACAGACCCAACTTCTATGGTGCATAACTTCCTGCTCAAACATGCTATTGAGGAGTTCTACCCCAATTTGGAAAGCCCTTAAGTATCTCTAAAACTTTAATGTTTTGGGAATTTCCAAATTCTTGGTGGAACTATGATGAAAAACCCTTCAAAGTTTCTGAAAAAACCATTTACAAGTGCTAAATAACTTAGAAATTTTTAAGTTATTTCCCCTTCAAAAATGAATTTTTCTATAACTCCAATTCTATGAATTTTTTATCATGGACCACTTTGAGGCTTTTGTAGGATTTGTAAAGAGCTTTCCAATGAGATTTGAACCACTCCAATTGGATGTGTGGTTGAGGAGTTATGGTCTTGCCCCTTTCGAAACCCTAATTCCCGATTTTTGCAATTACTTCTCAACCCTTGATCCAATGAGCATTAAATTTTATGGGGAGGTGTAATATGAAATAAGGAACATTTTTTATTCACATCTTGAAGTCAAATTCCTTATTGTTGAAAAGTTGACTTTTCGGTCAACCGTTCGATCGATCGGTGTCTACCGAGTCGCCCGTTGGTGATCTGGACATCCTGAGGACTTGAAATTCTTTGGATGGACTTTACTAAGCCATAGGAGCTTAATGGACCTTTCTCCCACCATTTAAATACTCTTTGAATCAAAAGTCAAACTACAGTTGACTTTTTCTAATCGAAAACCCTAATCGGGTATCTCAAATTGTACTATTCTCAATCCCCAGATGACCACCTCAAATTGCACTTATTCTTAGTCCAATGCATTATCCTTGATCTTTTTTGAAGTTGGATCAATCCAAAAGATTGATTGATCAAACCACTGAAGCCTCGATTTTGACGGTAGGGAACCAACCCTATTTCATCTGCATCTTATCAAAGATAAACTGAAAGTGGGTTAAGGTTAGCTAATCAAGCAAATATGATCCTGCAATGATGATGAGGATCTAAGGGGTCAAAATTTGGGGTGCAACACGAGGAGCGTCCTTTCGTTTGGCGAACTACTTCAAATGTTCATCCCTGATGAGTACCTTTATGGCATCCTTCAGGTGGATGCAGTCTTCAGTCATATGGTCGTGGATTTTGTGGAACCGACAATATTTAGACTTATCAATGTTAGGTTTGGACGGTATCTGCTTTGGGAACCGGACTCCCGCCTGCCGAGTTCTGAGTTCTCGCCTTTTATCTCCCCAACAGAATGTCAAGGGCTCGTCGAACCTGGAGGGTCGGGAATTCTCCCTGTGCCTGAAATCACGGGCAGAGCTGACAACGTCTTTCTCTTCATACTAAATGTACGCTTGTGCTTTGAGGAGGAAAGCGTCCAACGTTGTCGAGGGCCGGATGCCTACGACTTTAGCAAATTCGGTGCGGGGACGGAGCCCGCGCTCAAGCAGAAACTTTTTCATGTCATCGATTGTAGAAACATGGACGGCCTCCTTGTTGAACCTTTCAATGTAGGCTCACAGGGGTTCATCTCTCCCTTGAATGATGGCCTCAAGGGAGGATTTGGTCTTCGGATGGTGACGGGAGGCCATGAAGTGTCTAGAGAACAATCTCCCCAGTTGTCTCCATGAGGTGGTGGAGTCATTAGGAAGTCCTTTGTACCAGGTCATCGCCCCCTTCCTAAGTGTGGTCGGGAATAACCTGCATTTTATAGTGCCCCGGACGCCATGGTAATTGAGCAGCGCATTGATATTTTCGATGTGCTCGTCGGGGTCTGTTGTTCCATCGTATGTGTCCAGAGAAGGGGGTTTCTCTAGTCCCTTCGGCAGGCACATGACCATAATCTACTGGGACAATGGGCCGCGAGGATCATCATCACTACTACTGGTCTAAGACGGGGAGCAGGCGTCCCGTCTGTATGTAGGATGGTGGTCTCGTCGAGGAGACGAAGTTCGTGCTTGGCCCTTGGATCAGGGCAGATGCGAACGTTGGGATTCTACCTGGTGGCCTCTTCTGATCCTCTTGGGTTGTGGGGAATGTTGGTTCTGAGGAGAGATGTGGTCGCGTTTGCGGATGGTCAGGGTCTTTGGCTCCGGAGGTGTCTGACGGTTCCTCTCGCATCGGGGATGAGGACTTTGTGGTCGCTAACGCTCCTTCCTTGGCGGAAGGGATCTTGGACGACTGGACTCTTCTAATGCTCCAATCCTCACGTTCTGGTTGAGGATTAGGAGGTTGGTCTTGTTGAGAACCTCGAGGAGGGCCGCCATTGTCGGGTCGGCGCTGGGCAGAATTGGGACTGACAGGTGCTGCAGGACGAGCGCGATTTCGTTGTGATTTACGTGAGCAAGTGATGGAGAAGTTGTGGCTTCGTCCCTTTGTCGGAGGACGTCGCCGCCACGAGAGGTGGTGGCTCCATCAGCGTCAGTCTTGCTGGCAGGGAGGAAAGTAGAGTTGCGAGCATTAAGAGTGTTGTCACAGCTGGTCATGATTGGGATTTTGAAGAATTATTTTGGCCTCGTGTCTACGAAAAGAGAAAAGACGGGGATAACAGGTTTTTCACAGACGGCGTCACTGATCTTACTGGTTGATCAGAACTTGAGGTGGGTCAAAGACAATTGTTTGTGATGCTAGGTGTGAAAGAGGATGAGGGGGTGTACCTGCAAGGCACTACGATGCTAAAGTAAGAAAACGAGCAAGAGAGAGAGCAAATACAAAATATGAGTATATCAGGGTGAATATTGGATATCTGACCCTCTCAAGTGATATGGTTTATATAATTCCCCCAGCGCTTGGCCATTGGTCCCTATTTTCGGGGCGAGATAACCGTTTCCCAAAGAATAGGTAACTGCTAGAACTAGTTGTTGTAACGGGTAGAGGTGCCCATAACTAGTCGTTGCTACGGGCAGGGACGTAGTTACGGGCACAAGCGTCTTGACTGTTTCTGGATGGTGGGACCGTGTGTAACGGGCAGAGACTGACGAGGAGAAGTGTTGTGACCAAGGGTAAATTGGTCAGCCTCCCCTGTTGGGATGGGGGAGGCAGAAAGGTAAATTCTATCCCAAGTGGTTGGACTTAGACAACTAGAACGTTTTAGGAGTAAAAATAGATTGGATAATACCTAACCATTAGGTCAATCCGAAACAATATTTATAGTGGAATTCAAGTCCGACCCTATGTTTGTTTAACATGTGCCATAGCACATAGCCTCGGCTTTAGAGGGGCCTCACAAAACCTTGAATTAAAAAGTTATATATAGTATGCTATTTATTCATAAGTTTTATTTATAATGCTATAACACTGCAAAGTTATAAATAAATTTACTTATATAATGTTTTTCAATTTTCAATGTGGGATCTAAAAACTATATTGATAAATGGCAATACTATAGAATATTGATAAATGTTACACCACACTCAATTTCAAACGTTAATAACGACATATTATCTTTAACCAGTAATTAATTTCTCTAATTCATGAACCTCTGAAAAAATATTTATGCATTGGACCATACTTTTTATGATATGCATTTAGTTTACATCAATAAATTACGTGATTCGAAAATAAAGATTAATTATTTGCTTATAAAATGAATTCTTCTTTTTTTTATTTGACAATTTTTAAGGGTTTAAAATTTGAATTCTATTAAGCTAAAATTAATTAAGTAGCATTGTAAAAAATTCTTGATTAAGTCTTATATGAAATGTGTATTTTGAAAATTATAATTTTATATCAACAAAATTTAGATATCAAAATTATTGTCTTTCTTACAAATTTTAATTTTGGTGTTCTAATTAATATGTATAAAATGTGAACTACTTTTATTTTTGTTTAAATTAAATAATTTTGAGCAACAAATATATCCGAACATAATTTAATAAGTAAAAACTTGTAGTGTGAACAAAAGTATTATAATATTATTCTTATTTAATTAATATTACATATATTATCTATTACATAACAAAAGTTACTGCAAAATAGATAGGTTTAAGTATGATAATGTATTTATATTTTTTTCATACATTTTTATTTATAAAATAGAACTTTTTTAATATTTATTTTTATTTGTTAGAAGTCTAAGTTTTATAATTTATACTGGGCTTCTAAATTGTTTGAGTTGACCTTGGTGGAATTCCTCTTTTCACGTGTTAGGTTAGAATACTAGGGTTTGCATAAGACAATATACATAGACATCATATCATATAGCGCATGGGTTGTGTTTAATAAAGATACACGTCATACCATATGACATGTGGGTTTTAAATTAAAAGAATGTGAGCTAAATGAAATAGAGCTTTCTACTATTTTCCACATGAGGAATCGATTGTGTAAGACATCTCTTACAAGAATGTATGTGTAAGACATCTCTTACAAGAATGTATATGAAGCTCTTTAAGGCATTGTCTTATCTTGTAAGACTATGATACAAGACCATATTTGTAGGCATGTTGCATGTGAATCTTGGAAACAAAGCAATTACAAATGCATGGTAGAAAAATAGTAAGTAAATAATGTAAGAAATAAAGCAACAAATTCGTGTAATGCATGCAAAACTTGTCTTTACCACATTATCTTTTAGGCATGTAAGTCTCTTTAAAGCATTGTATTACCTTGTAAGACTATGATACAAGACTATCTTGTAGGCATGTGAATCTCTTTACCATATTATCTTATCTTGTAAGACTAGGAGACAAGACTATCTTGTAGGCATGTGAATCTTAGTAATGCATGCAAGACAATAGTGTAAGAAAAAAATATCAAATTCGTGTAAAGCATGCATAGAGGAGACAAGAGTAATACATGCTATAAGAAGACAATAATAGGGTTTTGGTGGTCATAAAGGAGACAAGACTAATGCATGAAAGGAGATAAGAAGATATAAAGGAAGACAAGACTAATGCATTGAAGGTGATAATAAGATATAAATGAGATAAGACAAAATGCATGTAAGAAGATATAATTGATATAATTGAGAAGTGGATACAAGACTAATGCCTATAAATACACTTGAAACTAACATTTTATTGCACTATCATTCTATCATACACTAGTACACTAAAATATTGCACCACAATTCTACCAAACACCAGTTCAGTAAAATATTTGTTATGTGCAACACGTCATTAGTATATGCAATATCTAAAGCACTAACTTTTAGATAGTAGCAAAGGAGGATTACTGACATGCATACAAAGACGAAATTGTCTGGCATAATGAAATTATGCGAAGAAAGAAAAAGGGTCGTCCTAATAGCACGCGTAGTCGAATTGGGATGGATACGACAAATAAAATGGTCAGATTATGTAGTTCATGTCGTCAGCCTGGACACAATCTTACAAAATATCCCAATGTAGGATCAAGCACAATATCATAGTTTTAAATGTAACATTGTCTCTTTATATCAACAACAACTTTCTTTCCATTAATATCACAACATTAAATAACAATAATTTAAAAACAACAAGTAACAATAATATTTATACTTAAACAACAAAACAAACAAATATACTGACTAAACAACATAACTAAGCGATTACAATCATCGAGTCAATTTTTTGAGAACTATACATCAATTTATGAACATCTTGGTCATTAGTAACATTCTCCCAAAAACGAACTTCTCCATTTTGGTTGAACGTGATAACAAGCCTTTGAATTCTTCTGATTTTTTCACCCTCTGGAATGTCTCCATTTAACTAGTAGATCAGACTCCTGTTAAGATGTTCTAACGTCAGTGTATTCTAGAGGCGAATCTTCGTTGGAGGTTTGACTGACGAGAAAATTAAATTGACATTTCTCCTGTGGTATATAGAACCCGATAGAGATATTTGGAGGAAGAAGATGAAGTCATTTTGACAAAAGAATAAGGAGAAGTTGGTTTGGAGTAAAATGAGGAGAGGTTAGTGCAAAGAAAAATGAAGACATGGTGGTCAATATTTATAAGGAAAATGTGTAGTAGTAGCTCGTTGAAATGGCATACACATAAATGATTTAAAAAAAAGAAGTAAAGAAATAAAATAAAATACAAGGGTGACGCCATATGAAATGGCGCATGGGTCGATTTATTATATGTAGGCACCATTTCATATGGCTTAGTGGACATGCATAGCCATTTGAGATGACCTATAAGAACAACATTCATGGAATACGCCATTTCATTTGGCATATTCTTGTTTTCTAGATCCCAAACTTAATTTGGTAATTTTTTTTAAAACATTGGTATTTTTGTATTTTATTGAAAAGCCCTAAAGTTCACACTTCATGTTTTTCATATTTCCACCAAAACAAACATTATGAGCTTGATCAAGTAAGCATTTAAACAAATGACTTAGAACAAATGAGATACAAAGTAGTAATCACAACAACCCAACACACAATTCTTAGTAATGACAAGCAAGATGATATCACAATAACATAGGAGCAAAATCAAATAGCCATATTGATTCAAACATGATCAAAGGCAAGGGGGGATCTATAATCAACTTACAAATCATTTACCTATCCTAAAAGTGAGCCAAGTGGTGTTCTAAGGCAAACAAACCAATTTCTCAAAGTTGGATCATAAATCTACCAAATGACCAAAATATCACTAACAAGTATAAATATGATATCAAGACACAAACTTACAATCTAACCTACACATATCATTTACAAATGACAAACAATTGGACAAAACAAGCATTATGATCATGAAACTAACATTCTTGACAGAGAAGCATCATAGGGCAGCCATGGTACATTTTCACACAAATCCTCACAAAAGGGCAAAATATGATAATGTATGGTTTCTAGACAGTTAGAACATCACATACCTCTTGTTGACCAGCCTTGAACAAGCTAAAAAGCTTAGAAACCCAGAGGTGCTCCTTCCTTTGCAATGATATGAAACTTGTTTCCTCTTGAAGCAACAAAACCAAACTTTAAGACAGTTGGAGTTAATGAATTTCCAGCTGGTTTTTAATGCCTTAGACAGTTATAATATGACATATGTGAGGTGTGTGGATGGTTAGATCAACAAGAAAAAGCCTAGACCAAGATTTGGCAAGTTTTGAGGGTGGTGGTCAAACTTTCTTAGTGTGAAAGTTGACTTTTTGCAAAATGATGTTTTTAAGAGGTTTGAAGATATAGAAACCTTCTATATTATATTTAGGGTTTGTGTGGATGCTTTTTAGAGGTTTGGAAAGGATGGAACTGGTCTTGAGCAGAATTTTGCTCAAGACAGTTTTTTGTGAAAATGGAGGTTTTTGAAGATTTTGGAATTCTTGATGAATGAGAGGAGAGTGAGAGCTGTGGTTTTCTGAGATTGCTCTGGTGTGTTTGAACTCATAGAGGAGGCCTCTATTTATAGCCAAGCAAGAGTGAGGGAAGCCTTGGTCACTTACCACTTTTGGAGGGAGATTTGTGAAGAAAATCTTGCCAAATCTAGTGGCAGCCTCTTCACATCAACTCCATGGCTCAATGCAAGCAAAACCAGCTGATATGAGGGGGGTGAGGTGACCTGAGATGATGCTAGAGAAGTAGGAGACTGCAGCTGCCACATGTCTAGGAAAAGTTTCTCTTTCTTCCTTTTATTTGAATAAAATAATGTCTACTTGCCATCAACTTGCAATGTTCATCAAACCAACTTCCCTTCTGGTTTTCTCTTTATCCATACCTCGTATTATTAGTTTGTAACATAATCCAAGGATGGAGGATGACTCAAGTTGTGAAAATTCAGTTTTGAGAAATTTTGACGAAGTGGTTCCAAGTGTGACAGACCCAACTTCTATGGTGCATAACTTCCTGCTCAAACATGCTATTGAGGAGTTCTACCACAATTTGGAAATCCCTTAAGTAGCTCTACAACTTTCATGTTTTAGGAATTTCCAAATTCTTGGTGGAACTAGGTTGAAAAACCCTTCAAAGTTTCTGAAAAAACCATTTACAAGTGCTAAATAACTTAGAAATTTTCTAAGTTATTTCCCCTTCAAAAATGAATTTTGCTATAACTCCAATTCTATGCATTTTTTGATCATGTACCACTTTGAGGCTTTTGTAGGATTTGTCAAGAGATTTCCAATGAGCTTTTAACCACTCCAATTGGATGTGTGGTTGAGGAGTTATGGTATTGCCCCTTTCGAAACCCTAATTCCCGATGTTTACAATTACTTCTCAACCCTTGATCCAATGGTCATGAAATTTTATGGGGAGGTGTAATATGACATAAGGAACATTTTTTATTCACATCTTGAAGTCAAATTCCTTATTGTTGAAAAGTTGACTTTTCGGTCAACCGTTCGATCGATCGGTGTCTACCGAGTCGCCCGTTGGTGATCCGGACATCCTGAGGACTTGAAATTATTTAGATGGACTTTACTAAGCCATAGGAGATTAATGGACCTTGCTCCCACCATTGAAATACTCTTTGAATCAAAAGTCAAACTACAGTTGACTTTTTCTGATCGAAAATCCTAATCGGGTATCTCAAATTGTACTGTTCTCAATCCCCGGGTGACCACCTCAAATTACAATTATTCTTTGTCCAATGCATTATCCTTGATCTTGTTTGAAGTTGGATCAATCCAAAATATTGATTGATCAAACCACTGAAGCCTCGATTTTGACGGTACGAAACCTTAATTCATCTGCATCTTATCAAAGATAAACTGAAAGTGGGTTAAGGTTAGCTAATCAAGCAAATATGATCCTGCAATGATGATGAGGATCTAAGGGGTCAAAATTTTGGGTGCAACAGATGCCCGTATTTAAATATCTTCACTAGATAGTGATGAGAGATGACAATCCTCATAGAATCATAGTGAAAGGTATTTAAATATAACAAACCAGAAATTTTGTCCCTTAGATCCGATGGTATGAAAAAGGACAAATGATGAGATGCAAATGATTTCTAAATGATGTTTTATGATGCTTGAATGCAATACACACGAGCAAATATAAAAGAACGGCAATACGACGAGTAACCACTCACGAGGGACTCAACACACTGGGGAAAGATTCCAAGCGAAGTAAGCAAGATAGTTCAGACATGACTAAAGATGCTTGTTCAAGGAAATCTTTCACGCAGGGGACACAAATTCCTCCAAGGAAGACACATCTTCATTGGGGAAAGGAGATACGAACCTCACTGGGGATAACCAGATGAGGAAGCCCACCGGAGAAGATGACAATTCTTCACTGGGGAAACGAAAGAAAAGAAGCGCAAACCACACTAGGGAAGGAACCCACTGGGGAGAACTTTGCTGGGGAATAATTCCACTGGGGAAGCAAATCTTCACCGGGGAAAAGGCGGAACGAAGACACGAATCTCAGTGGGGATAACCAGATGAGAAATTTCCTATACCGAAGAGTTCAAACGGGATCTTCAGGAAAAGGTTAGAAACAAGACTGGATGCGCCGGGGAGGTTAGTATCCACTAATTCTCCGAGACTTGACTAGGAAAGCAAAAAGTTTCAACTGGGGAGACTGGTGACGACCAGAATAACAAATAGCTTCAAACAGTGCTAGTTTCCACTAGACTTACTAGGGAGGATGGTTACGACCAAATCAACAACGGTTTCTAAGAAGTACTAAATACCATTAGACTTCCTGGGGATATGGTGACGATCAAATCAAAGTTCCAATTATAATTGGGAATTCCAAACAGTGTTGTTAAAACAACAGGATTCTGGCTGAGGAAGTTGGTAACAATCAACTTTTGGCACTAATAACGATTAGTTTTCAAACAATGCCAGTAACCACTGGATTTAGAGGGGACTAGTGATAACCAAATCAGGATATACCAATAACAATTGGTTCTGTATGATGCTAGTAACCACTAGACTTAACTGGAAAATTTGGTGACGACCGAATCAGATATACCAATAACAATTGGTTTTGGATAATGCTAGTAACTACTAGATTTTCCAAACGAGGCTAGTGACCACTAAACTTATAGAAATTGGTAATAATCGAATCAAAGGGTACCAATAACAATTGGTTCTAAAGGTAGTACTAGTAACGACTAGGTTCAGAGAGACTGGTAATAACTGAATCAAACGGGTACCAATAACAATTGGATTTGAAGGTGATGTTAATAATCATTGGACTTTTATGGAATTTTGATGACGACCAACTCCAATGTCAATGACCATTGGTTTTTAGAAGACAATACTAGTAACCACTATATTTTTAACCTGATTGGTGAAAACCGAATCAAAGGGACTCCAATAACAATTGGTTTGCTTTATAACAGAATCAGTAACAACTGGGTTTGGAAAATGGTTGGTGACGACCGAATCACGGTACCGAATGTAATTAGTTCTGAACGTGTGCTAGTGGACACTAGTCTTTCAAAGTTTGTTGGTGACGACCAAATCGAAGATGAAAATTGGTAACAACCCCCTGTTTGTGTAAATTGGACATTGCTAGTCACCACTAGCTTCCCAAAGAAGATAAGGAAACCCTAAGATGTCAACTTTGAAGCGAACTTGTAACAACAAATCAAAAATAAAGGTAACGACTAAAGGATCTCAAAGGCAACAGCCTGAACAGGCAAAAGCCAAAAACCAGAAATGCAAACAAATGTGCATGCTGGCATGATGCTGTATGTAAGATGCAGACCGACCCGTAGGATCAAAGGAAAACAAAAACATAGAGAGAACTCATCACGCTGAGTTTCAAAATGCCTCAAGTCAGGCGAAACTTCCTTCTTTGGTGTAGATAACGATCTTTTCTCAATAATATCCTCGTAATTCTGCAGAGAAGAAGTCTTAGCTTAAGAGCTAGAATTGTTGTCGGACACATCTAGCTTGGTCAAAGGTAACAGCAACTTCCACAACTTTGAGAACTGTGTAATATCATCATATTACCTCTAGAATTTTTCAATCATTTTGTCAAATCATGCTTCCTTTTTAAAACACGACTTAAGTTTTTCAAAACACTTTGCTTTCATGAAAATTCTTATTAACAAATAAGTGAAATTGCATAACAAAAACAGCGGATCATAACAATGATTTGGCCAAAAATCTGATTTTATTGATAAACAAAAACTTTACAAAAGGCAAAGCCTTGGGAACTTTATAAGTTTGAAAAAATGGCAAACAAAAAAGGTTACAGAATCCCATAATAACCCGGTCCTTCTGAATGCCAGTTCACTTGCTTCGCTGCCTCTGACGAGAATGACAGGCGTTGATCTTTTTTTTTTTGTATCTTGCACAAGACTCCGCTCCAGCGTCTGCCAGCTTTCAAACGTTGGGCTTTCATCTTGATGAAGCACTGAAATCTCCTTTCTATGTATTTTGCTTTAGGCGTAGTATTTTCTCACTGCGTCTGAGTTGATGGGATATTTGAGTTGTTCGCCATCCATAGTTTCGAGAATCAGAGATCCTCCGGAGAAGACAATATTTACAACGAAAGGGCCATCATAGTTGGGCATCCACTTGCCACACATATCCTTTTGAGTTGGCAGGATCTTCCTAAGCACAAGCTCTCCTTCCCTATACTCTTTGTGACGAACCTTTTTGTTGAATGCTCTGATCATCCTTTGTTGATAGATTTGACTGTGACACATGGCCGTCATTCTTTTTTCGTCAATGAGATTCAACGAGTTGAATCTTTCTTTTATCCATTCGTCTTCATCAATCTTTGCTTCCGTCAAGATTTTTAAGGAAGGTATTTTGACTTCAATTGGTAGCACAGCGTCCATCCCGTACACTAAGGAAAAGGGAGTTGCCCCTGTCGAAGTGCGCACCGATGTTCGGTATCCGTGCAAAGCAAACGGTAGCATCTCGTGCCAATCTTTGTAAGTTACGACCATCTTTTGTATTATCTTTTTGATGTTTTTGTTTGCAGCTTCAACTGCACCATTCATCTTAGGTCTGTAAGGAGACGAGTTGTGATGTTTGATCTTAAAACGTCACAAAGTTCCTTCATCGTTTTATTGTTCATATTCGACCCGTTGTTAGTGATGATCTGGTTAGGGATACCATATCGGCAGACGATCTCCTTTTTGATGAAGCGAGCAACCACTTGCCTTGTCATGTTTGCATACGACGCTGCTTCAACCCATTTGGTGAAATAATCGATTGCGACAAGGATGTAGTGATGGCCGTTAGAAGCCTTTGGCTCTATTGCCCTAATCATATCTATGCCCCACATTGCAAAAGGCCACGATGATGTCATCACATTGAGAGGATGTGGAGGGACATGCACTTTATCAGCATAGACTTGACATTTATGACACTTTCGAGCAAAGAGTATGCAGTCCGTCTCCAAGGTTAACCAGAAGTAGCCTGCTCTTAAGATTTTCTTAGCCATGGCGTGGCCATTCACATGGGTGTCGAAGGTTCCTTCGTGTACTTCGGTCATTATGAGATTCGCCTCGTTTTCATCGACGCATCGGAGTAAGACCATGTCATGATTTCTTTTGTACAAGGTACCATTGCTGATGAAGAATTTAGATGACAATCTTCGTATTGCTCTTTTGTCAACTGTGGGCGCGTCAGCGGGATACTCTTGATTTTGGAGGAAATTCTTGATATCATGAAACCAGGGCTTCTCATCAGATTCTTCCTCTATTGCCATGACGTATGCGGGTACTAACCTTCTTTCGATGCGGATCAGAGGTGCCTCGTTGACAAACTGGACCTTCCACATTGATACTATCATGGCTAGCGCATTGACAATATGATTTTCTGCTCTTGGTACATGCTTGAAGGTAATTTCATCAAAATATTCAGCCATGTCCAAGATATGAGTCTTGTAAGGGATTAACTTTTCATCCCTGGTTTCCCATTCTCCTTTGAGTTGATATATCACCAAAGCATAATCACCAATTACTTCCAAGATTTTGATGCGAAGATCAATGGCAGCTTCCAACCCTAAGATGCAGGCTTCATACTCGGCTATGTTGTTTGTACATGAGAAACAAAGTCGGGTTGTGACGGCAGTGTACCCTCCAGTCAGATTTTTCAGAACAGCTCTGACACCATGTCCATTTTTGTTTGACACTCCGTCGAACATCATTTCCCAGCGGGATCCAGGCTCGGGACCTTCTTCCGGACCAGGCTCTGGTTTCGTGCGTTGAATATACATCATGTCTTCATTAGGAAAATCAAATTTGAGTGGTTGATAATCCTCCATAGGATGCTCTGCGAGGTGTTCTGACAAGACACTTCCTTTGATAGATTTTTGTGCAACATATTGGATATCATACTCTGATAAGAGCATATGCCATCTGGCTAATCTTCCCGTTTGAGCTGGTTTTCCAAAGATGTACTTGATGGGGTCCATCTTAGAAATCAGCATTGTGGTGTGACAAATCATGTACTGCCTCAAGCGTTTGGCGGCCCATGCTAACGCACAACATGCTTTTTCCAGGGGAGAGTAACGACTCTCACAATCAGTGAACTTCTTGCTTAGATAATAGATTGCGTGTTCTTTCGTTCCTGACTCATCAGTCTGGCCCAAGACGCAGCCCATTGATTCTTCTAGTACCGTCATATACATGAACAAAGGCCTTCTGGGTACCGGAGGAATCAACATTGGAGGTTCTTGCAAGTACTGCTTGATTTTCTCAAATGCGGCTTGGCAGTTTTCATTCCATACCACTGTTTGACCTTTTTGTAACAACTTGAAGATCGGTGTGCAAGTAGGGGTCAGATTGGAGATGAATCTGGAGATGTAATTCATACGTCCAAGGAAGCCTCTGACTTGTTTCTCTGTTTTGGGAGCAGGCGTCTCCTGGATTGCTTTAACCTTGTCGGGGTCTACTTCAATTCCTCGCTGACTAACGACGAAACCAAGTAACTTGCCTGAGCAAACTCCGAAGGTGCATTTTGCTGGATTTAATATCAGTTGATACTTTCGGGGTCTCTCGAATAGCTTTAACAAATGATCCAAGTGGTCTTCTTCACTTTGGGATTTTGCGATCATATCGTCCACGTACACTTCGATTTCTTTGTGCATCATATCATGAAAGAGTGTGACCATAGCTCTCTGATACGTTGCCCCTGCGTTCTTCAAACCAAAAGGCATGACCTTATAACAATAGGTGACCCATGGTGTGATGAAGGTTGTTTTCTCCATGTCATCTGGATCCATTTTTATCTGGTTATAACCAGAAAATCCATCCATAAATGAGAATACTGTGAAGCTTGCAGTATTATCCACCAAAGTGTCAATGTGTGGTAGAGGGAAGTTATCCTTTGGACTCGCTTTGTTTAAATCCTTGTAGTCGACGCACATCCTGACCTTGCCATCCTTCTTTGGGACTGGTACAATGTTTGCCACCCATTCTGGATACTTGGATACTGCTAAAAAGCCAACATCAATTTGCTTTTTGACCTCATCTCGGATTTTAAGCGCCATGTCTGGTCTCGACCTGTGAATCTTTTGCTTGACCGGAGGACATTCTGGCTTCAAGGGGAGCTTGTGCATGACAATGTCACTATCCAACCCTGGCATATCTTGGTAGAACCAAGCAAATACATCAACAAAATCTCTGAAGATTGTTATCAGCTTGTCTTTGACCTATGGACTTAATGATGCCCCGATCTTGACTTCTCTTTTGTCTTCCTCTGACCCTAAGTTGATGACTTCAGTCTGCTCTTTGTGGGGCTGGAGATAAACATCTTCGTATTCAGCCATTCTCTTTAACTCTTCGGGGACTTCTAAATCTTCGTCATTCTCTTCTTCAGCTTGAAAGACAAATGAACCGCTAGTAGAAGGAGCCGAAGGATCATAGGATTCTGTGGTTGATGGAGGTGTTCTTCATGTTTTATTTTGGAACAATTAGGCACACACACACAGACATGCAGATGAAGGGTTGTTTTTATTTATTATTTTTATTTTAAAAAAAGATTGCCATTTTTTTCTTTTTGCAAAAAGAGTGAAAATGATGCGCAAAACAAATAGCAAGAGTTTTAACAAAAACACTTTTTCATTAATGATTTTCAAATTTTGCAAAGTGGCCCTAATACAAAATAATTCGCAGGCCTTGGGCAAGACCAGGAATTTTTAAAGAAAAACACAAAGCTAACAAGCAGAGTGAATTACTCTAAATGTAAAAAGATGGGAACTTCCACAGCCTCCCAATTGCGCAATGCTTCTCCTCCCCTAGTTATTAAATGATCTAGATTACCATCTTCATCTTCAGCGATAATGGCATTGACTTGCACGCCACCACTAGTGAATATCTCCTTTAAAGACTTCTTCTTCATGGTGCTTTCTTCTGGCTCGCCTTCTGGAGTTGGTTTGTAACCCAACCCTTGTCGATCATTCTTGGCTCAAACATTGACTTTGATGACCTCTCCCCATCCCAATGGGACTCCAGTTTTCAGTGCTACCTTAATACTTTGAGCAGAGGTAAATGATGGCCCACGGGTTATGTCCGATTCATCAACTAGAACAGCGTGAGCTATTTCTAGTGTTTGGAAGGCAGTCTCGAGGAAATCCTCATCAGCCTCAATATACCGGAATGATGACAAGTTGCTCACCATTAAGTCTTATTCTCCATGGACAATGACCAACTGGTCATCCACGACAAACTTCATTTTTTTGTGGAGAGTGGAAGTGACAGCGCCAGCTGTGTAAATCCATGGTCTTCCCAGTAGACAACTGTAGACCGGATTAATGTCCATCACCTGAAAGGTGACTTCGAAGATTTGTGGTCCAATTAGGATAGGAAGATCAACTTCTCCTATCACGGTTCTTCTGGATCTGTCAAATGCCTTGACTATGAGGGAAGTTCGCCTCATGGTAGCGCCTTGGTATGCCAACTTGGCCAAAGTCCTTTTAGGCATTACGTTGAGTGCTGATCCTGTGTCAACAAGGACTAGGGACATTGTATCCTATTCACATTTGACTGACACATGTAGAGCACGATTGTGCTTACGCTTCTCAGCTGTCAGATCATTATCGTCAAAGCTCAATGTGTTGCAGGCAGTGATATTTGCTACAACGGAGTCAAACTGCCCCGCTGTAATATCTTTAGTGACGTGGGCCTGCGTCAGGATTTTGAGCAACGCCTGGCGGTGCACTGGAGAGCTTAAAAGCAAAGCCATGACCGAGATCTTAGAGGGTGTTTGATTTAGTTGGTCCACCACCCTGTAATCACTTCGTCGAATGATTCTCAAGAATTCTTCTTCATCGTTATTGAGATTTTATTTTCCTCTAACTAAAGGTTCTTTGGCGGCGACTGCCTTGGGTACGGGCTTCTGAGGAACCGGAGTTTTTTGAACAGAAGTTGCTGGTGGAGGAGCCACATTATACGTTCGAGGTTGGTAGATGCGACCACTCCGGGTCATTTTGCTTCCACCGGCAATGTTAGCCACACTTGTTGGTTTCTTTTCTTTGAAAATCCCCTCGCACCATGCATAGTCTTGTTTTGGTGTCACGGCTCTTGGGTGAGGCTTAGGTCCTCCCCTCGGTTCAAACCTAATTTGTCCCCTCCCGAATTTCGGGGGTGCATCGTCGCGGAATACTGGCCGGACGTTCTTGTTGTTGTTGTTGTTATCATTCCTGAATACAACTCTTTTGTTGGGCTCTCCTGGTATGTTAAGCACAGGTTCGATGACCGCCACATCTTCTTCCTTTTTTCGGCGAACGATTTCTATCATTCCCTGTTCAATCATGGCCCGAATGTCTTCTTTCACAACGTCACAACCCTCAAGATTCAGCATACATTCTTTGCAATCTTCGTGAGATGTCTTGAGCGACCATGCCTGGGCAAGGCGTTTGTGTAGGTCTGCTAATGGCACTTTGATCTCACCAATAGTAGTAACTTTCTTGTCTTCTGATCCCTCCCCTTCTTCAGTAATGGCGTTGACTCCACCATGATTTGGAAGAGTGTTTCTCTTTATGTTGGGGTGATTATCTTCGAAGGATAGAATTCCTTTTTCAATCAGTTCACGAACTAGATGCTGGAGGGCGAAGCAGCCTTCAAGATCGTGACCTGGAGCATTCTCGTGAAATGGGCAGTGAGCATTTGCATTGTAATAGAACGGGAGTGGATTAGGTGGAGCACCTAATTTCCTTGTTTTGACCAACCCTCTTTCTATTAGCATGGGAAACAGGTCAATGTAACTCATTGGAATAGGTTGTATCTTTGGCCTATTTGCTTGATAATTTGCCCTCGGATCCCTGTTCTGAGGTTGTTGACCATGCGGCTGCTGGTATTGTTGCTGATTATTGGAGCGATAATGTTGTTGATTGCCATGCTGATACTGGTGCTGATTGCTGGATGCCCCAGGCTGGGGACAATGCTGTGATGAAGGTTGAAAAACTGGGGTCACTGCTGCCACGTATGATGGTTGGTACTGTTGGTGATGGCTTCGGGAGCTTTGTGCCTTCTTCCCATATGTAATTGCACTCACCTCTCCCTCTTTATTTTTGTGGAAATTGCTGACTGGCTTCTTTGTTGTGCTGGCGCTCGAGGTAATATTTGGAGTGGTCACTTTTCCATTCTTTAAACCTGCTTCCACCTTGACTCCCACTGCCACAATATCAGAGAAATTTGTTGTAACACTGCTGATCAAACGTTCATAGAATTCTGGTTGAACTGTATCCACAAACCAATCTGCCAACTCCTTTTCAATTAGGGGAGACTCTACTTGTGCTGCAGTTCCGCGCCATCTTTGCGCATACTCCTTAAAGGTTTCAGTATTTTTATGCGTCATGCTGAGAAGCTGACGGCGGTCGGGAGCTAAGTCCATGTTGTACTTATACTGTTGAATAAAAGCATCTGAAAGGTCTTGGAAACTGTGGATTTTCGCTTGATCTAAACCGAGATACCACTTAGCCGAACCTCCTTTAAGACTATCTTGGAAACAGTGTACTAGCAGTTTATCATTTTCAATATGCGGAGCCATCCGCCTACAGTACATGATTAGGTGGACTTTAGGACAAGTGGTCCCCTCATATTTATCGAAGATTGGCATCTTAAATTTCTGAGGAAATACCAATCCAGATACCAAACATAGATCCTTGGCATCGGATCCAAAGACATGATTTCCTTCAATGGTCCTCATCCTTTTGGCCATGATGTCCATCTCCACTCTTAATTTTTCGTGTTTTTCGTCCTCAGCCTCAGAACCATCGGGTATATCAAAGATTGGCTGTTGATTGGCGAAAACTGGTCGCACTGTGGTAGGCCCACCTGCTTGAGTAAAAATAGGGTTTTTGATTGTTGAGTCGAACAGGGGATTGAGACTCGAAGACTGCATATTGTTGAAGGGTGGCACAAAATCCCGGGTCATGTCGTAGGGAAACTCTACTGAAGTAACAAGAGCTACTGTGATATTGGCCGCTGCTGTGGCAACCTCGGAGATCACTGTAGGTTGCGTATCCATCTTTGCTTTGATTATGTTGAGGACTTCCATGATCTGGCTGACGTCCCTTTTGATCCCTTCGATGTCATTATCCATTTGATCAAACCTTTGGTCGTTATCTGCCATCTTCTTTTGAGCTTGGGACCGTGTGCTGTATCTGTGAGTACTCAGCGTGACTCCTTCTCTCTTTCTCTCTCTGAACAAGAACAAAGGATGAGCTGTGGAACCCAAATGCAGGACTGATGCAGGATGACATGTGAATGCAAATGCGGATGTATAAACCATTCAAGGAAAATCAATTTTTTTGTTTACAAACAAAAAGTTAGAACAACATGTAACGACATGCTTAAAAAGCGTTTTTCATTTGATAGCTGGAAATCTATTACAATAGAGTGGCCCTTGCTAAAAAGCAAGACCTTTCTTACAAGGAAAATGAAAGTAAAAGCAACAAACAGGGTTTCAATCCTTTTTAGGGAAAGCAGGGAAATGGTGAAACAAAGATCAATCTAACAAGATAATCCTTCTCCTTCTTGGACTCTGACAAGAACTTGGTCCTGGCGGATAATCTCCCACAGGTCTTCGTTCTCTCTTTGCACTTTGATCAAAGCGTATCTTAGCTCCTCCCTAGTCGCGGGGACCTCGGGCTCCATGGTTATCTCATAGTCATGAGTGTAGAACATGTTTAAGGCAATTTCTTTTTACCATAGAAGGTACCCTCTAGTGGTTAAACAGCTTGCATTCTCCATTGGAGTTAGGCCCAAGAGGTGTGGGTCTCTTTGAGCATATTAAACGTTAGCCTCTAGTTCTTGGTTGCAACCTGTCTCACAGAAGCAAGGCCTCAACAGTTCTGGTTCGGGCTCTGGTCCGGTAGGATATCCATGTTGACGCCGAGCGAGAATAGGATTATAGGTGATCACCCCTTCTATCCCAATGAGAGGCACATTGGGGAAATCTCTATAACTGGGAATTATGACTTGGTCGTCGATGCTGGTGTCATACCATGTGATGTCATGGTGTCTGAGAGTGACGAGTTTAGAAACCCAGGCGCTTTTGGTAGGAAGCCTCCAAAGGATATGAGTCCTTGGCAAATGTGAAGTAAACCATCGGTCGAGTAGTGCAAGACAGCATGAGAATTGCCCACAATCATACAAGATGAAACGATGGATAACCACATAAGTGTCAGCCAGTATCGTGTTGACAGGATTTTTGATGATGAAGAGGCGGATCACCTCTTCACTGATGAAGTCGTAACTGCTTGGAAAAAGATACAGTCCATATATCAGTAATGCCAAAATCGCCTAAAAAATGCCCAGGTTTCTGCTTTCATAATGATACTCAGCCATCTCCATTAGAGGCCTGGCATCCATTCCGTACCACCCTCCTTTCGCTCTCATTGGTGGTAAGTCTTCCAGCTTGATATGTAGGGCTTTAGCCAAGTCCCTCTTCTTTAGTTTTCCATAAGGGAGCGTAAAAGTCCATGGAATCTTTAAGTAAGCAGTATACTCCTTGAGGGTCGGGAGTAACTGAAAGTCTGGAAACACAAAGCAGTGGTAAGTTGTATCATAGAATTCAACCAAGGCTTGCAACATGGGCTCATTGATCGGAGCACTTATTAATGGCAATAGGTCCCCATATTTGACTATGAAAGCAGCAGGATTTCGGACAAGTCTTGTTAACATCCTTAGACGGCCCAACCTCAGATCTGGAACCCGAATCATGTCTCTTCTTAACATGTTGTTGTCTGCAAAAAGAAAAAATGAATTTCCTTGAATGGTTAGAAGAAATGCAAATGCAAATGCAAATGGTGTCATGGAACTCAGATATTTATGAACATCAGAAGTCGCCATTTCATTGATTAACAAACGGATTACAAAACATTGTTTCCCCTTACAAGAGTTTTAAACAACGGCTAAATGAATCCTATCAAGGTTCCCCTAGCAGCCTTAAGTTCAGCTTCTCGATCTTTCTTTCCATCTGAGTCTTCTCAAAGATGAGTCTGTTCACAATTATCTTCCATGGATTAGACTGAGGCTCATAAGGTTCTTCTAGTGCTTTCCTCTTCTTACAAGAGAGTATTTCTTCATCTTTCAACTGGAGTTGTCTCTGGAGCTCCGTATTTTCTTCGACGACTATTTGGTACTTGTGCTTCCAAGCTTCTTCAGTTTGATGTGCTTTGACCAAAGCAATCTTCAACTTTTCTTCTTCAGACATGAAGACTAAAGGGCGTTCTTCCTTCAAAGCCATAGGCTCTTGCTTAGGATACGACATCCTTAGTGTGATGGCTCTTTTTCGAACCCATTGGAGATAAGGTTCCAAAGAGACATAATTGAGTCTTCCAAGATCCTTCTTTCCTTTCTTGTGTAGACGCTTCCAAGCCTCTACAATCTTCTCTTTTAGTCCTTGACTATCTTCCCCCTCTTTGAAGAAAATACTTTCCACTTGAACACTATGGGATTTGTCTTTTAACGGGTATCCCAATTGTCAGCGGGCGAGTAATGGATTGTAGCTGATTCCTCCATTAATGCTGAGAAGAGGTACATTGCCGAAATCCCCATAATTATCGACGATCGTTATCTCATCATAATCACGACTATACCAATCAATATCGGAGTGGGTAAGAGCCATGATCTTTTGTGACCATCATCCTTTCTTTGGATCCCAAAAGCGTTGGCTTTGGGCAAGTGCGAAGTGAACCATTTTTATAACGAAGGAGCGCAGCAAGTGATCATTCCTCCATTGTGGAAATTCCTCAGATGAACAGAATGGTATGCGTCTGCTAACGAGGTAGGCACTAGATTCTTTTTCAAGAAAATTTTGATGGCATTGAGGTCCACAAAATTCTCAAAGCTCGGGAACAAGAAGATACCATAGATGAGTAAGGCAAGGATAGCCTCGAATGCATCCATGCTTAAATGATCTGCATAATACTGAGCTTTCTCAACCAAGAATTCTGCTTTTAATTGAATCAAGTCCTCAACAGCATTATGAAACTGATATTACAATGCCAAGTTCAAATCAACCAATTGCTCAGATTTTACATGATAATGTTTCCATGACAGTATGATTTATAATGCAACATTCTTGGAACATCAATCAACCTAAACAACAGTCTACATGCATAAGCCCTAATATTTCAGCCAAGGATAAAATTCTAACAATTGTGCCTTTACAAAGTCCAAAACATACACATTGAGATTGCAGGCAGTCAAGTTTGGAACAGATGCATTGTGAAGATGAAACAACAAAACCAGTAGGATCAAGTCATGTAATCATTACACACATATTGCAAATATGACAGCAGATGAAATCATGCTTCAAAATTCAATCACATTTCATTCAGAACAGAATGTGATAATGTAATGCAATGCAGACATATTTGGCTTGAATGCATCATGAAAGTGGAAAATCAAACTAAGCAAGAACAGGTCATGTAACTAGCACACACACATCACATATGCATTGGACAATGGCTTACAACTCAGAAATTAGGCACTTTGCAAGCAAGAAAAAAATTGACATATTCATGGTATGGTTTTAACTTAAAAGTGCAGTTTGAGGGTGGAACAAGAAAAGAGGTACATATAGGTCAATCCAATCATCCTCACATCTTATAATCATGCATATAAATGAGTAACCACTCAAAACAATAGGTATATACACACAAAGCAGCAATTTGGTATGTTGTGACACATTTTGGTGTAAAAATACAATTGTGAATGAAATTGTGAAAACAGGCAAGAATAGATCAAATTATCAATGTGCACACATCAAAAATATTATAAGGAAAGGGTTTCAACTCCAAGAAATGAGTATATGACAGTTTGGATAAAAAACATGTTGTGGTGAATTGTGAAAAAAACTGCCTTTGGCAAGTTTATGTAGCAGCAGGGGCATTTTCCAAATCAATGAATTTGTGATGAATCCTGAGCTATACACACATCATAATGAGACTAACAAATGAAAACATGTTTGATAAATGGAGGAAAACTTGACCAAACAGAAAATCTCCTTTTGAAACTCATGACATATAAAAACAACAACCTTAATATGCAACCAGCAACATCCATGACAATTTGAGGTAAATGACATTATACACACATTTCAAATGAGTAAGGCAATGATTTTATGAGCATAGATCAAGTGAGCATGGATTGAAACAGAATATAGTATGTTTGTCATCATGGTATTTTACAAAGTGCAACAGTTTGAAGCATGATACGTCAAATAGAACCTTAGACAGATTTTGTGCATAATAATAACATTCACATTCTTGAAATGGATAGGCAAATGAGTTTGCAACTTCAAGTTAAGCAAAAACTCATTAAATCAAAGAATGACATGTTGAACCAATATTAGACAGCAAAAAGCACACATATCTCATGACAAGCCCTAAAGTTCATGTTTCTCATATTTCCACCAAAACAAACATTATGAGCTTGATCAAGTAAGCATTTAAACAAATGACTTAGAACAAATGAGATACAAAGTAGTAATCACAACAGCCCAACACACAATTCTTAGTAGTGACAAGCAAGATGATATCACAATAACATAGGAGCAAAATCAAATAGCCATATTCATTCAAACATGATCAAAGGCAAGGGGGGGGGGTCTATAAGCAACTTACAAATCATTTACCTATCCTAAAAGTGAGCCAAGTGGTGTTCTAGGGCAAACAAACCAATTTCTCAAAGTTGGATCCTAAATCTACCAAATGACCAAAATATCACTAACAAGTATAAATATGATATAAAGACACAAACTTACAATCTAACCTCCACATATCATTTACAAATGACAAAAAATTGGACAAAACAAGCATTATGATCATGAAACTAACATTTTTGACAGAGAAGCATCATAGGGCAGCCATGGTACATTTTCACACAAATCCTCACAAAAGGGAAAAATATGATAATGTATGGTTTCTAGACAGTTAGAACATCACATACCTCTTGTTGACCAGCCTTGAACAAGCTAAAAAACTTAGAAACCCAGAGGTGTTCCTTCCTTTGCAATGATATGGAACTTGCTTCCTCTTGAAGCAACAAAACCAAACTTTAAGACAGTTGGAGTTAATGAATTTCCAGCTAGTTTTTAATGCCTTAGACAGTTATAATATGACATATGTGAGGTGTGTGGATGGTTAGATCAACAAGAAAAAGCCTAGACCAAGATTTGGAAAGTTTTGAGGGTGGTGGTCAAACTTTCTTAGTGTGAAAGTTGACTTTTTGCAAAATGATGTTTTTAAGAGGTTTGAAGATATAGACACCTTCTATATTATATTTAGGGTTTGTGTGGATGCTTTCTAGAGGTTTGGAAAGGATGGAACTGGTCTTGAGCAGAATTTTGCTCAAGACAATTTTTTGTGAAAATGGAGGTTTTTGAAGATTTTGGAATTCTTGATGAATGAGAGGAGAGTGAGAGCTGTGGTTTTTTGAGATTGCTCTGGTGTGTTTGAACTCATAGAGGAGGCCTCTATTTATAGCCAAGCAAGAGTGAGGGAAGCCTTTTTACCACTTTTGGAGGGAGATTTGTGAAGAAAATCTTGCCAAATCTAGTGGCAGCCTCTTTACATCAACTCCATGGCTCAATGCAAGCAAAACCAGCTGATATGAGGGGGGTGAGGTGACCTGAGATGATGCTAGAGAAGTAGGAGACTGCAGCTGCCACATGTCTTGGAAAAGTTTCTCTTTCTTCCTTTTATTTGAATAAAATAATGTCTACTTGCCATCAACTTGCAATGTTCATCAAACCAACTTCCCTTCTGGTTTTCTCTTCATCCATACCTCATATTATCAGTTTGTAACATAATGCAAGGGTGGAGGATGACTCAAGTTGTGAAAATTCAGTTTTGAGAAATTTTGACGAAGTGGTTCCAAGTGTGACAGGCCCAACTTTTATGGTGCATAACTTCCTGCTCAAACATGATATTGAGGAGTTCTACCACAATTTGGAAATCCCTTAAGTAGCTCTACAACTTTCATGTTTTGGGAATTTCCAAATTCTTGGTGGAACTAGGATGAAAAACCCTTCAAAGTTTCTGAAAAAACCACTTACAAGTGCTAAATAACTTAGAAATTTTCTAAGTTATTTCCCCTTCAAAAATGAATTTTGCTATAACTCCAATTCTATGCATTTTTTGATCATGGACCGCTTTGAGGCTTTTGTAGGATTTGTCAAAAGCTTTTCAATGAGATTTGAACCACTCCAATTGGATGTGTGGTTGAGGAGTTATGGTCTTGCCCCTTTCGAAACCCTAATTCCCGATTTTTGCAATTACTTCTCAACTCTTGATCCAATGGTCATGAAATTTTATGGGGAGGTTTAATATTACATAAGGAACATTTTTGATTCACATCTTGAAGTCAAATTCCTTATTGTTGAAAAGTTGACTTTTCGGTCAACCGTTCGATCAATCGGTGTCTACCGAGTCGCCCGTTGGTGATCCGGACATCCTGAGGACTTGAAATTCTTTGGATGGACTTTACTAAGCCATAGGAGATTAATGGACCTTGCTCCCACCATTGAAATACTCTTTGAATCAAAAGTCAAACTACAGTTGACTTTTTCTTATCGAAAACCCTAATCGGGTATCTCAAATTGTACTGTTCTTAATCCCCGGGTGACCACCTCAAATTGCACTTATTCTTAGTCCAATGCATTATCCTTGATCTTTTTTGAAGTTGGATCAATCCAAAACATTGATTGATAAACTGAAAGTGGGTTAAGGTTAGCTAATCAAGCAAATATGATCCTGCAATGATGATGAGGATCTAAGGGGTCAAAATTTGGGGTGCAACACGAGGAACGTCCTTTCGTTTGGCGAACTAATTCAGATGTTCATCCCTGATGAGTACCTTTATGGCATCCTTCAGGTGGATGCAGTCTTCAGTCATATGGTCGTGGGTTTTGTGGAACCGACAATATTTAGACTTATCAATGTTAGGTTTGGACGGTATCTACTTTGGGAACCGGACCTGCCTGCCGAATTTTGAGTTCTCGCCTTTTATCTCCCCAACGGAATGTCAAGGGCTCGTCGGACCTGGAGGGTCGGGAATTTTCCCTGTGCCTGAAATCACGGGCAGAGCTGACAACGTCTTTCTCTTCATACTAAATGTACGTTTGTGCTTTGAGGAGGAAAGCGTACAGCGTTGTCGAGGGTCGGATGCCTACGACTTTAGGAAATTCGGTGCGGGGACGGAGCCCGCGCTCAAGCAGAAACTTTTTCATGTCATCGGTTGTAGAAACATGGACGGCCTCCTTGTTGAACCTTTCAATGTAGGCTCACAGGGGTTCATCTCTCCCTTGAATGATGGCCTCAAGGGAGGATTCGGTCTTCGGATGGCGACGAGAGGCCATGAAATGTCTATAGAACAGTCTCCCTAGTTGTCTCCATGAGGTGGTGGAGTCATTAGGAAGTCCTTTGTACCAGGTCATCGCCCCCTTCCTAAGTGTGGTCGGGAATAACCTGCATTTTATAGTGCCCCGGACGCCATGGTAATTGAGAAGCGCATTGATATTTTCGATGTGCTCGTCGGGGTCTATTGTTCCATCGTATGTGTCCAGAGAAGGGGGTTTCTCTAGTCCCTTCGGCAGACACATGGCCATAATCTACTGGGACAATGGGCCGCGAGGCTCATCGTCACTACTACTGGTCTAAGACGGGGAGCAGGCGTCTCGTCTGTACGTAGGATGGCGGTCTCGTCGAGGATACGGAGTTCGTGCTTGGCCCTTGGATCTTGGCAGATGCGAACGTTGGGATTCTACCTGGTGGCCTCTTTTGATCCTCTTGGGTTGTGGGGAATGTTGGTTCTGAGGAGAGATGTGGTCGCATTTGCGGATGGTCAGGGTCTTTGGCTCCGGAGGTGTCTGACGGTTCCTCTCGCATCGGGGATGAGGACTTTGTGGTCGCTGATGCTCCTTCCTTGGCGGAAAGGATCTTGGACGACTGGACTCTTCTAATGCTCCAATCCTCACGTTTTGGTTGAGGATTAGGAGGTTGGTCTTGTTGAGAACCTCGAGGAGGGCCGCCATTGTCGGGTCAGCGCTGGGCAGAATTGGGACTGGTAGGTGCTGCAGGACGAGCGCGACTTCATTGTGATTTAAGTGAACAAGGGATGGAGAAGTTGTGGCTCCGTCCCTTTGTCGGAGGACGTCGCCGCCACGAGAGGTGGTGGCTCCATCAGCGTCAGTCTTGCTGGCAGGGAGGAAAGCAGAGTTGCGAGCATTAAGAGTGTTGTCACAGCTGGTCATGATTGGGATTTTGAAGAATTGTTTTGGTCTCGTGTCTACGAAAAGAGAAAAGACGGGGATAACAGGTTTTCCACAGACGGCGTCACTGATCTTACTGGTTGATCAGAACTTGAGGTGGGTCAAAGACAATTGTTTGTGATGCTAGGTGTGAAAGAGGAGGAGGGGGTGTACCTGCAAGGCACTCCGATGCTAAAGTAATAAAACGAGCAAGAGAGAGAGCAAATACAAAATATGAGTATATCAGGGTGAATATTGGATATTTGACCCTCTCAAGTGATATGGTTTATATAATGCCCCCAGCGCTGGGCCATTGGTCCCTATTTTTAGGGCGAGATAACTGTTTCCCGAAGAATAGGTAACTGCTAGAACTAGTTGTTGTAACGGGCAGAGGTGCCCATAACTAGCCGTTGCTACGGGCAGGGACGTAGTTACGGGCACAAGCGTCTTGACTGTTTCTGGATGGTGGGACCGTGTGTAACGGGCCGAGACTGACGAGGAGAAGTGTTGTAATCAAGGGTAAATTGGTCAGCCTCCCCTGTTGGGATGAGGGAGGCAGAAAGGTAAATTCTATCCCAAGTGGTTGGACTTAGACAACTAGAACGTTTTAGGAGTAAAAATAGATTGAATAATACCTAACCATTAGGTCAATCCGAAACAATATTTATAGTGGAATTCAAGTCTGACCCTATATTTGTTTAACATGTGCCATAGCACATAGCCTCGGCTTTAGAGGGGCCTCACAAAACCTTGAATTAAAAAGTTATATATAGTATGCTATTTATTCATAAGCTTTATTTATAATGCTATAACACTGCAAAGTTATAAATAAATTTACTTATATAATGTTTTTCAATTTCCAATGTGGGATCTAAAAACTATATTGATAAATGGCAATACTATAGAATATTGATAAATGTTACACCACACTCAATTTCAAACGTTAATAACGACATATTATCTTTAACCAGTAATTAATTTCTCTAATTCATGAACCTCTGAAAAAATATTTATGCATTGGACCATACTTTTTATGATATGCATTTAGTTTACATCAATAAATTACGTGATTCGAAAATAAAGATTAATTATTTGCTTATAAAATGAATTCTTCTTTTTTTTATTTGACAATTTTTAAGGGTTTAAAATTTGAATTCTATTAAGCTAAAATTAATTAAGTAGCATTGTAAAAAATTCTTGATTAAGTCTTATATGAAATGTGTATTTTCAAAATTATAATTTTATATCAACAAAATTTAGATATCAAAATAATTGTCTTTCTTACAAATTTTAATTTTGGTGTTCTAATTAATATGTATAAAATGTGAACTACTTTTATTTTTGTTTAAATTAATAATTTTGAGCAACAAATATACCCGAACATAATTTAATAAGTAAAAACTTGTAGTGTGAACAAAAGTATTATAATATTATTCTTATTTAATTAATATTACATGTATTATCTATTACATAACAAAAGTTACTGCAAAATAGATAGGTTTAAGTATTATAATGTACTTATATTTTTTTCATATATTTTTATTTATAAAATAGAATTTTTTTAATATTTATTTTTATTTGTTAGAAGTCTAAGTTTTATAATTTATACTGGACTTCCAAATTGTTTGAGTTGGCCTTGGTGGAATTCCTCTCTTCACGTGTTAGGTTAAAATACTAGGATTTGCATAAGACAATATACATGGACATCATACCATATGGCGCATGAATTGTGTTTAATAAACATACACGTCATACCATATGACACATACCATATGACACGTGGGTTTTAAATTAAAAGAGTGTGAACTAAATGAAATGGCGCTTTCTACTATTTTCCACATGAGGAATCGATTGTGTAAGACATCTCTTACACGATGTAAGACATCTCTTACAAGAATGCATGTGTAAGACATCTCTTACAAGAATGCATATGAAGCTCTTTAAGGCATTGTCTTATCTTGTAAGACTATGATACAAGACCATATTTGTAGGCATGTTGCATGTGAATCTTGGAAACAAAGCAATTACAAATGCATGGTAGCAAAATAGTAAGTAAATAATGTAAGAAATAAAGCAACAAATTTGTGTAATGCATGCAAAACTTGTCTTTACCACATTATCTTATAGGCATGTAAGTCTCTTTAAAGCATTGTATTATCTTGTAAGACTATGATACAAGACTATCTTGTAGGCATGTGAATCTCTTTACCACATTATCTTATCTTGTAAGACTAGGAGACAAGACTATCTTGTAGGCATGTGAATCTTAGTAATGCATGCAAGACAATAGTGTAAGAAAAAAATATCAAATTCGTGTAAAGCATGCATAGAGGAGACAAGAGTAATGCATGCTATAAGAAGACAATAATAGGGTTTTGGTGGTCATAAAGGAGACAAGACTAATGCATGAAAGGATATAAGAAGATATAAAGGACGACAAAACTAATGCATTGAAGGTGATAATAAGATATAAATGAGATAAGACAAAATGAATGTAAGAAGATATGATTGATATAATTGAGAAGTGGATACAAGACTAATGCTTGTAAATACACTTGAAACTAACATTTTATTGCACTATCATTCTATCATACACTAGTACACTGAAATATTGCACCACAATTCTATCAAACACCAGTTCAGTAAAATATTTGTTATGTGCACCACGTCATTAGTATATGCAATGTCTAAAGCACTAACTTTTAGATAGTTGCAAAGGAGGACTACTGGCATGCATACAAAGACGAAATTGTCTGGCATAATGAAATTATGCGAAGAAAGAAAAAGAGTTGTCCTAATAGCACGCGTATTCGAATTGAGATGGATACGACAAATAAAATGGTCAGATTATGTAGTTCATGCCGTCAGCCTGGACACAATCTTACAAAATATCCCAATGTAGGACCAAACACAATATCATAGTTTTAAATGTAACCTTGTCTCTTTATATCAACAACAACTTTCTTTCCATTAATATCACAACATTAAATAAAAATAATTTAAAAACAACAAGTAACAATAATATTTACACTTAAACAACAAAACAAACAAATATACTGACTAAACAACATAACTAAGCGATTACAATCATCGAGTCAATTTTTTTGAGAACTATACATCAACTTATGAACATCTTGGTCATTAGTAACATTCTCCCAAAAACAAACTTCTCCATTTTGGTTGAACGTGATAACAAGCCCTTGAATTCTTCTGATCTTTTCACCCTCTGCAATGTCTCCATCTAACTAGCGGATCAGACTCCTGTTAAGATGTTCTAACATCAGTGTATTCTAGAGGCAAATCTTCGTTGGAGGTTTGACTGACGAGAAAATTAAATTGACATTTCTCCTGTGGTATATAGAACCCGATAAAGATATTTGGAGGAAGAAGATGAAGTCATTTTGGCAAAGGAATGAGGAGAAGTTGGTTTGGAGTAAAATGAGGAGAGGTTAGTGCAAAGAAAAATGAAGACATGGTGGTCAATATTTATAAGGAAAATGTGTATTAGTAGTAGCCAGTTGAAATGACATACACATAAATAATTTTAAAAAAAAGTAAAGAAATAAAATAAAATACAAGGGTGGCGCCATATGAAATGGCGCATGGGCAAATGGCGCATGGGTCGATTTATTATATGTAGGCACCATTTCATATGGTTTAGTGGACATGCATAGCCATTTGAGATGACATATAAGAACAACATTCAAGGAATACACCATTTCATTTGGCATATTCTTGTTTTCTAGATCCCAAACTAGGTTAGTAAAATTTTTTTTTAAAACATTAGTATTTTTGTATTTTATTGAAATAATAGGTTATTCTTAAAAAAAAAACTCTAGTAGAAGCCTCTTATACAGTTTAATTATTTTTTTTTACAATTTTCACATATAGATCTAACATTTTCTTTTTACAATTTTCACATATAGATCTAACATTTTCTTCCTAGTTGGTCATTCACATTCTCTCAATCACCTTTGTTATAGGAGCATATTCCATTTCATTGTTACTAATTTAGAATGAACACCCATTTTAAAAAGGAAAGAAACAAACCTAATCGTTTTCCAAACATATACAAGTCATCAAACATAGTGCAACACTAATACGATTGCAAACTTTTTAATATCACAATTCAAGTATCATAATATTCAGAATTCTAGTATTTAACGAGACATCATAGGAACAAAATATTGAAACAGACATAGAGCATGAAGTAATTTAGAACTGCAAAAATAACCTTCAGAATTTGCCTGCAAGCACCTTTATTCAACAGTTTAACAGAATTTTGATTGTCGTTAACTCTACAATCCATAATTTGCCACAAATATGTGGTATCATTCGAAATGCTAGCTAGAACAGCTACTTACCATCATAGAAAACAGAAGCAAATTCTTTCACCCTCCACAAAATCTGAACGTTTTACATTGAAAAATAAATACCCGCAACCCACATTTTTCTCATTGATTTCAGAACACTATGGTCCAACGTCAAATCAAATATAAACTTTTAAAAGTCAGACATTCGGAGATATTAGCAACACTTCAAGTTCCTCGCCAATCAGAAGTGTGCTAAACTGTAGACTAGAATCCAGGAAAGCTGCATATAGTAGAGAAGCAGGCTCAGCTTGTGGAACAATAAAATCCAGCTATTTTTGTTAGGCCATAGAAAAATTTATTCAGTTAATAGAGTAATATAGACTACATTACCAGGAATAGAGTTGTAGAAGCAAAAAGCCCCTCTTGGAGAAGGGATCCGTGGCCGCCAAATTCCTCTTCATCAACCTTCAATATTACTGAATAGTAACCATATATGATCCCAGAGGACAAAACTAAAAAGCTGCAATGCAAACAGAAAACTTCACTTTAGGAATTAACACAAACTGAAGAAGTGTCAGACCATACTGTGATGTTACTTTTAAAGACAAACTCGGATAAAGTTACGCAGTGCTCGTGGATTTGTTGTATTGTTTTCCAATAAAAATATAGTGTGCACTATTCTTAAAGTCCTCACACTTGTATGTGAAGATCTCACATTTGAGGTGTGATAAAAACAATACTAGTTATATTTTGATTGGAGAATAATGTTACAAGTTGTAACACTTACAAGCATCTAAGGAAAATAGAGAGATCTGTCCTCAATCTGGGTTGGGGAAGATAATGAAATAAGGATTCTCTTTGTACAAAAAAATTCACCTTACAAAGCAACAGTTGATGGATAAAAAATGGAAATACCTAGAAAGGTCTCAACAATTCATAAATTTTTTTAATATATAATTGTACAAAAAGAACCAGTTTATGCAAAGAATGTCACTAAAAATCTGGGTTGGGAAAGATAAATGAAGGTAAGGATTCTCTTTGGGCAAAAAAATTCACCTCACATAGCAAAAACAACCGCCTTCACACACTCTCCTCAGAATGTACTTCGAAGTGTCATGCAAATATTGAGATCACAACTTGTAAGAACAAAGACACCCAATAAAATCCTTCTCCAGCATTGATATTCTAGATAATAGTTTCAGATTTATAAATTGTATTGACATCAAATTATGTAGGCACAAAGTAATAAAACCAATCAAGTTGTCTATGCATAATATCACATCATCAATGAATATGAGAATCCCGGAACAAGTAAATCATCAGGCAAGGCAATGTCATATGGAATAGAGTGATAAACCAATTAATATGAGAATCCCATGAACAAACACAATTAATAAAACAAACACTTACAGGATAAACCAAAATCCCCCAACCACTGGAAAGGCACCCCAAAGCAATCCAAATACAAGGCCCATTGCTTGTCGAATCCAATGCAATACATCACCAAGTTGGTCCTATTTAGGGTTGGGGAGGTGAAAGACAAAAATGAAGAAACTGGTTAGGATAATGAGATCAACTCAATACAATTGGCTCCAATAGAATGAGGAGTGCAAAATTATCATAAAGCAGATTCGGTAAGCTTCTAAAGTGCCTTGCTCGATTTAGTGAAGCTACACACATATCAAACATATAACACATACAACAATGCATAACAATCACTAGTATACTTTCTATAAATTAAACGGGGATAAAAACCCAAAAGAAGAAACTACACTAGAATCAAATAGGGAGTAAGGACTACACTAGAATCAAACGGGAAGTAGAAACTCCCAACAAATTAGCAAAAAATGATGCTTAGCCTGGAGCAGATGATGTCCATGGACCATGAGATCACTGTTCAACTCACAACCCAATATTGCATAAAAGCCCAAAGGAAAAAACTACACTAGAATCAAACGAGAAGTAGAAACTCCACACAAATCAGTAAAACAAGATGCTGAATCTGGCGTGGAGGATGATCATAGACCATGAGATCACTGTCCAACTCACAACCCATGTGACCTAAACCGTCAGCAGCCATTTTGCATTAATGAATCCAATAATATTAAAATATTGCATTAAAACCCCAAAAGAAGAAACTACACAAGAATCAAACATGAAGTAGAAACTCCCAATAAATCAGCAAAACTAAATGATTAATCTAGGTCATGTGATCACTGTCAAACTCACAACTCATATTAGCTAAACACATAACAGTAACTAGTATTAAATGATGCACTATATGTTTCTTTTAATCCAACAATATTAATGAATCTGAACATATTTGGTACATTTTTTTTCTGTTATGTTTTTTCTTTTCATATTCTTCCAACTGTGAAGGAAACAAGCAATAATCCAAATCACTGATACTTGTTCCTAAATATAATCAATTGAGACTTCACACTCAAATTGCTCCATTTTTAATATCAAATTAGTATTCAATTTAAAAATTGAGAGTAAATTTATGGTACAAACATAGAACCTAGTTGAGTAATAATTGAATCAAATTTCCTGGAAACAACTGAATCAGATCAAAAAAATAAGAGGAAAAAATTAAGATAGAAAAGAGAAATTAAACAGAAACCTTGTCCCAGGAAGCTTCTGGATCGAGCAATTTGGCGAATTTGAAAGGAGAAAGGTGACCATTCTGGTGCTGAAGTTGATGATTTAGTTTACCCTCTTTCATCGTGAGATTAGAGTGAGAAGAATCAAATCAAATCAAATTAAATATATATAAGATGAAATCTATAACGGGAAACGAAGTAAATGATATAAAGTGTGGATTTTTGAATCTGATGGTGAGAGATTGCGGCGAGAGTGGTAAAATTGGGAATTAGGGTTTGGTAAGTGAGAGAAGCGAGTTACAGAGAGAGTGAAGAATTAGAAGACGACTGAAGTGTTAAAAATTGATGATATGAATCTCTCAATTTCATCGCCAAGTGGTTGCAAATTAAAATAAATAATAAATTAACCCTAATCGTGAGTTTAAGTTTTGAATTTATATGATATAAGCATTGTTTTAAAAATTGGACTGCGAATCGGTGAGGATATTGGATCACTGGTTTATCGGTCGAACTATGGATTATTGGTCGAACCGCATGATTAAACCGAATTAAACCGGATAACTCGGTTGAATAGACCTATCATTATATAGATATAAAACCGGTCGAACCGGATGATTTAGTTTCTAAAAAAAATATAACTAGTAGTTAAATTTTTTAAAATTATCCTATCATAAATTCACAAGTTCATAATTTAAATTCAAATTTTAAACAAATGTATCCCCGTAACAAAATTACAAAATAATTGCAACATAATCTAATTTTAAATATTTTTTTTTAATTTTTATAATTTTTACATTTAAATTTTAATTAAAAAATAAAAAATGTATTAGAACCGGTCCAACTCTAAACCCAGTTTTTTCTAGTCCAATCCGATTTTTTTCGGTTTTTACCGGTTTAATGACACAGACGATCGAACTAGTAAATCAGACTGGTTACTAAGCCGGTTTCCGGTCGGATCAGCCGGTCCGGTCCGATTTTTAAAACACTATTGATAAACACTCTTTTACACTATATTTAATTTTTTTTCTTTTTTTTGGAATGAATAACTAATCATTTTTCATCACTTGCATAATTTTGGGATATAAATTTAAAACTTATATTAATTTTTTTGGGTAAAAAATATCATAGGATAAAACAAATAATATAACTCATAGAATACCTCACGAGAATTAAAAAAATTATTTAAAGTATTAAATGTATTGACTATTGATAAATTTTACAAGCTTATTTTTAAAAAATAATAATTAATATTATGATAAACGAGAAAGTTGCAAAAATAATTTTTTATTATATATGAGTGACACAATGACATTGATGGATTATACATAATAGTTGGTAAAACAATAATTCTTATCTTTTTTTTAAATGATTTAATGATATTATCTACTTAATTTTAAAGAGAGAGTGGAACTATTTCTCTTTTTATGTCAATATATGGCTAAGTTACCAAAAGAATGGCTCGGGTTTAAAAGAATGACTCGGGATTAAAGTGTTTAGTAAAGGATAAAAATTATTTTTAAGTTTATTTAAGAAATGGTCTAAGTTAAAACATATATCTTGTATGAGTGTGCAATAAAACCGATAGACAAAAATTCAGAATTAAAAAAAATTCTAAAAAATGAATAATCATACGAACATTCATACAAGAAATGAGGTAAATATTAAAATTATTTGGCTCAAACCATATTTGCTGAAGTATTTGGTGATTGAGTACAAGATTGTTAAAAGTTGTATTACTCTTCTTCATACATCGTCAATCCACATTTGAAATTTCTGTAACAATTTTGTATTCTGTTTTCTTTTTATTTTTCTTTTCTTGTGTCTTTATTCTTTTTGTCATTGGTAAAATATCTTACTCAAAATTTAAGAAAAAAAACTATACAAATTTATTTATGAATTAAATAAGTTATTGATCCTCACAAATATTGTTATTTTCACTTTAAATTTTGAATTTATATGATAAACACTCTTTTACACCATATTTATTTTTATTTTATTTTTTTGGAATAAATAACTAATCATTTTTCTATCACTTGCATGATTTTGGGATATAAATTTAAAACTTATATGAACTTTTTTGGGTTAAAAATAACGTATAATAAAACATATAATATATAGAATACCTCACAAGAATTAAAAAAATTATTTGAAGTATTAAACGTATTGACTATTAATATCATGATAAATAAGAAAGTTGTGAAAATAATTTCTTATTCTATAAGAGTGGGGCAATGAGGTTCTATATTGGTGCATTAAAGTAAGTTGACATGTATAATTGTTGGTGAAATAATAATTTCTAGTTTTTTTTTTAATGACTTAATGATATTATCTATTTAACTCTAAGAAGAGAGTGAAATAATTTTTCTTTCAAGTCAATCGATTAATTATATGACTAAGTTATCAAAATAATGGCTCATACTTAAAAGGTTTATTTAACAAAGGATAAAAACTATTTTTAAGTTCACTTAAGAAAGGTCTAAGTTAAAACAAACAACTTGTCTTACTTTGTAATCAAATAGATAGATAACAATTTAAAATTAAAGCAAATTTTAGAAAATAAACAATCATACGACCATTCATACAAGGAAGGAGATAAATATTGGAATTACTTGACTTAAACCATACTTGTTGAGGTATCGGGTGATCTGAGTATAAGATTGTTGAATATTACTCTTCTTCTTACTTCATCAATCCACATTTGAAACTTTTGTAAGAATTTTGTTTTCTCTTTTATTTTGTGTTTCTTTTCTTATGTTTTATTCTTTTTGTCATTGGTAAAGCATGATATTCAAAACTGAAGAAAACAACCGAAACAAATTTATTCATTAAATTAAGCATAGTGTAGTTCATAAAACTGAAAAGCAAAAAAGACAAAATGAAAGAAAAATAAATAACATTAATTTGTGGGTTGCCTCCCAAACAACGTTTATTTAATGTTATTAGCCTGACCGTTTGATGTTATGTTAGGGCGACATATATGATAAAAAAATACATCATCTTTTTTCTTCCTTTTATTTGGTAAAAATCTCATGCACTTGAGGTATTGATAATGTTGCTCTCATATCTTCTTCAGTTGTGTAGTAGCGAACAAGACATAAATAGCATCCAATACTTTATCAATTTCTTATTTTCCATCTGTCTTGTTGCTAAAATAACTTTTAATGACATGCTTTTGTTGAATATTTTCTTGTTAGATATCTACGTCTAAACAAATTATTGAATTTGGAGCTTCCCCCAAAACTATATAATCCTCACTTTGCATTCTTGCTCTTTTCACATATCTATTTTTCACCTCATATTTTTATGTTCTTGATTCAGTTTTTTTATTTGATGGCATGCGTTTTTCTTATCCTTATTATTTTTCAACTCCTCTTTCACCTACTACTTCCCATTTCTCTTCGGATTCTCTCTCAACTTCCTCATTCCTAAAATTATCCAACGTAACCTCCACTTGATTGAGTTTCCACTTGTTCAAATAACTGTCGAATTTGATCAAGGTTATTAATGAAAGCTTCATAGTTCTTGTTGGATATTTCTTGATTGATCTTTAATGCTTTGAGGTTGTGTTGAGTCATCTTCTCGAGTTCTTTCAATGTCTCTTCTAGAAATGATGACTTCCTTGATGGTGGATCTTGAGGAGTTTGGTTAAAATTTTGACATTGATTGTTACTCTATTTAAGATTTAGACGATCTTCCCACCATGGATTATACATGTTGAAGTAAGGATCTGGATCTTGATAATTTTGTGGATAATGTGTCTCTGTAACTTATCTCTCTGGTACACAATGGAAATTGGTGTAACCTTCACCACATAAGTCACATTGAAATTCACTGACTGGATTAACATTTGCTGGAACAAGAGTTGAGGCAGCCAATTTCTTTGATAACGTTTCAAGATGTGCTAATAGAGCAAGTTGAAAATCAAGCTCCATCATACATGTATTGAATCAAAAAGAAATATGATAAATCATATACCTCGCATCCAGAACAGATAATACCTTAGTAACACTAAAATAAAGATTGAATAAGAGTATAAAATAAAAATAAAATAAAATACATAAATTAAAAATAAAAAACATAGCACAAAAATGGTATTGTTAAAATAATATAACAATCCCCGACAATAACACCGAAAACTTAATGACAATTTAGCAAGTGCACTAAACATATCGAAGTAGTAAGATTTATAAGTTTGTATCCACATGGATTGTTTTATCTTAACAAAGAGATCCGCGTGCTATTGAAAGTAAAATGGGGGATTTTAGGTTTGATTTGGTAAAATAAAAATGTAAGTAAAATTGTTGGAAAACTTAATCAGATTAAAGGCGATTAGGCCTTGTTTCGAATCCTTCCATATCATTGGTGATGTCGGTTTCTAATTGCCCTATATTGATTTTTTAGAGATTATGATGGATTAACTTAGTAGTTATACTCAGCTCCTTGGTCTATAACTCACTCTTCTAGACTACAACTTCTTAATTCCTTAGGCCAGATGGATAGTTAAAACATGTGATAATTGGAACGTTAAACCCTACGTCATTACTTATAATCTCTTATTCATAATAAATTAATAAGTTGAAGAGTTAATTTAGTTCATATTTGTACCGTTATGGCCAGTAATCAATACAATTTCTAAGTTCGATATATAAATTCGTCAACGCATATAAAGCAATGAGCAAGAAAGTAATCAAAGTGAAAAAAAGTATAAAATGCAAATAACAAGCCCTAATAAATAAAAACTTATCAACTCATACTAACATAAATCATAACTAAAGTAATAAAGAAACAATACATGAATCTTCGGTTAGAGTTTGACTTCTGCTGATGAAAACATCGACTCTAAAGCTCCAAAAATTATTTCACCATCAAAATCCAATCACAAGAATGTCCACCATTCTTTCCTATGTTTTTTTTCTTCTCTTTTGTAGAAGAAAAAACATGTCGGAATCAGGTCTCCATTGTGCCCGTGATATATCCATCACACCTACAATGCTCCTTATATCAACTGAATCGTGACCACAATTCTTTTCATCATGCTGCAGTGAGTGATTGTTGCACCATAATTTTTCCAATAGATAAGCTTTTTGTTAGCTATAGTTTGCAAAAAGTCTCACCCAAATCAAAGTTACGAAATTCTAGATAGGATCAAATTATTGGATAAACGTCATAATGTAAATTATGTCAGAAATGCTCTTTTCTTCACAATTTCTCCACCTTTTCATCTTATTGCTTTGTTTCATCACTTATTCATTTTCTTCTTATTTCTTATTTCTCCACTTTAACATCTGTCCTGACATTTGTCTTAAAGTTCCAGAATTTTAATTGGCATCAAAGCAGTCACCCTATTCTGTTTTGGGTGAGCTCCAGAGATATATTTTCTAGTACTATGGATAAGGAAGGAGGATGAAATGTTAACAGACCCCACGTCTTAGATGGCACCAACTATGACTATTGGAAGACACGTGTGGTGGCTTTCCTAAAATCTATGGATAGCAACACCTGTAAAGTTGTCATCAAGGGTTGGAAACATCATGTTGTTAAGGATAAAGATGAGAAGGAGACTTTGCAGCCAGAAGAGAATTGGTCTAAGGAAGAAGATGAAACTGCTCTTGGAAACTCCAAAGCTTTGAATGTCTTATTCAATGGAGTTGACAAAAACATGTTCATATTAATAAACACCTTTACTGTGGCCAAAGATGCTTGGGAAATTTTCAAAACCACTCATGAAGGAACATTTAAGGTAAAAATGTCTAGACTTCAGCTGCTCACTACCAGATTTGAAAATTTAAAGATGAAAGATGATGAAAGCATTCATGAATTTAACATGAATGTTCTTGAAATAGAAAATTCTTTTAGTGTTTTGGGAGAAAAGTTGATTGAAGAAAAGCTGGTTAAAAAATATCTTAGGTCTCTACCTAAGAGATTTGACATGAAGGTCACAACCATTGAAGAAGCCCAAGACATAAGCAAACTGAGAGTGGATGAACTTGTTGGGTCACTTCAAAATTTTGAATTGGCCATCAATGAAAGATGTGAAAAGAAGAACAAAAGTATAACTTTTATCTCCAACACTAATGATGAAGAGTTTCAATCTGACATGGAGACTGGTGAAGGAATTTATAATGTTATTGTGCTTCTTGGGAGGCAATCCAATAAGGTGTTAAAGAGTATGGATAGGAATTCAAGACCAAATGTTGAATATATGTCATTCGACATCAGGAAGAACAATAACTTTTAGAGAAAGGCGAGAACAGGGGAGAAGCCAAATAAAGGAAAAGGTATTAAGTGTTATGAATGTGAGAGTTTTGGTCACGTTAGATCAGAATGTCCCACATACCTCAGGAAACAAAAGAAGGGCTTGTATGATGCTGATTCTAAAAGTAAACTTGATGATGAAACTGCAAAGCATGTAAATGCCTTGACTGAAAGATGCGATTTTGATGAAGACTCTTGTGATGAAGAAGTGACTTATGATGAGTTAGCTGCTTCCTCCAAGGAATTATGTATCAAAAGTGAAGAAGGTTGTCAAATGGTAAAGAGACAAAAGAAAACCATATTCAAATTGCAAACTGAAAATGAATAGCACCTGTCAACTATTTCTGAGTTGGAAAATGAAGTGACCCTGCTAACTTTAAAACTTGACATCATGTCCAAGTCTATTAGAATGTTAAATAGTGGTTCTGGCACATTAGATGAAATTCTCCAGGATGCAAAAATGGTTGGGGACATGAATGGAATAAGTTTTAATAATCAAGCTCATATCAACAAAGGAAAAGCTACTACTACAACCTTCATTCCTTCTAAACCTGGACCAAGGATGTTGAGTCAAATGTCTCAATGACATGGCATAAATCAACATAACCACTATAGAGGAAAATTCCATCGTTGGAGATGTCATTACTATGGTCGATTTGGTCATATAAAGCCCTTCTGCTTCAAGTTGTATGGATATCATAAGCCTCCTCCTCAACTCAGACCTAATAAGGTTGCTACTAATGGTCTCATAGCTTACACTTCTATTAGAGTCTCAGCTAAACAAGACTGGTACTTTGACAGTGAGTGCTCCAAGCATATGACAGGTGTCAAGGAATTTTTTATGGACATTAGATCTTACTCTACTAGCTATGTCACTTTTGGTGATGGGGATAAAGGGGAGATCAAGGGAGTTGGAAAGCTAAATTTCTCAGGGATTCCTAACCTTGATGAAGTCCTTCTTGTAAAAGGGTTGATAGTAAATTTAATTAGCATCGGTAAAATATGTGATAAAGGCCTCAAAGTCAAATTTACTAAATCTGAATGCTTGGTCACAAATGAGAAGAATGAAGTGCTTATGAAGGGAGTCAGATCTAAGGACAACTATTACTTGTGGGTTCCTCAAGAAGCAAGTTGTCCCTCCACATGTCTTCTAACCAAAGAAGATGAAGTTAATCTATGGCACCAAAAAGTTGGTCACCTACATCTAAAAGGCATGAAGAAGATCATCTCTAAGGAAGTTATCAGAGGCATTCTAAAACTCAAGATTGAAGAAGGAAAAAATTGCGTTGAGTGTGAAATTAGGAAGCAAATCATGATGTCACACCCAATGCTGCAACAGCAGACTACTTTTAGAATGTTAGAACTTCTCCATATGGATTTAATTGGACCAATGCAGATAGAAAGCTTGGGTGGAAAGAGGTATGTTTATATGGTTATAGATGATTTTTTTGGGTTTACATGGATGAACTTTTTTAGAGAAAAACCATACACTTTTGAAATCTTCAAAGATATGTGACAAAGTATTCAAGAGGAGAAGAATAATGTGATTGTCAAGGTTAGAAGTGACCATGACAAAGAGTTAGTGAATGTAAAATTCTCAGAATTTTGTACTTCTGAAAATATTAGTCATGAATTCTCCTATTGCATCACTTCTTAGCAAGAAGGAATTGTTGAGAAAAAAACTATATCTATACTAGAGTCATATAGAGTCATGCTTCATGATAAGAAATTGTCATATCACTTTTGGGCTGAGGCTATAAACACTGCATGCTATATTCATAGTAGGGTCACTTTGCGAGAGGGAACTTCAATCACTCTCTATGAGCTATGGAAAGGAAGGAAGCATATAGTGAAATACTTCCATATTTTTGGAAGCAAATGCTATGTCCTAAATGACAAAGACCAAAAGGGTAAGATGGATCCCAGAAAAGATGAAGGGATATTTCTAGGTTACTCTTCAAGCAGTAGAGCTTATATAATCTTTAACTCCAAAACTGGAATGACAATGGAATCTATCAGTGTGGTGATTGATGATTCAGTTAGAATCAAAGGATGTATGTTGAGGACAATGTTGGAATATCCTCTGTGCAGACTTGTGAGACAGGAAAAGAGGAAAGTTGTAATTTCACTGGCATTGTGTAAGATATCTCTCAAGTTACTACAGGTCTCTCTATTAGATTTTATACAGAACAATCCAAGGAAATCATTGGAAGACACCCTACTGAAGACAACATCATTGAATTTACAAAGAAAATATCAAAATCTTGTCTTATCTCTAAGCTTTAACCAAGGATGAGTCCTATTATTCAAGAAAATAAGATCTTGAATTGCATCATTGGAATAAGTTTTTATGGTGTATTCTACTTTCATAACATTAATTTCATGATGAAAGAATTTTACAATGTTGATGGTTATGCTTATGGGAACATTGCTGAAGCTGAATATGGTGAAACAAGAAGAGGTTTCTTTCAACTGGTGTAGATGAAACTAATTTTGAAGGAATATAATGTCAAGCAAGATGTCATGACATTACATTGTGAAGATCTAAATGATATCAGATGTCTCATTCAACACGGTTGGAACAAGAACCTTGATATCATAATCAACTAATTATGAACCTTGCTGAAGGCAAGGTTGTTATTTTGGAGCATGTGGACACTAAGGAACAACAGACTATTATGTTTACTAAAGCCTTATATGCAAATCAATTTAAGAACATAAGCAGTAGGCTAGGCACATGCCTTCTTAAAGATTTATAGCAATTACAGGTGTGGAGGAATGCAACAGATATTATATCTTTCATCTATTCTCTGAGGCATGATAAGCCTAAGAAAGTTGCCATTGTTAAGGGATAGAACAAAAGATCTCTGCAAGATAGAAAGACTGGTGTGAAGAAGTCAGTGGCTAGGGGATCCATTATCACCCTTTCTGAAACATGTAGAAGGATCTTTGATAGGGCCAAGATATGGAAGATTACCTGAAGATGATTTAAATGCTTGCTTCCATCAGTTACTCTTATGCTTCCATATGTGTTTATGCTTTATGCATTTTTATTGTGTTTCCAATATTGTTTGTTTACATTTACTCTATTTTTTTTTGTCAATTTTTGGCTTAAAAGGGGGAGTAAAGTGTTAGTGTGTTTGCTGTAATGTCCTTTTCTGATGTTAGATCAGGTGTTATGACATCATGACATGTTTTTAGTGTGATTTGTGGTTGCTTGTTGTATGCAACTCTAGAAGTGGAGCATGAATGTCTGTCATGCTTGTGGCTTAAAGAAGGATCTTCTAGTTGCATGTGTCTCTGAGATAGTTCAGAATGTACATTGTGATAAGGAGTAATAGTGTGCCATGTCTAGGAGAATTTATTTTCTCTGCAGTGGGTTGTGGTCTTGAGGGGGATTTATGCTATTGGGATTTTCCCTTGAGAGGGATGTGTGAACTTGGATAGTTCATATTTGTTTTTTTTACTTGTAATTTTGGTTTTTCCATTGAGTTATGTGTGGTAAGGGGAGTTATGAACCTATCTAGTTTGTAGCTGCAAAGTTGCAGTCTATACAAAGCTTACATGGTTTCATGTAGCTTATGTTATTATGATTCCGCTGTGTATACTCCTTATTTGTTCTAAGGTTGTTTTAGCCAAAATTTTCCAAAGAGGAAGATTGTAAGTTCTATGGTTTTTGGATTGGCAAAATTTTGGTTAAACATAATGTCTACAAGATGTTAAGTCAGATGTTTTGTCATGACAGTCAGACATCATGTTCAACATGGTGTTGTAACATGTGTCAGGACATGTTATACCAGTAGTCTAGGGCTGGAGTGTTTTGGTATTTTAGTTTGAGTTTTGAGTGTGTTTTATTTCACATGTTTGCGTTATCCAAGGAGAGATATTTTTGGGACTTCTGCCTTGCCAGATTGTGTTGTTTTTCTTAAAAGTGATAGTTGAGCCTTTTTAGGAAACTTTGTGTTTTTTGTTCCTATTATTGTGCAGGATATTATGCGATTGGTTAAAGCTAATTCTTGGTGATTTGTGTCTTATTTTGAGAGCCCATGCCCATGCAATTGTGATGCTTATTTAAAGGGGTTTATAAACCTAAAAGGCGTGGATTTTGAAGAATAAGAATTAGCCGTGCATTGGAGTTTCTTTAGGGTTTAATGTGTTTTCTTTGTATGTCACTCTCGTATCAGTTTTGATGTATTTAGTTGACTGATTGTTAATTGTTAATTATTCACTCATAAGCTTTTAAGCAAGAGCGCATTGTTCTTAGTCAAAGCTTTTAAGCAAAACTAAGTATTGTACTTGAGAATGTTGGTACTTCTATTTTAGGTTATTATTGAATTGTCACTGATTTGTGACTGGTAGGAAGTGAGAGGGGGATCTCATATCTAGAAGGTGTCTAGATAGAAGTTACACAAGGTAGTGATTAGGTGATAAGTTGTAAACGGGGGAGTTTAGCTTTGAACTAATACTGTATAGTGAATTTCCTTTCTGGCTTGGTAGCCCCCAGATATAGGTGACGTTGCATTGAACTGGGTTAATAACTACTGGTGTTATTTATTCTTCTCCAAGTTACCTTCTACATTTATTTTTTTATGTTAGCAGATGATGTCTTAACATCTGTCTTAAAGTGCTAAAATTCCATCTTGATTCATAATTACATCATAATTTGAAAGACAACAAACACATATTTTTTGAGATAAGAAAAGTGACCAGGTATAGCGAGAATAGTCACACACTATTACAAAGACATAGTAGTTTCCGCAAAAACTCATGTTTTAGATGAGCTAAAATGACACATATGCTAGAGTTGTAAAGGCTTGTTTGTATAAATAATGTTTTCTTTATTTAATGGAGGCCTTTATTGTTGGCTCAAATATATCAGTATAATGTTTTAGAGGATGGGGTGAATAGACATTCCCTAATTAAAAAATTTGTTTCAAAAAGTTTGTCAAAATCAGAGGTTTAAAGTTTTGTGCTAGAGTAAAAGTTTTGAAAATATGCATTATGGACTAATTATACAATTTACTCAATAAACAAAAAATACAATGAAAATTAGATTGATGAAATTATTAACGAGCAATGTGTCGATTAATCAAATTCAATTAACAATGAGATGTTCGGACATAAATTTTTTATTGATCGAATTAATAACCTAATATTACGAGTTGGTACATATATAATCACCAAAAAGAATATTTAGCATGCAATATCTAAGATAGGCCTAAACTTAAATATTAAAACACTATGAACAATAAACCTAACTAAGTACAATTTTAGAAAGTGATAAATCCCTAAAATCATACAATACTAAAAAACAATTAAAAAAATCTAGAAACATACAAACTATGTTGAAATTAAGAGAAATGGGTAAACAGAATTGTAAATTGGTATTTATACTAGTTTGGTGCATCGTCCCTGCTTGCACCTAGTCTAGTCTCCAATGGCGAACCATTTAAAATTTGTTAGTCTTCAACTAATTTGAAATTTACATGTGTCTTTTGTTACAACATATAATCATAAGTAACCTAGAAAATTAAATCAATTGCTAAGCAACTCAAATATAAACCTTGATCATTTTTCTATTGTACATAATTTCCTAGGTTGCAATTCTTCAAAATCTTTACTCGACCTTGAAACATTTAATCTTTTTCGAACCAAAGCACTCCAAGATTTTGTCTATAATTATATTCACTTGATCCTACCAAAATACCTTTGTATGAGTTTTTGAATTCTCGAAGGAACTAGAAACTCCAAATTTTCATCTGCATCAATCTTCATTTGATCATACCGAAATTTCCCTTTGGATAACTTCACTGGATATCAATCTCTAGAACAACCAAACACAAACTGAATCTTCCATCTAAAAGCAAATATTCACAAGGCATTAGAACACTAATGAACCTCCTCAACTAGATCTTCACACTCTCTTTTACAGTTGAAATCAAAACACATACTATAGGTTTTTGTTTAAAGGTAGACAATGATGATTTTTAGAAAAAATCACACACAAACACGAACTTGTTCAAAACTCACAAATTCAACACAAGAAAAAAGTTTCCAATTTAAATTAAGAGATAAAGTTGTGTTTTAGAAAATTGTGAACGGGTATGCAAAAATCTCTTTGCAAGCTATGCATAAAATTTTATAAGTTTTGAGCTAGAGAGATAAAATTTAGTTTATATATGTGTTAGCGAAATGTAATAAAAATGAGTAAAAATGGTCATTTGATTTGAGTAAATAGTAAGGAAAAATTATCAGAGTCAAATAACGGCATGACTTGAATCAAGATTAAAAAAAAAAAATCAGATTTTACAAATTCGATTCGAGTCATGACTTGCTAATGACTAGCCCATGATTAGGATCAAGCACTTTTCTAATTTGAATCAAAACCAATCATGATTTGAGTCAAGAGAGTTTGTGACTTAAGTCACGATTATAGTGGCAAAATTTGTTTTTCACATCATACTCGTGATTCAAGTCATGCATTTCTCTTACTCGAGTCATATTTCCCGAGGTGAAATTATGAGAAATAAAAATGTTTATGACCTGAGTTAAGAGTTTGTCTGACTTGAATCATCCCATCACAATTTTCTTGATTCAAGTCACAAACTTTCTTACTTAAATCATTTCAGATTGACTTTTAGTCAAGTATGCCTATTTATACATGCAAAATACATTTAATTGAAAATTTTCCAATTCTAAGAGACGTGGAGTGACCTAACAATGAGGAGACTCAATTACTAAAACAACAATTACATAGAAAAACATTAATACCCTAAAATTATATCCTAAGAGCCATAATTTCAATCTCCCGTTTTTTATATTTGGCTAGTTGCATTGAAATTGATTCAGCATGAGCAAAACATGTTCAAGGCTTTATGTGACTCGGCTCAGAATTCCAATGTTAAAATCCATTTTTCAAATCATGCTCATGAATGAATTCATGCATTTCTCTAACTTGATTCATGTTTTCCGAACTGAAACTATGAGAAATAAAAATCTTCATGATTGGTCAATATTATGTCTGACTTGAATTATGGCTGCACGAGTTTCTTAATTTAAGTCGCAAATATTTTTACTTGAATCATTTAGCATTGAATTTTTGTCAAAATTCTAATTGATCCATGTAATATACATTTTAATAAAAAATGTAAAATTATAAGAGATGTGTAATGACCTAACTGTGAGGAGACTCAATTACTAAAACAACAATTAAGTTGATAAATATCAAAACCTAAAATCTCAAGGATACCCTAGGAGGTGAAATTCCATTTACTTTTTTACCCTTTTGGCACACATCACATAACCAATTGTTTTCAAAGTACAAGTTTTGAAAACCAATTACTACTCGTACATCATTGGTGGGAGCGGAGATGACCTCTATCCACTTAGATACGTAGTCAACTATTACGAGTATGTACTTGGTTCCCATAGATGATGGAAAATGACCCATAAAGTCAACCCCCATACACTAAAGACTTCTACTTCTAATTTTTTTTTGCAAAGGCACCTCACCTCGTCAGGAAATGTTTCTAGTGTGTTGGCAAGAATCACATCTGATGACCATAGCATGGACATCACATCATATAGTGGGCCAATAAAGGTATGCTTGAAGAATTTTTGCGCATGTCTTTGACGTTCTTGTGTGCCCTCCATAAGGAGAGGCGTGACAGTGAGTCATGATACTTTCAACCTCCTCCTTAGGAACGCAACGGTAGTGTAGCAGGGAAATTTATGAGTGTAAGCTATTTATTAACTTAACTCATAAAGCAAGAGTCGCTACCGCACTTTTATTTTATCCAAAGGAAAGGAAAAATAGCAAAAAAAAAATCTAAAAAAGTTCTAAAACAAGAACAAATAAACAGAGATTGGGTAAGGGGTTGGTTATGCAAAGGGAGGATGTTAGCACCCAAAACGTCTATAGTACTCTATAGGAACCCTTTGAAATATCTACGATTTTTGGGTTGAAAAAGTTTGTTTGAAAGGAGATTGGGGAGATGATAAGAGAATTATTTTTAATATTTTTGTGCTTGGAGAGACTCGTCGCCTCATGCCTACGCACCCACAAAGTGCAATATAGGATCAAAACCCCATAGTTCGTGGTACAAATAACAAAGTGGATTTGTTTTGATTGATTTTAAATGTAAAGACAAGTCGCCATTTTAAGAAGAAAACTACGACTAGTCGCCCACAAGTATAAGACAACATTTGTATCACATAAAGATGGAGGATTTTGCTTGGATTAAAATCAACAAGTTTATCACTCAACATTTAAGCGGAAAATGTCAACATCTTAAATACTATGAAGAATAGGAGAATGATATCTCAACTATGAAAATGAAACATATATAAACTTTATGAAAAAATTTAAAAGGATAAGTGCACGAAGGCACAAAAAGAGTTGGTGAGTTTGATCTTATTTAAGTCTTTCTGAAAATTGGTCAAAATATGATTAACATTTATTGACATTTATTAAAGAAAAAAAGTCTAAAAAAACAACTTGACCATAGTCAAGGTTTTATTGTGAAAGCGGTTTGATTTTGAAAAAAAAACAAGAAGGTTTTGAAAAAGGGAGAAGATTTTGAAAATTAAAGAAGGGGTGGAGAAAAAGGGACTATCCTATTGCATAAAGGTAAAAGCTAAAGACAAGAACAATCTAACCACATAAGCAAGCTTCATAACATAAACATCCATTCTTTTAGATTAGGCCTTGATTAAGATAGGTCTTCAAAGGAGAACTTCAAGTACCCAAACATCCAAAGTTTACCATCACAAACTTCCAAGCATAGGTTAAGATCCTAGGTCTAGGTCCAAAATTTCATGTCCAATGCATAGGATAGTAACCATAGTCCACCATTAAGAGAACAAGTTTTTAGGGGTTTAATCCTTTATTAGTATTTTTGGGCTAAATGGACAAAAGAAAAAGAACATAAACAAATGGTCCAAATGGACAAAGGAAAAATGGCGGAAACATAAACAATGATATTATATGAGATGATAATAATGGATCATAAAAATAAAAGAGAGATAGGGAGCGATAAGGAAACATAAACAAAATTAGTACAATAATATTGTTAGTGAGTTAGTGATTAGTTGTTAGAGAAAATGATAAACGATGGTCAAATAATGAACTTAGGCCAAAGTTAATAAAGACTCATTGGAGGATTGATAAGATAAAAACCTTTTAACAACAAGTTTCACAAGTAATAGACCCAAGACAAATAGTCAACCATACTTGGACTTTTAAACATAAGTTTGAGCCACGAATGATCATTTTACGATACGGGACAATTTAGCACTATGTTAAGCAATCATAATCGGGCTTATGTAGAAGCCACGACTATCTGAGGCTGGTCAATAACAATGTTAGTGCTAATGCATGCTAGAGAAGTGATATGTAGACCGTTCTTCGAAAGCAAAACCGCACGAAACGAAAATAGGTAACAATCTCATATTCATCAAGAACTTGAAACAAGTTCCAATGATATCGAAGATTTTCATTGATCAAAATAAAAAGAGGAAGAGGAGAGGGGAAAACCAAATTGAATCACAATTCTAAAATCCTTCCATCTTTAAGTTCAACCACTCATCTTGGTGGATTAAAGCATTAAACATATCATTAAATCAAAGCACATAAAATGAATTGAGCAATTCAATTTAAAGATTGATTTAAATTAGTGAATGTTTATCCAACTTCATCTACACCCTAAGTACATTGAATTTAAAGAGGAATAGGACCTTTGGAAGTGCAAACCAAGGCAAAAGTCAAAAGGAAAGGAAGAAGAAGAGGAAAGAACCAAAATAGTCTAACAAAATAATCAAAAATCACATTCTGGACACTGGTTAATCGATTAACCATTTGCATGTGCAAATGTGTTAATTGATTAACACTGCTAAGACAGCAAAAAAAATTGAAAAAAATTCAGCATTCATGATCCCACCATTTCTTCAAACACCTCATAATCGTGAATGAGAATTAGCATAAAAATTCAAGTAAAACAACAGCAAATACCACCAATAAAACACAATTTGAAAGATCCAAAGATCAAGCAACAAGAATCAACAATAGATCACATTGTGGAAGATGGATCAATAACAATAATGGTGGAATGAGGGTTTACCACTTCAAATCTGAAATTGCTTCAAATTAACTTCAAGAGCCACACTCCAAAGCCTTGATCTACTGAAATTGATTATGAAAAAGTGATTGGATGAAGGTTTAGCTCAAAGATTAGTAAGTTCCGATGAAGAATTTACTAACTTTCAAAAGAAGAAAGAGCTTTGGTGAATTTGGTAGTTGAATGAAATTGAGAGAGATTTTAGCAAGGTGAATTTAGCTATCAAAGCTTGAAGAATGAATGAAATTGAGGCCTTTATTTATAGAATTTAGGCTTGGAAATTTTGGTGGTTTAGAATTTGGTTTGGAACCAAAATTAGGCTTGGAATTTGAATTTGGAGGCAAAATCAAGATCAAAAGGTGATTAGTGAAGGTGTATAGTGAGAATCAATTGTGATGAGGCATGGAAATTTAAATGAAGTGATTTAGAATATTCTCATGATGAAATATTTGAAAATTGGTGCTAAAATGCTGCAGAATTTGAATTTGGCTCATTTTCACAAAAAACACACTGGTTAATCGATTAACCATTTGCATGTGCAAATGTGTTAATCGATTAACAGAGTAAAAAAAAATGTGAAAAATGACATTTTGATGTGTTGTCTTGGCTCTGGCTCAATTTTTCTGACTTGTCAAAGAAGGCATGGAAATAAACACATGAAACTTGGATCTCTTGAATAAAAGTCAATAAAATCATGGGAAACTCTTGATCAAATGATTTTGAATTATTTGCATATTAACTTTGACTTTTTTCAGTTGAATTGCATTCGAACTGAGGGACTGTTGATTGATATTCTTGACCCAAATTCTCTTCCTGGAAAAGGGTTAGTAAAGAAAAAGAAAAAAAACATATTTTTGGATTTCAATTATGGTTAGTAAACATAAACACCAAGCATACAAGAAAACAAAGGTGCCCAATGATATCCCTCAGAGACAAACCTGCAGAGGAAGACAAGATAACCAAAGCTTGTTATCTTGTTTGTGGTATGAAATGAAAATAATATGTGGGATCTTAGGGGTAAAAATTAGGGTATTACAGTTGCCTCTATTTAAGTTTCTTCTATCCGGAGATATGAAGATTGACATCTTTGCTCGACCAGAAAGAAGAGACTTAAATATAACAATAAACTCAATTTTTGGCCCTAAGAGACTAAGAGATGATATGGTTATGCTTATGGTATGCAAACACAAGACCTCTATGGGGAAAGCAAGCCATAAGAGACAAATATACTGCTGAAGAACAAAAGAAAAGAAAAGAGACTCTGCAGGAGAAAATAAAAGAGTAAGATTCTATTCCAATAAGGGGAAAGAAATCAACTCAACTGGGAAAGAGATATCCACTGCCGGTTACTGGGTAGATAACGAAGATACTCAACTACCAAAGAGAAGAGGTAGAATACTTTCTACCGATTACTAGGTAGAAAATAAGGGCAATAAACACAAAAGAATTAACATCTACCAGTTACTGGGTAAGAAAACAAAGAAGTGTATTACTTATTACTGGTTACTGGGTAAATAACAAAGATTCCCAACTTCAGAAGAATGGTAAATTATCTTCTACCTGTCATTGGGTAGAAAACAAAGGTAATAAACCAAAGAAAAGATTACCGACTACCTGTCACTAAGTAGAAAATAACAGTAACTAACCAAAAAAAGGGGAGGAAAAATGCTACCTACTACCTGTCACTAGGTAGAAAACAAAGGCAACAAGCTCGGGAGGAAGGATTTCCTTTTACCGGTCACTGGATAAAAATAAAGGATAACCAACCAAAAGAGATGACAAATATTACCCGCTACCTGTCACTGGGTAAAGAAAAGGAAATATACTCAAAAGGTGAAGAAACATTATAGACTACCTTTCGTTAGGTAGGAAAAATGAAGGCAATAAACTCACAAGGAAAGATTACCGACTACCAGTCACTGGGTAGAAAATGACAGTACCTAACTAAAAAGGATGACAAATGTTACCTACTACTTGTCACTGGGTAGAAAAATAAAGGAAACAATCTCAGAAGGAATACCTGTTACCCGTCATTGAGTAGGGTATACAAAAATCAACTACCTTTCACTGGGTAGGAAAAGGTCCATTACCTATCACCGGGTAGGAAAAGGTCCACTACCTTTCACCGGGTAGGATGAAACAAACTCGACTACCTGTCACTAGGTAGAAGAAAGAAATAAAGATCAACTACATGTCACTGGGTAGGACGAAATAAGAATTCACTACCTGTCACTGGGTAGGACAAGAAATATATTATCAGCTACCTATCACTGGGCAGCTCAAATCACACAACAGACTTCTCAAATAAAGAGACAACCATCTATTGGGGATGAAATATTCACTGGATCACAACAGGATTCTCATATGAAAAGATAAACATATATTTAAATAACAAACCAAGTCGAATGATAATAAGCTTCCACTATAAAGATACGACTCAACTTATTCTTTAATCAAGTTTAGAACTTGAAAAAGGACCAAATACAAACTGTCTCCGCTGAAGGGACTGTCATTTGCTAGGAATTACAGATTAATAACTCTGTCGGAGATATTCAAAAGAGATACAGGTGTTGCGCCCCAAATTTTGACCCCTTAGATCCTCATCATCATTTTAGGATCATATTCATTCGATTAACTAACCTTGGTCCAGTTCAAGTTTATCTTTGTCAAGATACAGATGAATTAGGGTTCCGTACCGTCAAAACCGAAACTTTGAGGGTTTGATCAATCAATGTTTTGGATTGATCCAACTTCAAACAAGATCAAGGATGATACATTGGGCCAAGAATGAGCGCAATTTGAGGCGGTCACCCAGGGTTCGAGAACATTGCAATTTGAGACACCCGATTAGGGTTTTTGACTAGAAAAAGTCAACTGTAGTTTGACTTTTGGTTCAAAGAGTATTTCAATGATGGGATCAAGGTCCATTAAGATCCTATGGCTTAGTAAAGTCCATCCAAAGAGTTTTAAGTCCTCAGGATGTCCGGATCACCAGCGGGCGACTCGGTAGACACCGATCGATCGAAAAGTTGACCAAAAAGTCAACTCTCCAAAAATAAGGAATTTGACTTCAAGATGTGAATGAAAAATATTCCTTATATCATATTAAACCTCCCCATAAAATTTCATGACCATTGGATCAAGGGTTAGGAAGTAATTGCAAAAATCGGGAATTAGGGTTTCGAAAGGGGCAAAACCATAACTCCTCAACCACACATCCAATTGAAGTGGTTCTAAGCTTGTTTGAAAGGTCTTGACAAACCTTACAAAATTCCCACAGTGGTCCATATTCAAAAAATGCATGGAATTGGAGTTATAGCAAAAATCATTTTTCAAGGGTAAAGGACTTAGTGAAATTTCACAAATTCTGGCCATACAAACCACTTTTTTTCAGAACTTTGAAAGGTTTTTCAACCTAGTTCCATCAAGAATTTGGAAATTCCCAAAACATGAAAGTTATAGAGCTACACAAGGGCTTTCCAAAAAGTACACGAACTCCCTAAGGAGATTTATGAGCTAGGAGTTATGGTGCCTCAAAGTTGGGTCTGTCACACTAAAAATCCACTTGGTCCAATTTCTCAAAATCAGAATTTTTCATCTCTAACCACTCTCCACCCTTGGATCATGATACATTATGATATTAAGATGTGTAGAGGAAGGAAATGACAGAAAAAGAGAGGTTGAGGAGAGAGAGAGATGCAAGTTGTGATTTATGGAATAAAATATTGAAATGTGTAAGAATGAGAGAGAAACTTTTTCTCCCAACTGCTGCAGCTATGCCATCCTACCCTCTAAACTTATCTCAGTCATTTCATGTCAATATCCACTTGATATTTCTGATCTTCCTTGAGCGATAGAGCTGATATGGAGATTTTGGCAAGATTTTGCAAGAAACTTCATCATATTCCCTCAAAAAGTGGCAAGTTACCAAGCTGCCCTCATCCTCATTTATCCTATAAATAGAGGCCTCACCCTCACTTCCAAGACACACCAGAGCTATTTAGAATATCAAAGTATCATAGCTCTCCTCCTCACTCTCTCTTTGCTTGTAAGTGAAGAAAAGTTCAAAAACACCAAAATTGGTCATTTGGCATATTTCAACCATTTTCATTTCTACCTTTTTCAACACTCCCACAACCATCCATACACTTTCTAAATAACATATAGAAGGTGTATAATCCATCAAACCATCAAAAAATCAAAAAGTCAACCTTATCCCCACCATACTTTGACCAAAATCACTAAAATGGCCAAAACTCATTCCATATAGATTCTTGCCATTCTAATCCCTCTAACACATCACCAACAACATTCCTCAACTGTCCAAACCACTAGCCACACTTGGACACTCTCATTTTGACATTTAGCATCATAAGTGGATTGTTACTTAAAGTTGAAGAAAAGTCTCAAGGCCAAGAAGAGAAGCATAAATCTCTGGGTTTCTAGGAGTATTTTCAGCTTGCTCAAGTTTATTACTATAGGTATGTGATATTAAAGATCCTTATTTATCATACATTGCCATGCTTATCATTTTTTGAGGTATTTGTCATGAAATATACCAATACTGCCCCACTTTAGTTTTTTGTCAAGGACTTTGGTTTCATGGTTATGGTGCTTACTTTTGTTAAGGTATTCCATTTGTAAATGATATGTAGATAATATGTTACAAGTACTGCACTGTGATATCATGTATGTTTATCTTATTCTTGTCAAGTTTCAAACATTGGTATGTTAAAGTTGTTATTTTGCTGTCAAAACAGTTTTGGAGGAAATTGTTAACTCATGCTTTATTTTGCTAGGACATAAGTTTGGTTTTGATTTTACTGCTGTGATTGATTTCTGATGTGGTTTGAGTTTTGATGTTGCTTGTTGCATTTGTGCTTATGACCAACATGCTTGGTTTGCCTATACCTAGATACCATGACATTAGGTTACATTGGCAATGTGTGGATTTGGTATGTGCATTTTTTTTAGGCAAGATTGCTTGGTTCAGTTTGAGGAGAGTATTGTGGTTAGAATATTAGAACTTAGAAGGCCACTTCTGGTTAGTTAGATTTCATCAATAGTACATCTGTTCACTTTGTTTGGGTCTAATAACTGCCCTGTGGGAATTGGCCTTGGAGGGGCTGTCTAGGAGTGTTTAACTGGAAGGTTGTTGTTTGTATCAGTATGAAGTGGGGCTGTTAGGATAGTAGTCTTTGCTTTGAAGGAAGTTTTTTTTGGAACCTCAAGCAGGCTGGTCAGGTCTGATGGAATGGTAGGTGAAAGAGGTTATCACTTATTGACAGCAGGCTTTTGTTGTGGCAAAGTGGAATGACATGGTATGTTGGCATAGAATAACTCAAACCTTGTAATTTGGACTGTAAACTTCAGGTTGATGCTTGCATTGGTACTGTGAAACCAAGTTTGTCATGGAACTTTGATTTGCAATTGTGTGATCATTATTTTCCTTCTTGAGGAACCAGTCAACTCTGACTTAATGAATGGTCGGGCTGGTTTTGGTTTGCATCTGCTAAGTTGACTGACTGCTCAAAGCTTGCTTGGAATTGTTAGGGTGTTGGATTAAACCAAGCTGCAGTATTGATAAGATGCCATATTTTGGAACAGTGTAGCTTTGACTTGAATACACCTGTTGATGTTTACTTAGCCTAGACCTTGAGATGATTTTTCTTGGTGATTGGTTTAATGGCCTTGGGCTGAGGCAGTAGGCATTTAAGTTTTAGCTTATAGGCTGGAGCTTTGACAGGTTTAGGACAACTTGGTTTATTTGTTAGTGATTGTGCCGGAGATTTAGGTCTCCCACCTCTGCTGTTATCAGCTAAATGGTGTTGTGGCTGCTAGCAGGTCTGCTGTCAATAAGCTTTGCATTTTGTTTCTTTTCTCTTTTCCTGTTGCATTGATATGCATTGAGAGTGACTGTTGGGATTTTGGATTGCAAGTTGGTTATTATCTTGGTATTATGCCCACTTCCTTTTTTTTGCTAAGCAGAACTGTTTGCAATTGAGAAGAGTTGCTTATGGTTTGGCATTCTCAATCAATTTGAGAGCTTTGTTTTTGCTAACTGGAATCTCAGGGTTGTAGTCATTAGGTTTTGGTATGAGATCACTTATGAATGCCTTGGAATTCATGACCTTTGAGGTATCCACTTTTGATGGTTGGCTACCTTAATGCACTGCTGCTTAATTTGTTGGGGGGCTTTGCTGACTTTAAGTTTGATAGAGGGTTATTGTTATAGATTAGCTTCAAACCTATTGCACTGTTGTTGTGGCTGTGTGAAGTGTTGATCCTGCCAGCTTCATGCTTTGAGTTGGTCAAACCATTAATATCATCAAGTTTCCCTTGCAAATCATTATCAGTGCTAAATGATTGGCTTGGCTAAACCTTGCTAGGCCTTTGAGTAGTCTGTTTTTGGTTTAAAGGCAAAACTGTTAGAAAGGACAAAACCATTACAATTCATATACCTTGTTTATCATTGGGCACTAAGACAATACCAAGAACTTTTTGCTGTCAGGATACCATGTTTTGTGTGTGCTGTTGCTATGTTGAGGTTAGGCTGTTGAGGCTCTTAGTGTTTGGTTTGTGGCCTCATCATGCTGCAAGTTCAGTGAACAAGTGCATGAGGGGTTTTCTTTGGGTGAGACATCAATGCAAGGCTGTTATTTGGTTGGATTATCATACTGTGGTGATTGATCATACTGCTACCAAATTGAGCATCTTGTTGTAACAACTTGTACAATAATTACAGTTCATGTGCTATTATTCTGATTAGACTTGGTTTTGGAATCGTCATTAAGTTTGTATTTCATGAACCATGTATTTGAAGTATGTACCCGCTTCTGTTTAGCCTGAACATGGATTGATTGGAGTTTTAACTTTGAAAATGCATCAAAAGCAGAAAACTGTAACTCACATGAAAATCTTTTAACAGGCTGTGTTGAGCTTTTCTTTGGCTTGAATCTCACTTATTAATGCATTTCCAAAGTGTATGTGTGATTTGCATTGGCTTGTTATTCATGAAACCTGAACTGCACATCACTTTGCATTTCATCACATTTTTGCAACTCACATCCCATTTTTCACCACAGCATGAATTGAGCCTTACCTCTTGCATAAACTCATTCCTTATCATTTATATGGTGTGTGAACATGATCACTTTGATTCAAAGCTGGCTGTCACAAGTTGTTCACATCAAAATGCATTTTCAAGTTTCAAAACATACACACCATTGAATTTTAAAATCGGGGAAGAATCTTGGAAAATTAATTGCACCATCTCGTTCCTTGTATTTTTCTGGTCAAGTTTGATATAAATTTCACCTTGTTTGGTTAAGAATCGAGAAAGTTATGATCGAAAACGTAAATCACATTTTGAGTGTTCTTTTTGCCCAAGTCAGCATGACTTTCACCCTTATAATTTAATGGGGTGGCATTTACAAATGGAAGTATAGCCACCCCAGTGGTAAGACCATTAGTCAAAGCATGCCTTTGACCTTGCAAGCATGAGTTCGACCCCTGAGGAGGGCAACTCTTTTGTATTTTTTGTCATTTTTTACTCCATTTTCAAAAATTCGTATCTCCTTCAATTTTAATCGTTTTTCACCCGTTCTTTTTTTATAATGTTCGTCTTGATGTCTAATTTCATGCCATATTTTTTATTTTCATATTTGCCCAAATTTTCATCTCTTTTGACCATGTGCAAGTTAAGTACGTTTTACGTTCGTTTACGCGTGTGCAGATGAATTTTTCCTTGGTTATACTTGTATTAGTTTGTGATACTTGCTTGTATTCATATCCTTAAATGTTTGTTAACATGATAGGATTTTATGTTTGGTTGTTACTATGTTTGTTTTGTCCCCTCTGTTGAATTTAGTTGAACTCGATCTGTCGTCGTAGTTTCCTGTTAATTCATCTGCTTTGATTGTCATCAATGCACTTTCATCTTTATCATTCCACATGTTTGTTTAATGGTTGTCACCATGAATATACCTTCATCATGTTGTTACTTTACTTTTTAAGTGATTTTTCTTTTCCCCAAGTGATGGAACTCGTTAGTTCCCGTCCAAGTTGCCCCCCTGTCTCCTTCCAAAGAAAAAGTCTTTCCATTGACTCTATGTCATGGATAGCTCATTCACCATTCCCCTTGACTTTGTTAAGTCATTTTAACCTTAGTTTAGAAGCCCTAGAGTTTGCTTAATTCTAAAAGATCCCCCTGTACTAGGAGCATTCTTCGACTAGAACCCTAGGATAGAGTTCGTCAACTCTATGTAAGAATCATCGTCATAACTTCTTACTTCCCTTTTGAGTGTATAACTTAGATTAGGGAGTTTTGTTAGACTCCACACAAACATTGTCATGTTTGTTCCCCTTTGAACCTTGATCATAATCGAGTGTTCTTCAACTCTAGTGAGGTGAACTACGATTGCTCTGATTATATCCTAGTTAGGATACGTAGGCAGAGGATGCGATGTCTTTGCGAGCAAACTTAGAAACTATATTTAGGTTTTAACCTATACCTTTACCCAACCCCAAACTTAGCATGCAAACAAACATAAGGTTCCTGTAGAGGACTACAGATGTTTAGGATGTGAAATACCTACCCTATGCATAACCAACCCCCGATCCCCGAATCTCTTAGCGTTGTTGTTACATCGCGAAAAGGGTTTTTCTTTCTTTAGACATTTCCTTTGGATAAAATAAAGCCCGGTTGTAATCTAAGAATTAAAGATTTAAGTTAATCAGTAGCTTGGTATCACGATTCTCACCGCAACAGAAATGGCGACTTCACTGGGGAGAGCTTGAGGGTTTAGCCTATTTTGTTTAATTGCATGCTATATTTGTGAATATTTGCTTAACATGTATATTTGTCAATATATTTGTTGGTATGTTGGGTATTGGGTGCTTTGAGTGGTGAGACGGTCCTATACCCGGACTTGAGTGCAACTATGATAGGATGGTGGTATATTCAAGAAGGCTTATAGGGAGTTGATTCCCGACCAAGCTAACTTGAGAAACCACCACTCAGTGTAGGCCCTCTTGAAAGTTTAGTATTGTTGATCGAGTATTCGTGAAAACAATGCTACTTTCGACGAAGGAGCCCGTGACACTGTGGACTTTTAGAATACATTCTACCCCACTTTGGCCTTATTAGGACGTAGTGCGATGGCTACAAGGAAGTATTTCCGAAGTAGTTGATACGCGATACTACACTCAGACGAGATTCTCTTGAGAATATTATCGATTACCAAGTAATTTGGGAAGTTGATAATATCCGAAAGATGGGTTAATGACTCTGGGAACTTTGTAGAACCCGTTCGGCAGGTACAATCAATCCATAGTACAAATCTTTGGGGATGGGTAGACCCTTGGACTCATGCTTGTCCTTAACCTTAAGTTTGTGTTGTGTGCATGTGCATTTGCTTGTGTTTTTGCATTCATATCATCATGTCATCATACCATCATACGGTTTCATGGAACTTAGACTTTGTTGTTTGTAAACATCAGAGGTCGTCATGAACAGTGAAAGAAAGAAGACTTTGAAGTACACTTACAAGGGTTTTTAGCTAGATGATTTGAAAAGGTTGAGCACCTTAGTGACAGATCTAGAGGGATTTCAAAGCCGATATGGGAAGTTGTTGCTACTCTTGAAGATAAAGATGGATAATTGACTTCTTTCTACTCTCCTCCAGTTTTATGACCCGCTTTACCACTATTTCACATTCCCTAATTATCAGCTAGTGCCCACACTAGAAGAGTATTCCCAGTTAATTGGATTGCCTATTCTTGAAGATTCTCCTTTTCCGATTGTAGAGAAGGACCCTAAAGAGCAGGACATTGCCAAAGCTACACGTTTGGGAGTGGTTGATATAAAAAAGAATCTGATTACAAAAGGAGGAGTCTTTGGGTTAAAAGCAGAATTCTTGGTTGAGAAAGCTCAGTATTACGCAGATCATTTAAGCATGGATGCATTCGAGGCTATCCTTGCCTTACTCATCTATGGTATATTCTTGTTTCCAAGCTTTGAGAATTTTGTGGACCTCAATGCCATCAAAATTTTCTTGAAGAAGAATCTTGTGCCTACCTTGTTAGCAGACACGTACCATTCTGTTCATCTGAGGAACTTCCACAATGGAGGAATGATCACTTGTTACGCTCCTTTATTGTACAAGTGGTTCACTTCACACTTACCCAAAGCCAACGCTTTTTGGGACCCAAAGAAAGGATGGTGGTCACAAAAGATCATGGCTCTTACCCATTCCGATATTGATTGGTATAGTCGTGATTATGATGGGACAATGATTATTGACAGTTGTGGGGAATTTGGCAATGTACCTCTCCTCAGCATTAACGGAGGGATCAGCTACAATCCAATACTCGCCCGCCGACAATTGGGATACCCTCTAAAGGACAAACCCAAAAGTGTTCAAGTGGAAAGCATCTTCTTCAAAGAAGGGGAAGATAGTCAAGGATTAAAAGAGAAAGTTCTAGAAGCTTGGAAGCATCTACACAAGAAAGGAAAGATCTTGGAAGACTCAACTGTGTTTCTTTGGAACCTTACCTCCAATGGGTTCGGAAAAGAGCCGTCACACTAAGGATGCCATATCCTAAGCAAGAGCCTATGGCCTTGAAGGAAGAACGCCCGTTGGTCTTCATGTATGAAGAAGAAAAGTTGAAAATTGCTTTGGTCAAAGCACAGCAAACTGAAGAAGCTTGGAAGCACAAGTATCAAATAGTCGTCGACGAAAACGCGGAGCTCCAAAGACAACTCCAGTTGAAAGATGAAGAAATCCTCTCTTGTAAGAAGAGGAAAGCACTAGAAGAACCTTATGAGCCTCAGTCTAATCCATGGAAGATAATTGTGGACAGACTCATCTTCGAGAAGACTCAGATGGAAAGAAAGATCGAGAAGCTCAACCTCAGGCTGCTAGGAGAACCTTGATAGGATTCACTTAGTTGTTATTTAAAACTCTTGTAAGAGGAAACAATGTCTTGTAATCCGTTTTGTTAATGAAATGACGATTTCTGATGTTCGAAAATATCTGAGTTCCATGACAATCATTTGAATTTGCATTTGCACTTCTTCTAACCATTCAAGGAAATTTATCTTTTTATTTGCAGGCAACAACATGGTAAGAAGAGACATGCTTCGAGTCCCGGATCTGAGATTGGTCCGTCTAAGAATGTTAACCAGACTTGTTCGAAACCCTGCTGCTTTCATAGCCAAATATGGGGACCTATTGCCATTGATAAGCGCTCCGATCAATGAGCCCATGTTGCAAGCCTTGGTGGAATTCTATCATACATCTTACCACTGCTTTGTATTTCTAGATTTTCAGTTACTCCCGACCCTCGAAGAGTACAATGCTTACTTAAAGATCCCATGGACTTTTACGCTCCCTTATGGAAAACCAAAGAAGAAGGACTTAGCTAAAGCCCTGCATATTGTCGCTACTGCGAAAATCGGCGCCGGCTGAACAGAAGAGTCGCCACCGTGCGTTATTTATCCCACGGGAGGGAAAGGAAACGCTCAGAGTAAACCTCGCACAACACGGGAAAGGTATGGTCATTGCAACCAAAACCTGGGTTCGGGAGTCGGTTACGCAAGGGGAAGGTATTAGCACCCCTCACGTCCATCGTACTCGATGGGATCCACGCTTGTTTTCGGGTATGGATGGTTATTCTATCTACTCTATAGGTCAAGGGTTAAAAAGAAAATAAAATGAAAGTAAAAACGACTCGGCAAAGTATCGCACTTTATGCCTACGTATTCCCGTCTGGCACGAGAAATCAGAGTCAACGTAGTTCGCCTACCTACGGGAAAGGAGGGGAAGGTTGCTCGCTAGGATATCGCATCCTATGCCTACGTACTTTCATACAGCATGAAAGATCAGAGCAAACGTAGTTCGGGCCATGTACGACACAAGTCTGTTTTGATTGATTTTATTCCTTCCGAAAAAGGTTTTTCTGATTAACAGTCCAAGAGGACAAAAATGACGTTTTGATGAGTTCACATTCTTTTACGGAAGAAGTGTCTTTTATTGTGTTTGAAATCTTTATGTGTTTTTCTGTTTGTTTTGAGAAAGAAAGAGACAGAACTCTAACCTACGGTTGCGAAGGGAAACAAACTAACCTAATGTTATCATGCATGGGTTAAGACCTAGTGTCTATCATGCTCCTCTCTTGCACAGAGAGAAACAGAGATCCTACGGGATAGGCAGAAACAGAAACAATATCAGATATATACAGCAAAACAGTAAAATGCATGGATGCAGCAATACAAGCGAGGCAAGGGAGTCCCACTCAACCTCGAACCTAGAAAACAATAGGCGAAAGTGAACAGGCTTCACTTTCAACCCAACAGGGTAGACAGCAAACAATACAGTTCAGAAAACCAATCAATACATCAGCAAATGCAATACAGCAAAAAGAAACAGCATCAGCAGCTCTGAATCAACAACTGGCTTCAAGCAATCTCCAATCAGCTACAGGCTTCAACAAGCATCAATCTCCATCTTCATGGCCTTCAGACAAGGGCTTTGATCATCAGTCTTCCATCTGCAATGGCTTTTCTTCATGCTCAAACCTCCAGGATGAGGGATCAGTCACAAGAGTGGATTGAGTGTTAAGCAATCAGCTGACTACCAAAGGTGGTGAACAGACTGCTTCTAACACAAGAGACATTTTCTCTCAAGAGTTCTATCTCATAGACACTGTCACCAAGCCTTCCAAAGGAAGGGGGTGAGTGTCTTAGAGAGACTCTGAATCACAGAGAAGAATGGATGCAGACAAGGCAATCCATGTTTGAGAAATAATCATTCTAATTTAGAGCTCTGCCTAGCTCCTAAACCCTAGTCTCCTCAGCAACTGCTAGCAAGAAACTCCTCCTCAACTCTGACAGTTGATCTTCAGCATTTGACTCTTCAATGGCTTCATCTCCACAAATCTTCAGCTTCCCCAAGGCCCCAGACAAACCCAATACCCATACAAACAATCAATAAACCCCAGAGGGCACACCACACCAAACAACAGATATACAGACAGTAATAATATCAGTAGGGGAATCCTAACTTTTCTCTAAGGGATCTAATAACTACCCATAGCCCCTATAGTCCCATAACTAATCTATTCAAACCCTAAGTCCTAAGGGAGAAAATTGAACTTCCTAAGTTGTCACCTAAAACCCTAGTTTTGTTCATGATATTCAAGCATTTATTAATCACCTAAAATTAACTCCTAAAAATGGGAACTAAAATATTCCTACAAGCTTAACATCTCATCTAAACAATATGAAAAGAATGATCAAAAAATATTAAAGCATGTGAGAGAACAAAAAATCATAAAAATAATGCATGAAATGAATCTATTTAATATGACATTTATTTAGAAAATATGAAAAAAATATGAAATAAAACTAAAAATGAAAATTTATTTTCCTATAATATTCTAGACATCTTAATGAAAACGTGGTAAAAAGAATGGATTAAAAAGCATTTTTTATGAATTATTTATGATTTTATGAAATTGGTAAAATATCAAAATGAAATAAGAAAAAATAAAATGAATTAAATGAGGGGAGGGGGTATGAAAAGTAACTCGCCCCAGTTATAAATCCAGAATGGGCCACATATAGGGGTGCAATTAGCGCTTCTGGCTTAAGCCCAACTTGAGTTCAGAACTAAAGAGAAATAGAAACGCCAGGGGGGGTGAGAAAAGCAACAGATTCACGTTAGAAAATGGTTTGGGCCTAATTCAGGGGGGTGGGATTAGCATGACACTCAGTAAGCCCAGATGCCAACATTAATGAAACGCCGCGTTTAGTTCACACTATCTCCCTCTCATTTTCAGTTCAAATCTGGACCGTAGGATATGAGTCTTGGTCAACCATTTTAGAATGATCCAACGCTTATGGCATTATCTTCTTCAAATAAACCTGCAACCTAGGGTTTCAAACCACCATGGCAGCCATGCACGACCTACATTCCACCTCTTCGTTCTCATCATACACGCCACTAATCCACATGCCATAAACATGAAATCTGCTCCAAATCTCTCCCTCTACAAGCTTAGGGCATCAATTCGTCTTGAAACTCACCACAACAACAAACACGATTGGATCAACATTCGGCCTCCATTGAAATGCACTGATATGGACCATCACCAATCTTCCCCAGACTTAGCCTAAATTGAACTACAACTAATGGAGAGTAATTTGATCAATCACGCTACAATTATAACACACTAATCTAAGAGATATGAACACTAACAGATTATGGCACCTGTCACTAACCATCACCAAATCTCTCCAAATTCATCTAACTTAATCTCCTAACCACCTAGATCAATTCTACACTAACAAAATCATGCCTAACTAACTGGATCAAGCAGTTTGAATGAAAACTTACCTTGTGCAAAATCTTGCAAACAGCTATGGAGATTGATGATTTGAGGCTTTTGAGACTTGGATCTTGATCAATCCTTGATGAACTTGATTCTGTATGCAAGCTTTGGATGAGATTTGGCCAGAATTATGCTATCCACTTGCAACTTCAATCTTGATGCTCTTGAAAAAAGTGCTCGAAAATGGATGATAACCACCTTGTTCTTGATTGAATTATACTATATGATGATGAATCAGTATGAGAAGGTTGATTATGATGAAGATTTGGTGAAGAATTTGTGAGAATTGCAATGAAACTTCAATGAGAAGAATGAGAAATCTTGTGAAATTCTTGGTGCAAATGAGGCCAACCCTTGATCAATGCACATTTCATGAATATATAGACCCCAAATGAACATTCTAGATCCATCTTGCACATTCCCTTGCTTTCCAACTTTGGTTCATTTTGATCATGTTTCTTAAAAGGTAAGCAACCATGGATAACTTCATTTTTTCCTTCTAAACTCAAAAAAGTGTGTGAACCATTGTTCTTAGAATTGTTTTTCCATTCAAAATCATATATTGGAAGTCTCCATTTGGACTTGTAAATCTCCCAAACCATTTTTCACTTTGAAATTATTCACTTTATAAGCCTTTTTAGTTCATATTTTGACCAATCATGCAACTCCATGCTATGAGCTTCTCCAATAACTTGTGACCTTCTTTCTAGACTTAAAATCCCATTTGGAGCAAGTTTGATGTTGTAAGTTTTTCCATTTGAGGCCTCCTTGTATGAGTTTTGGACATAGGTTAAAATGACCTGTAATTCACAAATGCCCAAAATACCCTTTGCTTGTCAAGACCATAAGTTGAGTTCTCCACATCATATGAAGGCATGCCATACCATTCTAGAAAGCTAAGACAATGAGGAACAATTCTTATGTTGACCAAGAATTCATTTGAAATCTCCTTGAGGGGTAAAACTAGCTTGGAAGTCAAGTCACTTTCACAGACAAAAATTCAGACACCCCAGATGACCTGTAACTTGTAAGGACCATAACTTGAGTTCTATAAATCTCCTTGAGGTCTTCCACCACTCAAATTAAAGGTCTTGAGATCCTCTACAAGTTTCATGTTGGCCAAGAAGCCATTTGAAGCTAGCATTTTGACTTATCTTGCTTGGAAATTTGACCTAAACTAGGGGATTTTACAGAGAAACCCTAATTTAGTAACTCCTCTTCTCCTTGACTTCTCTTGAATTCTCCTTGGCATATCTCCATATCCTTCTTTATATGTTCAATGATGACCCCCACATCTCTCCAATAGACTTGAATGCCCTCTTAAGTCAGTCAATTGACCTAGGGTTGACCTGGGGTTGACCCAGATGAAACCCTAGTTGACTGTCTTCCACTATAGCTCTTGTGCTTTCATCAATGACTTGTTTTCTTCTCCAAATGACTTTATAAGTCTCTCATAAGGTCTAGATGCTCTCCATGCTTTCATTTCACAGCTCACAACCCTCTTGTTGATCCTCAGATATCCTCAGCTAGGAGATGGACTCAAGGCTTGATCTGCTGAACTCTTTGCTTTCAAATTCTCTCCTGATGACTTGAATATGACTGAATTGGAATAATAACCTCTTGCTAGGCCTCTAGAGATGAAAATAATGATTGGTCCCCTGTTGAATGACTTGCTATGCTTATGCTATGCAGATGGTTAGTCTATATACATGACCCTACATGCAAATGCTAATGATGATGAAACATAAACCAAGGAATAAGGTTAGGCAAATTTTAGGGTGCAACAGCTGCCCCTATTCAAGCGACTTGGACCCGATTGGATGAAGAGCCCGGAGCCTTCAGACATTCGCGGTACGAGACGGTTGAATACTAGTGAAACCAGAAATTTGCCAACCGCAGAAATAAACTGCGCTCCTGCTTGAGGAATGACATTCGTCAGCTGAATCTGACTGTTAGAGCAACCTGCTGATCTCGCGCGACCGTGCTGGGGATTGGCTTCATCGTTCTGAAGAGGATTTTGTCATACCAGACTGCTTGCTTGTCCACGCTAGGACTCTGTCTGTCGTCGATACGAAGAAATCTCAACTAGAATTGGTCCACGTTAGGACTCCACTTGCTGTTAACCCAGAAAAATCTCGGCAACTCCGCTGGGGATACTTCGTCTACATTTCCGTAAATTGAATCGTCCACGTTAGGAATACCACTCTTCCACGTTAGGAGTAACACCTGTCTTTCCACGTTAGGAAGCAATCTTCTTTCCACGTAAAGAGAACTACATCAATCTGTCCACGTAAGGACTCCAATGCCATTTGACATGTCTGCGTCAGGACTCCGATCTTTCCACGTAAGGAATTCCACTTTGGTGCTGAATCTGTCCACGTAAGGACTCAACTTCCTTCTTCCACGTTAGGAATATTTTCTTCAATCTGTCCGCGTCAGGACTAAACTCTCTTTCCACGTCAGGAATAATCCATTTCTTTCCACGTCAGGAATCAATCTTGATATATCCGCGTCAGGACTTAATCTTTCCACGTAAGGAATAAGCTCGTCTTTCCACGTAAGGAAACCATTTTTTCTTCCACATAAGGAATGCTCTTGATATGCCCACGTAAGGACTCTGATCTTTCCACGTTAGGAATACTGTCATTTCCACGTAAGGAAACTATCTTCTGATACGTCCGCGTAAGGACTACCTCTTTCCCGCGTTAGGAATCTCCGTATTTCCACGTTAGGAATCACTTCTGTTGATATGTCCGCGTAAGGACCACATCTTTCCATGTTAGGAACAATAATCTCTTTGATCTGCCAGCGTTAGGACACTGATCTCGTCTTGATTTATCCACGTTAGGACTCAGGCGTCTTCGACTCACTGAGGAAATAAGACTTGTCCACGTAAGGACTCACACCTTCGACTCACTGGGGGAATATCCGCGTTAGGACTTACACCTTGCCAACAACACGAAGAAGGATAAATTTGTCCGCGTCAGGACTCTTGTATCTTGTCATCACAAAGAACTACAAACTTGTCCACGTCAGGACGCACATTTCACCATTACGAATAAAGATATCTGCTGCAAACACATGATCCACGTCAGGACACCAACACGAAGAGTAGCCAATCTTTTTGTCAACGTCATGACCTCCCTTTCTCCAAATTTCGAGAGACCGAATCTATCCATGTCAGGATTAACACGCCTTACCAATCCAGTAAGACAAACCTGTCCACGTTAGGACGCCCACTTCTGAAGAAATCCCGCCATCCTAGGAGTAAATGGTCCACGTCAGGACTTAATTCTTCAATGATCCTCACCCACAAACTTCTTAGCACTGACGTGACAGCGACTTTGAGGCGGACTCTACTGGGGATGTCTGAAAACCAACTATCGGACACCTGCTTCGAAATTCTGATTCATGCGACTCGTTGATGACAACGAACTTTGCTTGGGAATAAGGAGATTCTTGTCCTGGCCACTCTGGCTGGGGAAAGTCAGATACATTTGCATAAATGACTCTGTTAGAGACAAAGAGAGTCTTATCACGATAACTCTGTGGGGAATACCGCCGAAACTGACATTGTCATTGAATATCTCCTGCCGAGATCTTGACTGTTTGGTGATTTATTTGAGCAAGAGCTCCCTCCACCTGAACTACTAGAGTACAGAAACTGCTTCAGCAAAATAAATGCTGGAAGGGTAACGCCGACTCGCCGGGGATAGCCTGATGCTACAAAATTATTCCAGCAAAATAAATGCTGATAGGATGAAGTCGACCCTGCTGGGAAGTTGGGAACTCAAACCACACGTCTTGTTGAAGTAACCCCCTGCTGGGGAATATAACTCAAACCAAATACCTTGCGGAGGTAACCCCCTGCTGGGGAATAGCAGATGCGCCTGGTATGATTGAGCCTCTGCTAGAGAGTGAACTAATATCACACGGTATCTCTGACAAAATAAGTGACAGGAACCACCATCGACTCTGCCTGGGAGAGTCTTAGTCTTCGAGTTCCACTGGAAGGAAAGAACACTTGCTGAAAAGAGAACTCCGCTGGGGATGGCTGGATTCTCTTGGGGAAAATTAACTGACTCCGCCGGGGGAGAATGCATGACCCTGCGGGGGGAGACGAACCTGTCTGAATACAGCCTTACGATCCCGGAATCACCAAACTCTGCTGAGGACAAGTAACTTCTCTGGAGCACGTCCTTTGGATAAGCTACGGCGAGCTGGAGAATTCTATCCTTCTTCGGGAAGAACATGCATGACCTGCGTGAGGATCAAGCCTTTCACTATTGCAATCTTTTGATCACCTTCCTCGTACAGTTATGAAACCTGCAACAACACAAGCAAGACACGACAAGCCTATGCAATCAAATCAATTCAGGTTAGTGACGTTACCCTCAGTTAATTCAAAGCTTTAACGATTGTTGGCAAGGGCCAGTGATGTTATACTCATGCTAGTTTCAATAAACTTAGGCGTTTTATCATGCGCAAAACAGTAAAGAACAGGCATCAAGTACTGAATAACACATTTTCATTGATTGGGCCCCTGAATGGGCGGAGTTTTTTGTACACGGGATGTAACTCCTGAAAAGAGGAAGCTACGCAAAGCAAATATACAAGTATGCAAGTATTCACAAGAAGCATAAATATTGACAAATTAAATTTTGTACACATGTCGGCAACTGGATGCAGATGAACACCACGAACTGATCCTCCTATGACTCGTCCGACTCTTATACTTTCCCGGTATCCCTACTTCTGAAGAGGTTGTATCCGATAACTGACTCCTCAAACATATTCTCCCGCACTGATGCTCATTGAATATCAAATTCGGACCGCAGTCATTTGCTTTTCTCATCCCTAACTTTTGCGTGAACCGCCCTTTATGGGTTTTCAGTTCACCGGGATACCCCTTTTTGCCGAAGCCGCCCAGTGTAGGTTTTCAACTTCGCGGGTGTACATTTTTTCAATTTTATCCCTAATTTTTGCCCGAACCTTTCATTCTGTTTTTGGTTCTCCAGGATGCCCCATTTTTGCCTGGACTCTCTTTTTTCTGTCCAGCGGGTCTATTTTAAGCAAAGTATTTTTTAACTGCGTCCGAATTCACAGGTGATGCAAAGTCTTCTCCGTCCATGGTGGACAACAATAAAGCTCCTCCTGAAAAGACCTTACTGACAACGTATGGCCCTTCGTAGTTGGGGGTCCACTTGCCCCTATGATCTGCTTGCGGCGGGAGAATCCTTTTCAGCACAAGGTCGCCCGTCTGAAAGCTTCGCGGAAGTATCTTCTTGTCGTACGCTTTCTTCATTCGTCTTTGGTACAAACGACCGTATGCCAGAGAAGCTAGCCTCTTCTCATCCATCAAACTCAGTTGGTTCAATCTGTTCGTTACCCATTCTGCCTCGTCCAGCTGAACGTCTCGCAATACCCTCAGAGAAGGGATCTCAACCTCCAATGGTAATACCGCTTCCATTCCGTATACCAACGAGAACGGAGTTGCCCCGGTTGATGTGCGTACCGTCGTACGATAACCGTGCAAAGCAAAAGGTAGCATCTCATGCCAATCCTTATAGGTCACCACCATTTTCTGGACAATCTTCTTGATATTCTTATTGGCCGCTTCGACAGCGCCATTCATCTTGGGTCGGTAAGGGGAGGAGTTGTGATGTTCAATCTTGAAATTTTGACAGAGCTCCTTCATCATTTTGTTGTTCAGATTAGAACCATTATCCGTGATTATCCGCTCGGGAATCCCATATCGGCAAATGATATCTCTCTTGATGAATCTAGCCACCACTTGCTTCGTTACATTTGCGTAAGACGCTGCTTCCACCCACTTGGTGAAATAATCGATTGCTACTAGTATGAACCGATGCCCATTAGAAGCCGTCGGCTCGATCTTTCCAATCATATCGATTCCCCACATTGAGAATGGCCATGGAGATGACATCACATTTAGAGGACTCGGAGGCACATGTATTTTGTCAGCATATATTTGGCACTTGTGGCACTTTCTTGCAAATTTGAAACAATCAGTTTCCATCGTCAGCCAAAAATAACCTGCCCGCAGCAGTTTTCTCGTCATAGCATGCCCACCAGCATGCGTACCAAAGGCACCTTCGTGAATTTCCTCCATGAGAAGCTTTGCCTCCTTCTCGTCCACACAACGCAACAACACCAAGTCGTGGTTCCTTCTGTACAAGACGCCATCCGGGTTCAAATAGAAATTACCCGCTAATCTCCTGAGAGTCTTCTGATCTTGACTGGATGCCCCAGCCGGATACTCTTTATTCTTCAGGAAATTAAGGATATCAAAATACCACGGTTTGCCATCAGACGCTTCATCGATAGCAAATACATAAGCCGGCCTGTCTAACCGAGAGATAGTGATCTGGGGAGCTTCGTTCCAGAAGTTGACCTTGTACATGGAAGACAAGGTGGCAAGGGCGTCAGCCATTTGATTTTCTGCCCGTGGCACGTGATGCAATTCAACTTTGTCGAAGAAAGGCAACAATCTCCTTGCATAATTCATGTAATGTATCAAATTGGGCTGCCGTGTCTCCCATTCCCCTTTGATCTGATTCACCACCAGAGCTGAGTCTCCGTATACGTCTAAATGTTTGATTCGCAAATCGATAGCTTCTTCAAGCCCCATTATACAAGCTTCGTATTCGGCCTCATTGTTGGTAACAGCAAAGGTCAATCGGGCAGTAAACGGGATGTGCGACCCGTGCGGCGTAGTGATAATTGCCCCTATTCCGCTACCGTAAGCATTCACAGCTCCGTCAAATATCATCTGCCATTTGGACCCCGGCTCTGGTCCTTCGTCTGGTAACGGCTCTTCGCAATCCTTCATCTTGAGATACATGATATCCTCGTCAGGAAAGTCAAATCTCATTGATTGATACTCTTCAATAGGCTGCTCCGCCAGATACTCAGACAACACACTCCCCTTTATTGCCTTTTGCGAGACATATTGAATATCATATTCGGTCAAGATCATCTGCCACCTGGCAATCCTACCTGACAACGCCTGCTTTTCGAATATATATTTGATCGGATCCATCTTCGAGATAAGCATGGTTGTATGATTCAGCATGTACTGCCTCAAACGCTTGGCGGCCCAGGCTAGCGCGCAACAAGTTTTCTCCAGCATTGAGTATCGAGATTCACAGTCCGTAAATTTCTTACTCAAATAGTAAATTGCATGCTCTTTTCTCCCTGTCTCGTCGTGTTGACCGAGAACACAACCCATGCTTCCCTCAAGAACCGTTAAATACATTATCAAGGGTCTCCCTGCCACTGGGGGTATCAAAATAGGAGGCTCCTGCAGATACTTCTTTATTTTGTCGAACGCCTTTTGACAATTTTCGTTCCACATTACAGCTTGATCTTTCTTTAACAGCTTGAATAATGGTTCACACGTGGCCGTTAGGTGAGATATGAACCGGGCAATGTAGTTCAATCTCCCTAAAAACCCGCGCACCTCTTTTTCTGTTTTAGGCGTCGGCATTTCTTGAATTGCTTTTATTTTAGCAGGATCGACCTCTATTCCTCTTTCGCTTACTATGAACCCCAGGAGCTTACCCGATCTCACCCCGAAGGTGCATTTGTTAGGGTTCAGCCTCAGCCTGAACTTCCTAAGCCTTTTAAACAACTTCAACAGATTCACCAGATGCTCTTCCTCTGTCTGGGATTTGGCAATCATATCGTCAACATAAACTTCAATCTCTTTATGCATCATGTCATGAAAGAGAGTCGTCATCGCACGCTGATATGTTGCCCCAGCATTTTTCAAACCAAAGGGCATCACTTTATAGCAAAATGTTCCCCAAGGCGTTATGAAAGTAGTCTTCTCCATATCCTCTGGCGCCATTTTAATTTGATTATAGCCTGAAAAGCCATCCATGAAGGAGAATACGGAGTACTGAGCAGTATTATCAACTAACACGTCAATATGAGGAAGTGGAAAATCATCTTTTGGGCTTGCTTTATTCAAATCTCTATAATCCACGCACATTCGAACCTTGCCATCTTTCTTTGGCACTGGTACGATGTTAGCAACCCATGAGGGATACTTCGTCACAGCCAGGAACCCAGCGTCCCACTGTTTCTGAACCTCCTCTTTAATCTTCATTGCCATATCTGGGCGAGTTCTGCGAAGTTTTTGTTTGACAGGCGGGCAGTCTTCTTTCAGTGGCAGACGATGCACAACCATATCAGTATCGAGCCCTGGCATATCTTGATACGACCAAGCGAATACATCATTATACTCTCGGAGCATTTCAACCAGTTTTCGCTTGATATCACTCTGCAGTGCGGCTCCGATACGAATATTTTTCTCAACCCCTTCCGACCCCAAGTTGATAATTTCGATGACCTCGTCGTGAGGCAGAATGGCTCTTTCCTCTTGCTTCACCAACCAAGACAGTTCTTCAGGAACGTCGCTATCTTCGACAATCTCTTCTTCGGTCTGGAATACCGGGTGCTCGAAGTCGGGACGAGTCATAGGTGGTTCAAGGATGTCATCTGAAAATGTTATCCTGCAAAAGAAAGGGTTAAGTGCTTCAAAATGCGTATAAAGCGGATAACCACGTTGCCATTTTATTGAAAAAATACAAAACAAGAAAGACAGGGATTACGGTATTTACACATGAAAGAAAACGCCATTTATTTAATGATTAACAAAGCAATGTTTATAACAACGCAGCCCTAAGCAAATCCTGATGCCCCGGGCAAGACATCAGATTATTCAACAATTAATAAAGCAAAGCATTACTGTTTAAAAGTCACAGGAACAAGCTCCTGAATAGACCAGTTGCACAGTCCTTGTCCTGGCGTGCTTGGCTGAATCCAGGCATCCATATCACAGTCGCTGTCCCCTTCATCGGATTCCGAAGCAGCATTGACAGATTCCTGGCATACTCCACTGGCAGAGATGGTGATTGACTTTCTGAAATGAGGGGCCCCCACAGAAGGAGTTGATGACGATGGTCGGTACCCCAGTCCGAACCGGTCCATTTTCACAGGAATGTCCAATACTTTGCCCCAGCCTTTGGCTTCTCCTGCCTTCACTAGCGCTTGAGCCTCTTTATACGAAGAAACAGCTATCTCTGGCGCTTTGCTTGGCCCGGGACTCTTGTCCTTTATGCGCAAACCTTCGAATGCCTGGCATGGCGTCTCGTGGATCTCCCCGTCGACTTCCACATATTTAAACGAAGATAGATGGCTGACCAGGATGTCTTCTTCTCCGCACACGGTGACTACACTGTCTCCGACCATATACTTTAACTTCTGATGCAGGGTAGACGTGACTGCCCCTGCCCTGTGAATCCAAGGTCTTCCCAGCAAGCAGCTGTACGCAGGCTGTATATCCATGATATAAAACTCCGTGGCAAACACTTCCGGCCCCACTTGCAGAGGCAAGGTAATCGATCCGAAGACTGTTCTCCGCGTGCCGTCAAACGCTCTGACTACCAAATCACTTGGTGTGCACAAAATCCCTCGAACATCCAGCTTCATCATAGCCTTCTTAGGCAGCACATTCAAAGACGACCCGGTGTCAACCAATACGTGCGACATTGTCGACCCTCTGCACTCAACAGATACATGTAATGCCATATTATGATCCCTTCCTTTCGGAGTCAAGTCGAAATCAGTAAAGCCCAGACTGTGGCCCGCATTTACATGTGCCAATACTCCTTCTAGCTGGTTCACGGAGACATCCTGTGGTACAAAAGAAGTGTCCAGGACTTTCAGCAAAGCATTTCGGTGAGCTTCCGAACACAACAGCAATGACAGAATAGATATTTTGGACGGTGTTTGCTGCAGATGCTCCACAATTTTATAATCGCTTTTCCGAATTAAGCGCATGAATTCTTCGACATCCTTAGATGCTGCTTCTTTTTCATTTGCTTGAACCGGAACATTTTCCACCGCTTTCCCTTTTCCTTTTGCTAGCCTTTCGGCTTCTACTTCAGGAGATATAAAGATCCTGCCGCTTCTTGTCATGCCTCCTGAGCCCACAACATTATCCACAACCTCCGCTGACTGCTTGTTAACATCGATTTTAATCCCGTCACAATACACCTCTAGCCCATATGACCAGGGGACCGCTTTCGTGTTCTCATACGGGATTGGCCCGGCTTTAGTTATAGTAATCGGTGGCCGCTGAGCTGGTGCTGAAATAGTGATCGTCTTCCTAGGAATTGTCACTGTGGCAACATCACTCCGATTATCCACTACTGCCCCTGCCGGCTCCTCAGTTGCTGTTCTATCGAACTGCAATACACCTTCATCAATTAAGGCCTGAATGCCTTTCTTCAAATCCTCACACCCCCCAGACAGGGCCCAACAATCTAAGCAGTACTCATTACAACCCGGGTAAACACCTCCTTGCAACAGTCGGCTTTTGATCTCGCTCAGCGGCGTCTTTAAGTCCTCAACATTCATAATCAGATTCAGCCCTTCCTCGGTCAGCACGGCATTCGCCCCATGATTAGGCATGGGTTTCTGGACTATATTCGCACCGGTCGTTCCGAAGTTGATAGACTTGTTGTCCAAGAGATCCTGCACAACGTGCTTAAAAGCATGACAACCTTCTATATCATGGCCCGGGGCCCCAGAATGAAACTCGCAGCGCCTATTTGCATCATAGCCGAACGGGGGAGTTCCCGTTATCGGTGCCAAGGTTCTTTTCTCCACCAGATTCAATCCCAACAAGGTCTGCAATAAATCAGCATAGTTAGAGGGAGGCTTCTCGAACACCCTTCTCGGCTTACCACCCTGGAATTTTCTCTGAGCTTGCTGTGCCCCCTGCTGAGGCTGCTGCTGCTGTGGCATTGGTTGCTGATGAACCTGTTGTTGTTGCTGAATTGGTTGTTGTTGATACGGGATGGTGACACTCGACACTTGCTGCTGCTGACGATATGGATTTCTTCCCCTGCCTCGGCCTCGGCCTCGGCCTCCAAATACCGCGCTAGCTTCGCCCTGACGGCGCCCACCATAAGCTTTCCTATTACTGCCAGATGCAGTTGATTCATCGACTTGGAACTTTCCTTGCTTAATGTTCCGCTCAATCTTTTCCCCCATCAAGATCAGGTCTGAAAAACTAGCCAGAGACGTATGAAACAACATATCATGAAACAGCCCGGTGAATGTGCCAACAAACATGTCGTTCATTTCTTTATCTTCCACAGGAGGACGAACCCTGGCAGCCATATCGCGCCACCTTTGCGCGTATTCTTTAAAACTCTCCCCCTTCTTCTGCGAAAGCCCGGCCAACTGGACCCGATTGGGTGCCAGGTCACTGTTATATTTGTAATGGGCTACGAACGCCTCCGCTAATTGCTTCCAAGTCTTAATATCAGTGGGCTCCAACCCCATGTACCACTCTAAGGAAGGACCCGATAGGCTATCCTGAAAGAAATGCATGAGCATTCTTTCGTCAGTGGAGTATGCAGACATCTTTCTGTAATAAGCTCGTACATGCACTTTCGGGCATGTATCTCCTTTGTACTTATCGAACGCAGGCGCTTTGAACTTGATCGGCACCCTCAGCCCAGGTACCAAGCCCATAGTTGCCATGTCCAGACCCACAGCACTCTGGTTTAGGACTCCCTTCATTTGCTCTTCCAGCATTCTAATCTTTTGAGAATCATCCATCGGCCCTTCAAAACCCCCTCCAGAGAAGGCGTCCTCTTGTTGATCCTCTTGCCACATACCGTTTCCAGCCCCGTATCCATCATACGCATTATTACGTCCAGCTCTGACCTGATTCATCCCCGGAACTCGGCCTCTGTTGCCATACCCTTGAACACCTCCAGCAGGACCACCAGCCATAAAACCAGCACCGTTTCCGTTTCCAAAACCTCCGTAGCCCTGATTGACCATACCATAACCATCTTGCCCAAAGCCTTGAGCATTAAAGCCATACTTGCCAGTATTGTCGAATCCCTGATCGTTGAATCCGAACCCAGCGTTGACAAAGCCATTGCCTCCGAGATTATCTCCCACATTGACATCACCCAGCCCAGCGTTATGGACAGCAGTTTCATTTCCAACTCCGACGTTACCATTCACAGCAGCGGTAGCGTTGTTGACGTTAACAGCATTCACATTGACGACAGGCGGAGCCACTGGCGTGGGGGTGCCGTCTCCATGAGCAGTATCAACCCGGACAGACTGATGATCTTCGTTACCATGACCAGCGTTGCGAGCCAATAGAGGCTGGACCATGGCCTGCAAGTTCTCTTGCCCTTTTGCTATAGCCTCCATGGTCTGCATGAAGAGGGCGAGCTTCTCGCGTACATCCTGCATCTCATTCTGAATCTGGTCCATGACTTTCCGACAGTTGGATCGTGTAGAATAGCGGTGTGGATGTTGATCTGGAATCCTGTTAAGTACCTGATACAGAGTAAGGGATAAGACACCATTCATAGATTACCTGTTATGCGATATGAATATGAATGCAATGCAATGTGTCTGTGCATTAGGGAAGTTCATTCCCCCAGTTCTAGTGCGAAGGTGCCGGTGCAGTGACAGTGTTGACAATAAGAATATCGGAGCTGAATCATAGAAAGCCTCATATATAACAGAGAGAATCAATAAGCCCAGGGTACAATATCACTGAGAGTACAAAGATGGCATGACCTCAACCAACAATCCTGGTGATGGTCAGCACTATGCAAATAAAGCATACAAATAATGGGATGATCAAATCCTCCCAAAAGTCTGGTACTCCTCTATCAACTTCTTGGTCTCCGGATGGTTTGGTCGATCAAGCAGCCCTTCAACAAGCAGGTTTCTCCTCTTAAGGACACGGCGTACGTCTTCAGCAGTTTCTTCCCATGCTGCTTCTCCGAAGCAATCTTCTAACTTTCGCTTCTGGGACACTGCTTCATCTCTGGATTTGATTGCCTTGTTCAGTGCATGCTGGACACTATACCGGTTCATCACTTCTTCCTCACACTTCTTGATGCTAGACTTCAACTTCTCTTCGAGGTCGGAAATTTGCTGCTTTAGCTTATCTTCCCTCTGCTTGTTGTTGGTGAGAGTAGCGTTCCAAGTCTTGTTGCAAGAAGATATCTCTCGGTGTGCTGCGTCAAGCGCCTTCTTTTTGGCTTCCAGCATGTCATGAGAACTTCTGAACTCTTGCCCCAGACGTTCACGCTTCTTCTTTTCCTCGGTCAACTCAGCTCCTAACCTGTTTACCAGCTCAATCTGTTGTTGGAAAGCATATACGGCCTTGTTCTTCTCACTGCGTGCCTGGGCTAGCTCTTGCTCTAACCCTTCATTAATCTTCATTAAGGCTTCTTTCTCCTTCACAACCTGTTCATAGGCTTCTCTAGAAACAGTAGTCGGTTCTTCTACCGGAATAGGATCAAGAATTGGTGCCTCTGGAAACGGCATCTTCAACTGACTAGCCCTCTCCTGAATCCAAGCTCTATAAGGTGCATAGGCCTGACAGTCATTCTTTCCTAACAACGGCTTCCCTTTGTGGTTAATACTCGTCCAGGCATGTCGCAACTTGGCTAATAACTCCCCCTTCACGTCACCGGTGAAGTACAGAGATTCCTGTACTTCTTCCTCCTGAGGTGGATTCTTCAGCGCATATCCGAACTGGCGAATGAATAGAGAAGGGTTGTAATTGATACACCCTTTTCTTCCTATCAACGGTACATTAGGGTACCCAGAACAACTGAAGATGAGCTCGGATCCCAACAAATCTCTATCAAACCACTCCATATCTTCCGACGATAGCCTCATCAGACGCTCTGGCCAACCAACTGGAACTGTAGTCTCTGCAGTAGATCCTCTCTTAGGAAGGTGACTCTCAAACCACATACTCAACAAGGGTACACAAAGATGAACATTCTTCCCTCTTCCCTTCTCATTCTTGTAATGCAGTGAATGGTAGAGATCTCCGAGTAAGGTAGGTACAGGATTACCAGCGGCGAACAAGTAGAAAGCATCGAAGTCCACAAAATCCGGTATATTGGGGAACAAAACTATGCCATAAATGCACAAAGCCAACACAGCATTGAAAGCAACCCAGCACCCATTCTTGGCGTACTCTTGGGCTTTACCCACTAAGAACTGAAATGAGAAGCCTGGAACTCCACGGGAAACAGTAGTCACAAGTTCAGAAGCATCAACATGCAAGGCTTTTGCCAATTCCTCCGGCTTAGGTTTGGCATCACAATGAATGAATGGAACCTGGTTCTGCACAGGCAGCTCCACATACTCAGCGTATTCCTCCAAGGTTGGTCCCATAATAAAGTCAGAGAACGTAAAGCACCTCAAAGCAGGGTCATAGAATTGCATCAAAGCATACAGCCCATCTAACTCTACCTCTGTAGGTTTACACACCAATCTCAATAATCTACCATAGCTCATCCGGAAACTCCTACGAACACCCTCATCAGCAAGAGAGATCAACCCCAGTAAAGGAACAATATCAGGCGTAGGCAATTTGTAAGCAACCGTTCTCCTTAAGCTAGTCATGATCAAACACTCAGAAGCCTGGGCACTAGAACTAGGGAAATGCAAATGCACCTGCAGCACAGACACACGTTAGTGAAATGCAAATGGTAATGGATATGCAGGGATGCAATGCAAGTAACATGCAACAGGGACCAAAGCTGTAGCTGAATAGCCTGAACCCAATCAAGAAAGGTCTCAGATAGACCATCCAGAAGTCCTCAAGCCCTGGTCTCAGATATACCTCAAACAAAGCTCCAATATTGGTCTCTGATAGACCCCATAATCATAACCTGAATGGTCTCTGGCAGACCTCAGATCATATCTAATTGGTCTCTGACAGACCTTAAAACACATCTCCAACTGGTCTCTGACAGACCTCAAAACTCTCCCAATGGTCTCTGACAGACCTCAGAATAAATCTCCAAATGGCCTCTGACAGACCTCATAACTCCTCATAAATAACCAGGATCTCTGATCAAGAAATAACCGGTAGTCTGGAGGTCTAGTTACCTGCATAACCCCAAATCCCCTCACAGGTGGGTGGCCCTATAACTGGCACAAGGTACGGCATCCTATGCGGTCGTCGGCGTCACAGACTTTCAGGGTTGATGATACGATTCCCAGAAGGAGTGGCATCATCAATTCCTGAAGAGGCCTCACTCAGCCAACTTCCAAATGATCGGTCCCCAGAGTCGACAATCCAACTAACCAGCAACCCACGCCAACCAAAGGAAGGGGCAGGAGGCCAACCAGAGGAACCTCGTCTGAGTGTAGATTTCATGGGACACCAAAGCAAGCAAAGCAAGCGGGCGCCCACTAATTTCTACTCTAATTCTAGGTGCACTCAAGCCCAGGTCCGGCTTATCTCTCAATATCAGAACACCCGTCACACCCCAGATACAGCAATAATAAACAATAGATATAAAGCTGAAAAATACAGGGTTAGAAATATACAATAACTCCATACAAAATCCTCGACGGGAAAACAAGCGTTAGGATTGACTCTCTCAAGGGACGTTGGATCCCAAATGCATAAGGACTATCGCAGTCCTTAGCAGCCAGGGGACGTTGGATCCCCAGCAGAGTCGCCAGCTGTCGCTACTGCGAAAATCGGCGCCGGCTGAACAGAAGAGTCGCCACCGTGCGTTATTTATCCCACGGGAGGGAAAGGAAACGCTCAGAGTAAACCTCGCACAACACGGGAAAGGTATGGTCATTGCAACCAAAACCTGGGTTCGGGAGTCGGTTACGCAAGGGGAAGGTATTAGCACCCCTCACGTCCATCGTACTCGATGGGATCCACGCTTGTTTTCGGGTATGGATGGTTATTCTATCTACTCTATAGGTCAAGGGTTAAAAAGAAAATAAAATGAAAGTAAAAACGACTCGGCAAAGTATCGCACTTTATGCCTACGTATTCCCGTCTGGCACGAGAAATCAGAGTCAACGTAGTTCGCCTACCTACGGGAAAGGAGGGGAAGGTTGCTCGCTAGGATATCGCATCCTATGCCTACGTACTTTCATACAGCATGAAAGATCAGAGCAAACGTAGTTCGGGCCATGTACGACACAAGTCTGTTTTGATTGATTTTATTCCTTCCGAAAAAGGTTTTTCTGATTAACAGTCCAAGAGGACAAAAATGACGTTTTGATGAGTTCACATTCTTTTACGGAAGAAGTGTCTTTTATTGTGTTTGAAATCTTTATGTGTTTTTCTGTTTGTTTTGAGAAAGAAAGAGACAGAACTCTAACCTACGGTTGCGAAGGGAAACAAACTAACCTAATGTTATCATGCATGGGTTAAGACCTAGTGTCTATCATGCTCCTCTCTTGCACAGAGAGAAACAGAGATCCTACGGGATAGGCAGAAACAGAAACAATATCAGATATATACAGCAAAACAGTAAAATGCATGGATGCAGCAATACAAGCGAGGCAAGGGAGTCCCACTCAACCTCGAACCTAGAAAACAATAGGCGAAAGTGAACAGGCTTCACTTTCAACCCAACAGGGTAGACAGCAAACAATACAGTTCAGAAAACCAATCAATACATCAGCAAATGCAATACAGCAAAAAGAAACAGCATCAGCAGCTCTGAATCAACAACTGGCTTCAAGCAATCTCCAATCAGCTACAGGCTTCAACAAGCATCAATCTCCATCTTCATGGCCTTCAGACAAGGGCTTTGATCATCAGTCTTCCATCTGCAATGGCTTTTCTTCATGCTCAAACCTCCAGGATGAGGGATCAGTCACAAGAGTGGATTGAGTGTTAAGCAATCAGCTGACTACCAAAGGTGGTGAACAGACTGCTTCTAACACAAGAGACATTTTCTCTCAAGAGTTCTATCTCATAGACACTGTCACCAAGCCTTCCAAAGGAAGGGGGTGAGTGTCTTAGAGAGACTCTGAATCACAGAGAAGAATGGATGCAGACAAGGCAATCCATGTTTGAGAAATAATCATTCTAATTTAGAGCTCTGCCTAGCTCCTAAACCCTAGTCTCCTCAGCAACTGCTAGCAAGAAACTCCTCCTCAACTCTGACAGTTGATCTTCAGCATTTGACTCTTCAATGGCTTCATCTCCACAAATCTTCAGCTTCCCCAAGGCCCCAGACAAACCCAATACCCATACAAACAATCAATAAACCCCAGAGGGCACACCACACCAAACAACAGATATACAGACAGTAATAATATCAGTAGGGGAATCCTAACTTTTCTCTAAGGGATATAATAACTACCCATAGCCCCTATAGTCCCATAACTAATCTATTCAAACCCTAAGTCCTAAGGGAGAAAATTGAACTTCCTAAGTTGTCACCTAAAACCCTAGTTTTGTTCATGATATTCAAGCATTTATTAATCACCTAAAATTAACTCCTAAAAATGGGAACTAAAATATTCCTACAAGCTTAACATCTCATCTAAACAATATGAAAAGAATGATCAAAAAATATTAAAGCATGTGAGAGAACAAAAAATCATAAAAATAATGCATGAAATGAATCTATTTAATATGACATTTATTTAGAAAATATGAAAAAAATATGAAATAAAACTAAAAATGAAAATTTATTTTCCTATAATATTCTAGACATCTTAATGAAAACGTGGTAAAAAGAATGGATTAAAAAGCATTTTTTATGAATTATTTATGATTTTATGAAATTGGTAAAATATCAAAATGAAATAAGAAAAAATAAAATGAATTAAATGAGGGGAGGGGGTATGAAAAGTAACTCGCCCCAGTTATAAATCCAGAATGGGCCACATATAGGGGTGCAATTAGCGCTTCTGGCTTAAGCCCAACTTGAGTTCAGAACTAAAGAGAAATAGAAACGCCAGGGGGGGTGAGAAAAGCAACAGATTCACGTTAGAAAATGGTTTGGGCCTAGTTCAGGGGGGTGGGATTAGCATGACACTCAGTAAGCCCAGATGCCAACATTAATGAAACGCCGCGTTTAGTTCACACTATCTCCCTCTCATTTTCAGTTCAAATCTGGACCGTAGGATATGAGTCTTGGTCAACCATTTTAGAATGATCCAACGCTTATGGCATTATCTTCTTCAAATAAACCTGCAACCTAGGGTTTCAAACCACCATGGCAGCCATGCACGACCTACATTCCACCTCTTCGTTCTCATCATACACGCCACTAATCCACATGCCATAAACATGAAATCTGCTCCAAATCTCTCCCTCTACAAGCTTAGGGCATCAATTCGTCTTGAAACTCACCACAACAACAAACACGATTGGATCAACATTCGGCCTCCATTGAAATGCACTGATATGGACCATCACCAATCTTCCCCAGACTTAGCCTAAATTGAACTACAACTAATGGAGAGTAATTTGATCAATCACGCTACAATTATAACACACTAATCTAAGAGATATGAACACTAACAGATTATGGCACCTGTCACTAACCATCACCAAATCTCTCCAAATTCATCTAACTTAATCTCCTAACCACCTAGATCAATTCTACACTAACAAAATCATGCCTAACTAACTGGATCAAGCAGTTTGAATGAAAACTTACCTTGTGCAAAATCTTGCAAACAGCTATGGAGATTGATGATTTGAGGCTTTTGAGACTTGGATCTTGATCAATCCTTGATGAACTTGATTCTGTATGCAAGCTTTGGATGAGATTTGGCCAGAATTATGCTATCCACTTGCAACTTCAATCTTGATGCTCTTGAAAAAAGTGCTCGAAAATGGATGATAACCACCTTGTTCTTGATTGAATTATACTATATGATGATGAATCAGTATGAGAAGGTTGATTATGATGAAGATTTGGTGAAGAATTTGTGAGAATTGCAATGAAACTTCAATGAGAAGAATGAGAAATCTTGTGAAATTCTTGGTGCAAATGAGGCCAACCCTTGATCAATGCACATTTCATGAATATATAGACCCCAAATGAACATTCTAGATCCATCTTGCACATTCCCTTGCTTTCCAACTTTGGTTCATTTTGATCATGTTTCTTAAAAGGTAAGCAACCATGGATAACTTCATTTTTTCCTTCTAAACTCAAAAAAGTGTGTGAACCATTGTTCTTAGAATTGTTTTTCCATTCAAAATCATATATTGGAAGTCTCCATTTGGACTTGTAAATCTCCCAAACCATTTTTCACTTTGAAATTATTCACTTTATAAGCCTTTTTAGTTCATATTTTGACCAATCATGCAACTCCATGCTATGAGCTTCTCCAATAACTTGTGACCTTCTTTCTAGACTTAAAATCCCATTTGGAGCAAGTTTGATGTTGTAAGTTTTTCCATTTGAGGCCTCCTTGTATGAGTTTTGGACATAGGTTAAAATGACCTGTAATTCACAAATGCCCAAAATACCCTTTGCTTGTCAAGACCATAAGTTGAGTTCTCCACATCATATGAAGGCATGCCATACCATTCTAGAAAGCTAAGACAATGAGGAACAATTCTTATGTTGACCAAGAATTCATTTGAAATCTCCTTGAGGGGTAAAACTAGCTTGGAAGTCAAGTCACTTTCACAGACAAAAATTCAGACACCCCAGATGACCTGTAACTTGTAAGGACCATAACTTGAGTTCTATAAATCTCCTTGAGGTCTTCCACCACTCAAATTAAAGGTCTTGAGATCCTCTACAAGTTTCATGTTGGCCAAGAAGCCATTTGAAGCTAGCATTTTGACTTATCTTGCTTGGAAATTTGACCTAAACTAGGGGATTTTACAGAGAAACCCTAATTTAGTAACTCCTCTTCTCCTTGACTTCTCTTGAATTCTCCTTGGCATATCTCCATATCCTTCTTTATATGTTCAATGATGACCCCCACATCTCTCCAATAGACTTGAATGCCCTCTTAAGTCAGTCAATTGACCTAGGGTTGACCTGGGGTTGACCCAGATGAAACCCTAGTTGACTGTCTTCCACTATAGCTCTTGTGCTTTCATCAATGACTTGTTTTCTTCTCCAAATGACTTTATAAGTCTCTCATAAGGTCTAGATGCTCTCCATGCTTTCATTTCACAGCTCACAACCCTCTTGTTGATCCTCAGATATCCTCAGCTAGGAGATGGACTCAAGGCTTGATCTGCTGAACTCTTTGCTTTCAAATTCTCTCCTGATGACTTGAATATGACTGAATTGGAATAATAACCTCTTGCTAGGCCTCTAGAGATGAAAATAATGATTGGTCCCCTGTTGAATGACTTGCTATGCTTATGCTATGCAGATGGTTAGTCTATATACATGACCCTACATGCAAATGCTAATGATGATGAAACATAAACCAAGGAATAAGGTTAGGCAAATTTTAGGGTGCAACACATATCAAGCTGGAAGACTTACCACCAATGAGGGCGAAAGGATGGTGGTATGGAATGGATGTCGGGCCTCTAATGGAGATGGCCGAGTATCACTATGAAAGCAGAAACCTGGGCATTTTTGAGGCGATTTTGGCACTACTAATGTATGGACTGTATCTGTTCCTAAGCAGTTACGACTTCATCAGCGAAGAAGCAATCCGCCTCTTCATCCTCAAAAATCCGGTCAACACAATACTGGCTGATACTTATGTAGTCATTCACCGTTTCGCCTTGTATGATTGTGGACGATTCTCATGCTGTCTTGCACTACTCGACCGATGGTTTACTTCTCATCTGCCAAGGACCCATATCACATGGTATGACACCAGCATCGGTGACCAAGTCATGATTTCTAGCTACGGAGATTTCCCCAATGTGCCTCTCATTGGGATAGAAGGGGTGATCACTTATAATCCTATTCTTGCTCGGCGTCAACATGGGTATCCTACCGGGCCAAAGCCTGAACCAGAACTGTTGAGGCCTCGTTTCTGTGAGACAGGTCGCAACCAAGAACTAGAAGAAAATGCTCAATACGCTCAAAGAGATCCACACCTCATGGGCCCAACTCCAATGGAGAATCCAAGCTGTTTGACCACCAGGGGGTACCTACTATGGTCAAAGGAAATTGCCTTAATCATGTTCTACACTCATGACTATGAGATAACCATGGAGCCTGAGGTCCCCGCAACTAGGGAAGAGCTAAGATACGCTTTGGTCAAAGCACAAAGAGAAAACGAAGACCTGTGGGAGATTATCCGCCAGGATCAAGTTCATGTTAGAGTCCAAGAAGGAGAAGGGTCGTCTTGTTAGATTGATCTTTGTTTCACCATTTCCCTGCTTTCCCTAAAAAAGGATTGAAATCCTGTTTGTTGCATTTACTTTCATTGTAAGAAAAGTCTTGCTTTTTAGCAAAGGCCACTCTATTGTAATAGATTTCCAGCTATCAAATGAAAAAACGCTTTTTAAAGCATGTCGTTACATGTTGGTCTAACTTTTTTTTTTTTGTAAACGAAAATTTTGAGTTTCCTTGAATGGTTTATGCACCCGCATTTGCATTTGCATGACATCCTACATCAGTCATGCATTTGGGGTTCCGCATCTCATCCTTTGTTCTTGTCCAGAGAGGAGATAAGGAGTCACGCTGAGTACCCACAGATACAACACACGGTCCCAAGCTCAAAAGAGGATGGCAGATAACGACCAAAGGTTTGATCAAATGGATAATGACATTGAAGGGATTAAAGGGGACGTCAACCAGATCATGGAAGTCCTCAACGTAATCAAAGCAAAAATGGATACACAACCTACAGTGATCTCCGAAGATGCCACAGCAGCAGCCAATGTCACAATAACTCCTGTTACTTCAGCAGAGTTTCCCTATGGCATGTCCCGGGATTTTGTGCCACCTTTCAACAACATGCAGTCTTCAGGTCTCAATCCTTTGTTCGACTCAACAATCAGAAACCCCATTTTCACTCCAGCAGGTGGACCTACCACAGTACGACCAGTCTTCACCAATCAACAACCAATCTTTGATATACCTGATGGGTATGAAGCTGAGGACGAAAAACACGAAAAATTAAGAGTGGAGATGGACATCATGGCCAAAAGGATGAGGGCCATTGAAGGAAATCATGTCTTTGGATCTGATGCCAAGGATCTATGTCTAGTATCTGGATTGGTGTTTCCTCAGAAATTTAAAATGCCAATCTTCGATAAATATGAAGGGACCACTTGTCCTAAAGAGCACCTAATCATGTACTGTAGGCGGATGGCTCCGCATATTGAAAATGATAAACTGTTAGTTCACTGTTTCCAAGATAGTCTTAAAGGGGCTTCGGCCAAGTGGTATCTTGGTTTAGATTAAGCCAAAATCCACAGTTTCCAAGACCTTTCAGATGCTTTTATTCAACAGTACAAGTACAACATGGACCTAGCTCCCGACCGCCGTCAGCTTCTCAGCATGATGCAAAAAAATACGGAAACCTTCAAGGAGTATGCGCAAAGATGGCGCGGAACTGCAGCACAAGTAGAGCCTCCCCTTACTGAGAAGGAGTTGGCAGACTGGTTTGTGGATACAGTTCGACCAGAATTCTATGAACATTTGATCAGCAGCGTTACAACAAATTTCTCTGATATTGTGGCAGTGGGAGTCAAGGTGGAAGTTGGTTTAAAGAGTGGAAAAGTGACCACTCCAAATGTTACCTCAAGCGCCAGCACGGCAAAGAAGCCAGTTAGCACGTTCCACAAAAAGAAGGAGGGAGAGGTGAGTGCAATCACATATGGAAAGAAAGTACAAAGTTCACGAAGCTATCACTCACAGTACCAACCATCATATATAGCGGCAGTGACCCCGGTTTTTCAACCTTCTTCACAGCATGGTCCCCAACCTGGGGCATTCAACAATCAACACCAGTATCATTCTGGCAGTCAGCAACATTATCGCACCAATAATTAACAATAATACCAGCAGCCGTAGGGTCAACAACCCCAGAACAGGGCCCCGAGGGCAAATTATCAAGCAAATAGGCCAAAGATACAGCCTATTCCATTGAGTTACACCGACCTGTTTCCCATGCTAATAGAAAGAGGGTTGGTTAAAACAAGAAAATTAGGTGCTCCACCTAATCCACTCCCATTCTATTACGATGCAAATGCTCGCTGCCCATTTCATGAGAATGCTCCAAGCCACAATCTCGAAGGTTGCTTCGCCCTTCAGCACCTAGTTCGTGAGCTTATTGAAAATAGAATTCTATCCTTCGAAGATAATCCGCCCAACATTAAGAGCAACCCTCTTCCAAATCATGGTGGAGTCAACGCTATTACGGAAGAAGGGGAGGGGTTAGAAGACAAGAAAGTTACTACTGTTGGTGAGATCAAAGTGCCACTAGCAGACCTACACAAATGCCTCGCTCAGGCGTGGTCACTCAAGACATCTCACGAAGATTGCAAAGAATGTATGCTGAATCCTGAGGGTTGTGACGCTGTGAAAAAGGATATTCGGGCTATGATTGAACAGGGAATGATAGAAATTGCCCACCGGAATAAGGAAGAAGATGTGGCAGTCATCGAGCTTGTGTTTAACATACCAGGAGAGCCCAACAAAAGAGCCGTATTCAGAGATGATAACAGTAACAAAAACTACAAGAATGTTCAGCCAGTATTTCGTGATGATACACCCCCGAAATTCGGGAGGGGACAAACTAGGTTTAAGCCAAGGGGAGGATCCAAGCCTCACCCAAGAGCCGTGACACAAAAATAAGATTATTCATGGTGTTAAGGGATTTTCAAAGAAAAGAAACCAGTAAGTGTGGCCAACATTGCCGGTGGAAGCAAAATGACCCGCAGTGGTCGTGTCTATCAACCTCGAACATAAAATGAGGCTCCTCCACCAGCAGTTTCTGTTCAAAAGACGCCTGTTCCTCAGAGGCCTGTTCCAGAGACAACCATCGCCAAAGAACCGTTAGTTAGAGGAAAAGAAAATCTCAAGAACGATGAAGAAGAATTCTTGAGAATCATTCGATGGAGCGATTATAGGGTGGTGGACCAATTAAACCAAACACCCTCCAAGATCTCGGTCATGGCTTTGCTTTTAAGCTCTCCAGCACACCGCCAGGCATTGCTCAAAATCCTGACACAGGCCCACGTCACTAAAGATATTACAGTGGGGCAGTTTGACTCCGTTGTGGCAAATATCACTGCCTGCAACACTTTGAGCTTCGATGATAATGACCTGACAACTGAGAAGCGTAAGCACAATTGTGCCTTGCATGTGTCAGTCAAGTGTGAAGAAGATACAATGTCCCGAGTTCTTGTTGACACGAGATCAGCACTCAACATAATGCCTAAAAGGACTTTGGCCAAGCTGGCATATCAAGGTGCTACCATGAGACCAACCTCTCTTATAGTCAAGGCATTTGACGGATCCAGGAGAACCGTGATAGGAGAATTTGATCTTCCTATCCTAATTGGACCACAAATCTTCGAAGTCACCTTCCAGGTGATGGACATAAATCTGGTCTACAGTTTCCTATTGGGAAGACCATGGATTCATACAGCTGGCGCTGTCACTTCCACTCTCCACCAAAAAATGAAGTTTGTTTTGAATGACCAGCTAGTCATTGTCCATGGAGAAGAAGACTTAATGGTGAGAAACTTGTCATCATTCCAGTATATTGAGGCTGATGAAGACTCCCTCGAGACAGCCTTCCAAGCACTAGAAATAGCTCACGCTGTTCTAGTTAATGAATCAGACATAACCCAAGGGCCATCATTTACCTCTGCTCAAAGCATTAAGGCAGCATTGAAAGCTGGAGTCCCACTGGGATGGGGAGAGGTCATCGAAGTCAATGCTCGAGCCAAGAATGATCGACAAGGGTTGGGTTACAAACCAACTCCGGAAGACGAGACAGAAGAAAGCACCATGAAGAAGAAGTCCTTAAAAGAGATATTCACCAGTGGCGGTGTGCAAGTCAATGCCATTATTACTGAAGATGAGGACGGTAATCTGGATCATCTAATAACTAGAGGAGGAGCAGCGTTGTGCAATTGGGAGGCTGTGGAAGTTCCCATCTTTTTACCTTTAGAGTAATTCACTCTGCTTGTTAGATTTGTGTTTTTCTTTAAAAATTTCCTGGTCTTGCCCAAGGCCTGCGAATTATTTTGTATTGGGCCACTTTGCAAAATTGAAAATCATTAATGAAAAAGTGTTTTTGTTAAAACTCTTGTTATTTGTTTTTTTTTTGCATCATTTTCACTCTTTTTGTTAAAAGAAAAATGGCAATCTTCTCGAAAAAATATAAAAACAACCCTTCATCTGCATGTCTGTGTGTGTGTGCCTAATTGTTCCAAAAATAAAACATGCAGAATACCCCCATCAACCACAGAAGCCTATGATCCTTCGGTTCTTTCTACTAGCGGTTCATTTGACTTTCAAGCTGAAGAAGAGAATGGCGAAGAGTTAGAAGTCCCAGAAGAGTTAAAGAGAATGGCTGAATACGAAGATATTTGTCTCCAACCCCACAAAGAGCAGACGGAAGTCATCAACTTGGGGTCAGAGGAAGACAAAAGAGAAGTCAAGATTAGGGCATCATTAAGGCCAGAAATCAAAGACAAGCTGATAACAATCCTCAGAGATTTTGTTGACATATTTGCTTAGTCCTACCAAGATATGCCAGGGTTGGATACTGACATTGTCATGCACAAGCTCCCCCTGAAGCCAGAATGTCCTCCGGTCAAACAAAAGCTTCGCAGGTCGAGACCAGACATGGCACTTAAAATCCGAGATGAGGTCAAAAAGCAAATAGATGCCAGTTTTTTAGCAGTATCCAAGTATCCAGAATGGGTGGCAAACATTGTACCAGTCCCAAAGAAGGATGGCAAGGTCAGGATGTGCGTCGACTATAGGGATCTAAACAAAGCAAGTCCGAAGGATGATTTCCCGCTACCGCACATTGATACTTTGGTGGATAACACAACAAGCTTTGCAGTTTTCTCGTTCATGGACGGATTTTATGGTTATAACCAGGTAAAAATGGATCCAGATGACATGGAGAAAACAACTTTCATCACACCATGGGGCACCTATTGTTATAAGGTAATGCCTTTTGGTTTGAAGAACGCAGGGGCAACGTATCAGAGAGCTATGGTCACACTTTTTCATGATATGATGCACAAAGAAATCAAGGTGTACGTGGACGATATGATTGCAAAATCCCAAAGTGAAGAAGACCACTTGGATCATCTACTAAAGCTATTCAAGAGACTCCGAAAGTATCGATTGAGACTAAATCCAGCAAAATGTACCTTCGGAGTTCGTTCAGGCAAGTTACTTGGTTTCATCGTTAGTCAGCGAGGAATTGAAGTAGACCCCGACAAGGTTAAAGCAATCCAAGAGATGCCTGCTCCCAAAACTGAGAAACAAGTCAGAGGCTTCCTCGGACGTTTGAATTACATCTCCAGGTTCATTTCCAATTTGACCCCTACCTGCATACCGATCTTCAAGTTGTTATGAAAAGATCAAATAGTGGTATGGAATGAAAACTGTCAGGCCGCATTCGAGAAAATCAAGCAGTATTTACAAGAACCTCCAGTGTTGATTCCTCCAGTACCTGGAAGGCCTTTGTTCATGTATATGACGGTGCTAGAAGATTCAATGGGCTGTGTCTTGGGCCAGACTGATGAGTCAGGGAAGAAAGAACACACAATCTATTATCTAAGCAAGAAGTTCACTGATTGCGAGAGTCGTTACTCTCCCCTGGAAAAAGCTTGTTGTGCGTTAGCATGGGCCACCAAGCGTCTGAGGCAATACATGATTTGTCACACTACGATGCTGATTTCTAAGATGGACCCCATCAAGTACATCTTTGAAAAGCCAGCTCAAACAGGAAGATTAGCCTGATGGCATATGCTCTTATCAGAGTACGATATCCAGTATGTTGCTCAAAAATCTATCAAAGGAAGTATCTTGTCAGAACACCTTGCAGAGCATCCTATGGAGGATTATCAACCACTCAAGTTCGATTTTCCTGATGAAGATGTGATGTACATTCAGCGCACGAAACCAGAGCCTGGTCCAGAAGAAGGTCCCGAGCCGGGATCCCGTTGAGAGATGATGTTCGATGGAGCGTCAAACAAAAATGGACATGGCATCAGAGCTGTTCTGAAAAATCCAATTGGAGGGTACACTGCGGTCACAACCCGACTTTGTTTCTCATGTACAAACAACATAGCAGAGTATGAAGCCTGCATCCTAGGATTGGAGGCTGCCATTGACCTCCGTATCAAAATCTTGGAAGTAATTGGTGATTCTGCTTTGGTGATATATCAACTCAAAGGAGAATGGGAAACCAGGGATGAAAAATTGATTCCTTATAAGACCCACATCTTAGAGATGGCTGAATATTTTGATGAAATTACCTTCAAGCACGTACCAAGGGCAGAAAATCACATTGCCGATGCGTTAGCCATGATGGCAACAATGTGGAAAGTCCAGTTTGTCAATGAGGCACCTCTGATCCGCATCGAAAGAAGGACGGTACCCGCATATGTCATGGCAATAGACGAAGAATCTGAGGAGAAGCCATGGTTTTATGATATCAAGAATTTCCTTCAAAACTAAGAGTATCCCGCTAACGCGTCCACAATCGACAAAAGAGCAATACGAAGGTTGTCATCTAAATTCTTCATCAGCAACGAAATCTTGTACAAGAGAAACCATGACATGGTCTTACTCTGATGCGTCGATGAAAACGAGGCGAATCTCATAATGACCGAAGTACACGAAGGAACCTTCGGCACCCATGCAAATGGCCACGCCATGGCTAAGAAAATATTAAGAGCGAGTTACTTCTGGTTAACTTTGGAGACGGATTGCATACTCTTCGCTCAAAAGTGTCATAAATGTCAAGTTTATGCTGATAAAGTGCATGTCCCTCCACATCCTCTCAATGTGATGACATCACCTTGGCCTTTTGCGATGTGGGGCATAGATATGATTGGAGCGATAGAGCCAAAAGCTTCTAACGGCCATCGCTTCATCCTTGTCGCAATCGACTATTTCACCAAGTGGGTGGAAGCAGCGTCATATGCAAATGTGACGAAGCAAGTGGTTGCACGCTTCATTAAAAAGGAGATCGTCTGCCGATATGGTATCCCTAACCAGATCATCACTGACAACGGGTCGAATCTGAACAACAAAACAATGAAGGAACTTTGTGACGATTTTAAGATCAAACATCACAACTCGTCCCCTTACAGACCTAAGATGAATGGTGCAGTTGAAGCTGCAAACAAAAACATCAAAAAGATAATACAAAAAATGGTCGTAACTTACAAAGATCGGCATGAGATGTTACCATTTGCTTTGCACGGATACCGAACATCAGTACGCACTTCGACAGGGGCAACTCCCTTTTCCTTAGTGTACGGGATGGACGTTGTGCTACCCATTGAAGTCAAAATACCTTCCTTGAAGATCTTGACGGAAGCAAAGCTGGATGAAGACGAGTGGATAAAAGAAAGATTCGATTCGTTGAATCTCATCTTCGAGAAAAGAATGACGGCCATGTGCCACAGTCAAATCTATCAACAAAGGATGGTGTCGCTACTGCGAAAATCGGCGCCGGCTTGACAGGAGAGTCGCCACCGTGCGTTATTTATCCCTCAGAGCGGGAAAGGAAACGCTCGGAGTAAACCTCGCAAAGACGGGAAAGGTATGGTCGTCGCAACCAAAACCTGGATTCGGGAGTCGGTTACGCAAGGGGAAGGTATTAGCACCCCTCACGTCCGTCGTACTCGACGGGATCCACGCTTGTTTTCGGGTATGGATTGTTATTCTATCTACTCTAAAGGTCTGGGGTTAAAAATAAAATGAAAATAAAATGACTCGGCAAAGTATCGCACTTTATGCCTACGTATTCCCGTCTGGAACGAGAAATCAGAGTCAACGTAGTTCGCCTACCTACGGGAAAGGAGGGGAAGGTTGCTCGCTAGGATATCGCATCCTATGCCTACGTACTTTCATACAGCATGAAAGATCAGAGCAAACGTAGTTCGGGCCACGGAAGACACAAGCTTGTCTTGGTTGATTTTATTCTTTCTGAAAAAAGGTTTTCTGATTAGCGGTCCAAGCGGACAAAAATGACGTTTTGATGAGTTCACATTCTTTTACGAAAGAAGTGTCTTTTATTGTGTTTGAAATCTTTATGTGTTTTTCTGTTTGTTTTGAGAAAGAAAGAGACAGAACTCTAACCTACGGTTGCAAAGGGAAACAAACTAACCTAATGTTATCATGCATGGGTTAAGACCTAGTGTCTATCATGCTCCTCTCTTGCGCAGAGAGAAACAGAGATCCTACGGGATAGGCAGAAACAAAAACAATATCAGATATATACAGTAAAATAGTAAAATGCATGGATGCAACAGTACAAGCGAGGCAAGGGAGTCCCACTCGACCTCGAACCTAGAAAACAATAGGCAAAAGTGAACAGGCTTCACTTTCAACCCAGCAGGGTAAACAGCAAACAATACAGTCCAGAAAACCAATCAATACATCAGAAAATGAAATACAGCAAAAATAAACAGCATCAGCAGCTCTGAATCAACAACTGGCTTCAAGCAATCTCCAATCATTCACAGGCTTCAACAAGCATCAATCTCCATCTTCATGGCCTTCAGGCAAGGGCTTTGATCATCAGTCTTCTATCTGCAATGGCTTTTCTTCAAGTTCAAACCTCCAGGATGAGGGATTAGTCACAAGAGTGAATTGGGTGTTAAGCAATCAGTTGACTACCAAGGGTGGTGAACAGACTGCTTCTAACACAAGAGACAGTTTCTCTCAAGAGTTCTATCTCATAGACACTATCACCAAGCCTTCCAAAGGAAGGGGGTGAGTATCTTAGAGAGACTCTGAATCACAGAGAAGAATGGATGCAGACAAGGCAATCCATGTTTGAAAAACAACCTTTCTAATCTAGAGCTCTGCCTAGCTCCTAAACCCTAGTCTCCTCAGCATCTGCTAGCAAGAAACTCCTCCTCTTCAACTCTGACAGTTGATCTCCAATCTTTGAATCTCCAATGGCTTCATCTTCACAAATCTTCAGCTTCCCCAGGGCCCCAGACAAACCCAATACCCATACAAACAAGCAACAATCCCCAGAGGGCACACCACACCAGACAACAGATATACAGACAGTAATAATAGCAGTAGGGGAATCCTAACTGTTCTCTAAGGGATCTAATAACTACCCATAGCCCCTATAGTCCCATAACTAATCTATTCAAACTCTAAGTCTTAAGGGGAATGAAATCAAACTCCTAAGTTGTCACTTAAAACCCTAGTTTTGTTCATGATATTCAAGCATTTATTAATCACCTAAAATTAACCTTTAAAAAGGGAACTAAAATATTTCTACAAGTTTAATATCTCATCTAAACAATATGAAAAGAATGATCAAAAAATATTAAAGCATGTGAGAGAACAAAAAATCATAAAATGATGCATGAAATGAAACTATTTAATATGACATTTATTTAGAAAATATGGAAAAAATATGAAATAAAACTAAAAATGAAATTTTATTTTCCTATAATATTCTAGACATTTTAATGAAAATATGGTAAAAAGAATGGATTAAAAATGAATTTTTATGAATTATTTATGAATTAATGAAAATGGTAAAAATTAAAATGAATTAAAACAAATAAACCAAATAAAATGAGGGAGGGGGGTCAGAATATCAATCACGCCCAGTTCAAATCCATTGGGCCAGCAAACAGGGGGGTGTTGGTAGCGTTTTAGACAAGGCCCAGAATTACACTCAGAATCAATGAAATCATAAAACGCGCTGGGGGTACGAATAGTAGCAGAAACACGTTAGAAACTAGGAATTGGGCTCACACGGGGGTGGGATTAGCACGTCCATTCAGGCCCGCCCGTTTCAATTAATGAAACGGCGCGTTTTGGCCAGTGTAATCTCCCTCCAAACTTCAGATTAAACGACAGCCATAGGATCATGCTGATAGTCAAAGGTCCAAGGCCCAAGGAACGGCCACGATTTCGTCTTCCCCAAATGACCTGAAACTTAGGGTTTCACTTCACCCTGGCTCCATGCACGAGCAAGCTTTACACCAAGCTGTTCTCATCTTACACGCCATGAATCCACATGCTGTAAACACAAAAACCACTCCAAATTCTTCCCTCTACAAGCTTAGGGCATTAGATCATCTTGAAACTCACCACAACAACAAATCCAATTGAATCAAACACTGGCCACCATGAAATCATACTGATACGAACCTTCACCATTCTTCCTCAAACTTACCCTAAACTAATCTACACATAATGGAGGTTAATCTGATGAATCAAACTAACATTCTAACGCCTTAATCCAAGAGATATAAGCACTAACAGTTTGTTACACCTGTCACTAACCATCACCAAATCGTTCCAAATTCATCTAGCTTAATCTCCTAACCACCTAGATCAAGTCTAAGCTAATAAAATCATGCCTAACTAACAGAATCAAGCTAATCGAATGAAAACTTACCTGATGAGGAACCTTGAAAACAGCTATGGAAAATGATGATTTGAGGCTTGTGAGACTTGGATCTTGATCCACCAATTCAGTACTCAATTCTGTATGCACAATTTTGGAGATTCCTTGCTTGGATTATGCTATTCACTTGAACTTGTGATTTTGATGTTGATGAAAAAAACACTCGAAAATGGATGAGAACTACCAAAACCTTGCTTCAATTATGATCTATGATGATGATGGAGTAAAATTGAATTGATCTTGATGAAGATTGATGAAGAATTTGAGAGATTTGGAATGAAACTTTTATGAAAAAGTATGAGAAATTTGTGGAATTCTTGGTGCAAATGAGGCCAACCCTTGCCAAATTCTCCTTTCATGAATATATAGACCCCAATGGTACATTCTAGATCCATCTTGCACATTCCCTTGTTTTCAAACTTTGGCTCATTTTGATTATGTTTCTTCAATTACAAGTAACCATGGATAACTTCATTTTTTCCTTCTAAACTCAAAAAAGTGCTTGAACCATTGTTCTTAGAATTGTTTTTCCATTCAAAATCATATATTGGAAGTCTCCATTTGGACTTGTAAATCTCCCAAACCATTTTTCACTTTGAAATTATTCACTTTATAAGCCTTTTTAGTTCATATTTTGACCAATCATGTAACCCCATGCTATGAGCTTCTCCAATAACTTGTGACCTTCTTTCTAGACTTAAAATCCCATTTGGAGCAAGTTTGATGTTGTAAGTTTTTCCATTTGAGGCCTCCTTGTATGAGTTTTGGACATAGGTTAAAATGACCTGTAATTCACAAATGCCCAAAATACCCTTTGCTTGTCAAGACCATAAGTTGAGTTCTCCACATCATATGAAGGCATACCATACCATTCTAGAAAGCTAAGACAATGAGGAACAACTCTTATGTTGACTAAGAATTCATTTGAAATCTCCTTGAGGGGCAAAACTAGCTTGGAAGTCAAGTCACTTTCACAGACAAAAATTCAGACACCTCAGATGACCTGTAACTTGTAAGGACCATAACTTGAGTTCTATAAATCTCCTTGAGGTCTTCCACCACTCAAATTAAAGGTCTTGAGATCCTCTACAAGTTTCATGTTGGCCAAGAAGCCATTTGAAGCTAGCATTTTGACTTATCTTGCTTGGAAATTTGACCTAAACTAGGGGATTTTACAGAGAAACCCTAATTTAGTAACTCCTCTTCTCCTTGATTTCTCTTGAATTCTCCTTGTCATATCTCCATATCCTTCTTTATATGTCAAATGTTGATCCCCACATCTCTCCAATAGCCTTGAATGCTCTTTTAAACCAGTCAATTGACCTAGGGTTAACCTAGGGTTGACCCAGATGAAGCCCTAGTTGACTGTCTTCAACTGTAGCTCTTGTGCCTTCATCAATGACTTGTTTTCTTCTCCAAATGACTTTATAAGTCTCTCAAGATGTCTAGATGCTCTCCATGTCTCCACTTCACAGCTCACAACCCTCTTGTTGATCCTCAGATACCCTCAGCTAGGAGATGGACTCAAGGCTTGATCTGCTGAACTCCTTGCTTTCAAATTCTTTCCTGATGACTTGAATATGACTGAATTGGGATAATAACCTCTTGATAGGCCTCTAGAGATGAAAATAATGATTGGTCCCCTGTTGAATGACTTGCTATGCTTATGCTATGCAAATGGTTAGTCTATGTACATGACTCTATATGCAAATGCTAATGATAATGAAACATAAATCCAAGGAGTAAGGTTGGGCAAATTTTAGGGTGCAACAGCTGCCCCTATTCAAGCGACTTGGACCCGATTGGATGAAGAGCCCGGAGCCTTCAGACATTCGCGGTACGAGACGGTTGAATACTAGTGAAACCAGAAATTTGCCAACCGCAGAAATAAACTGCGCTCCTGCTTGCGGAATGACATTCGTCAGCTGAATCTGACTGTTAGAGTAACCCACTGATCTCGCGCGACTGTGCTGGGGATTGTCTTCATCGTTCTGAAGAGAATTCTGTCATCACAACTTGCTTGCTTGCCCACGTTAGGACTCTGTCTGTCATCAATACGAAGCAATCTCAACTAAATCTGTCCACGTTAGGACTCCACTTGCTGTCAACCCAGAAAAATCTCGGCAACTCCGCTGGGGATAATTCGTCCGCCCACGTTAGGAATAAAATACTTCCACGTTAGGAATAACGCTTTTCCACGTTAGGAATCACATCGTCCACGTTAGGAGTAACGCTCTTATCTTTCCACTTTAGGAAGCAATCTTCTTTCCACATAAGGAGAACTACATCAATCTGTCCACGTAAGGACTCCAATGCCATTTGACATGTCCGCGTCAGGACTCCGATCTTTCCACGTAAGGAATTCAACTTTGGTGCTGAACCTGTCCACGTCAGGACTCAACTTCTCGAATCTGTCCACGTCAGGACCCCAATTTCTCCGCGTAAGGAATAAACTTCTTCTTCCACGTTAGGAATATCTTGATATGATCTGTCCGCGTCAGGACTAAACTTTTCCACGTCAGGAATAATCCATTTCTTTCCACGTCAGGAATCAATCTTGATATGTCCGCGTGAGGACTCAATCTTTCCACGTAAGGAATAAACTCGTCTTTCCACGTAAGGAAACCATTTTTCTTCTACGTAAGGAATGCTCTTGATATGTCCACGTAAGGACTCCGATCTTTCCACGTTAGGAATCAAACCTTGATCTGTCCACGTCAGGACTAAACTTTTCCACGTCAGGAATGCCATCTTAATCTGTCCACGTAAGGACTCTCTTCTTTCCACGTTAGGAATACTGTCATTTCCACGTAAGGAAACTATCTTCTGACACGTCCGCGTATGGACTCCATCTTTTCCGCGTTAGGAATCTCCGTCTTTCCACGTTAGGAATCACTTCTGTTGATAGGTCCGCGTAAGGACTACATCTTTCCACGTTAGGAATAATAATCTCTTTGATCTGTCCGCGTTAGGACACTGATCTCGTCTTGATTCGTCCACGTTAGGACTCAGGCGTCTTCGACTCACTGAGGAAATAAGACTTGTCCACGTAAGGACTCACGCGTCTTCGACTTGCTGGGGAAATATCCGCGTTAGGACTTACACTTTGCCAACAACACGAAGTAGGATAAACTTGTCCACGTCAGGATTCTTGTATCTTGTCATCACAAAGAACTACAAACTTGCCCACGTCAGGACGCACATTTCACGATTACGAATAAAGATATCTGCTGGAAACAAATGATCCACGTCAGGACACCAACACGAAGAGTAACCAATCTTTTGTCAACGTCATGACCTCCTTTTCTCCAAATTTCGAGAGACCGAATCTATCCACGTCAGGATTAACACACCCTACCAATCCGGTAAAACAAACCTGTCCACGTTAGGACGCCCACTTCTGAAGAAATCCCGTCATTCTAGGAGTAAATTGTCCACGTCAGGACTTAGTTCTTCAATGATCCTCACCCACAAACTGCTCAGCACTGACGCGACAGCGACTTTGAGATGAACTCTACTGGGGATGTCTGAAAACCAACTATCGGACGCCTGCTCTGATAACCGGCGGTGGCCTCTGAAATTCTGATTCATGCGACCCGTTGATGACAAACAAACTCTGCTTGAGGATAAGGAGATTCTTATCCTGGCCACTCTGGCTGGGGAAAATAAGAGACATTTGCATAAACGACTCTGCTGGAGACAAAGAGAGTTTTATCATGATAACTCTGTGGGGGAATACCGCCGAAACTGACGTTATCATTGAATATCTCCTGCCGAGATCTTGACTGTTTGGTGATTTATTTGAGCAAGAGCTCTCTCCGCCTGAACTGCTAGAGTATAGAAACTGCTTCAGCAAAATAAATGCTGGAAGGATAACGCCGACTCGCCGGGGATAGCCTGATGCTACAAAATTATTCCGGTAAAATAAATGCTGGTAGGGTGAAGTCGACCCCGCTGGGAAGTTGGGAACTCAAACCACACGTCTTGTTGAAGTAACCCCCTGCTGGGGAATATAACTCAAACCAAACACCTTGCTGAGGTAACCCCCTGCCGGGGAAAATAACTCTGCTGGGGAATGGCAGATGCGCCTGGTATGATTGATCTTTCTGCTGGAACGTGAACTGATATCACCGATATCTCTGACAAAATAAATGACAGGACCCACCATCAACTCTGCTGGGGAAAGTCTTGATCTTCGAATTCCACTGGAAGGAAAGAACATTTACTGAAAAGAGAACTCCGCTGGGGATGACTGGATTCTCTTGGGGAAAATTAACTGACTCCACTGGGGAAGAGTGCCTGACCCTGCGGGGGGAGATGAACCTGTCTGAATACAGCCTTACGATCTCGGAATCACTAAACTCTGCTGAGGACGAGTAACTTCTCTGGAGCACGTCCTTTGGATAAGCTACGGCTAGCTGGGGAATTCTATCCTTCTTCAGGAAGAACATGCATGACCTGCGTGGGGATCATGCCTTTCACTATTGCAATCTTTTGATCACCTTCCTCGTACGGTTATGAAACCTGCAACAACACAAACAAGACACGACAAGCCTATGCAATCCAAATCGATTCAGGTTAGTGACGTTACACTCAGTTAATTCAAAGCTTTAACAATTGTTGGCAAGGGCCAGTGATGTTATACTCATGCTAGTTTCATCAAACTTAGGCGTTTTATCATGCACAAAACAGTAAAGAACAGGCATCAAGTACTGAATAACACATTTTCATTGATTGGGCCCCTGAATGGGCGGAGTTTTTGTACACGGGATGTAACTCCTGAAAAGAGGAGGCTACGCAAAGCAGATATACAAGTATGCACAGGAAGCATAAATATTGACAAATTAAATTTGTACACATGTCGGCAACTGGATGCAGATGAACACCACGAACTGATCCTCCCATGACTCGTCCGACTCTTATACTTTCCCGGTATCCCTACTTCTGAAGAGGTTGTATCCGATAACTGACTCCTCAAACATATTCTCCCGCATTGATACTCATTGAATTCAAATTCGGACCGCAGTCGTTTGCTTTTCTCATCCCTAACTTTTGCGTGAACCGCCCTTTACGGGTTTTCAGTTCACCGGGATACCCCTTTTTGCCGAAGCCGCCCAGTGTAGGTTTTCAACTTCGCGGGTGTACATTTTTTCAATTTTATCCCTAACTTTTGCCCGAACCCTTCATTCTGTTTTTGGTTCGCCAGGATGCCCCATTTTTGCCTGGACTCTCTTTTTTCTGTCCAGCGGGTCTATTTTAAGCAAAGTATTTTTTAACTGCGTCCGAATTCACAGGTGATGCAAAGTCTTCCCCGTCCATGGTGGACAACAATAAAGCTCCTCCTGAAAAGACCTTACTGACAACGTATGGCCCTTCGTAATTGGGGGTCCACTTGCCCCTGTGATCTGCTTGCGGCGGGAGAATCCTTTTCAGCACAAGGTCGCCCGTCTGAAAGCTTCGCGGAAGTATCTTCTTGTCGTACGCTTTCTTCATTCGTCTTTGGTACAATCGACCGTATGCCAGAGAAGCTAGCCTCTTCTCATCCATCAAACTCAGTTGGTTCAATCTATTCGTTACCCATTCTGCCTCGTCCAGCTGAACGTCTCGCAATACCCTCAGAGAAGGGATCTCAACCTCCAATGGTAATACCGCTTCCATTCCGTATACCAACGAGAACGGAGTTGCCCCGGTTGATGTGCGTACCGTCGTACGATAACCGTGCAAAGCGAAAGGTAGCATTTCATGCCAATCTTTATACGTCACCACCATTTTTTGGACGATCTTCTTGATATTCTTATTGGCCGCTTCGACAGCGCCATTCATCTTGGGTCGGTAAGGGGAGGAGTTGTGATGTTCAATCTTGAAATTCTGACAGAGCTCCTTCATCATTTTGTTGTTCAAATTTGAACCATTATCCGTGATTATCCGCTCGGGGATCCCATATCGGCAAATGATATCTCTCTTGATGAATCTAGCCACCACTTGCTTCGTTACATTTGCGTAAGACGCCGCTTCCACCCACTTGGTGAAATAATCGATTGCTACTAGGATGAACCGATGCCCGTTAGAAGCCGTCGGCTCGATCTTTCCAATCATATCGATTCCCCACATCGAGAATGGCCATGGAGATGACATCACACTCAGAGGACTCGGAGGCACATGTATTTTGTCAGCATATATTTGGCACTTGTGGCACTTTCTCGCGAACTTGAAACAATCAGTTTCCATCGTCAGCCAAAAATAACCTGCCCGCAGCAGTTTTCTCGTCATAGCATGTCCACCAGCATGCGTACCAAAGGCACCTTCGTGAATTTCCTCCATAAGAAGCTTTGCCTCTTTCTCGTCTACACAACGCAACAACACCAAGTCGTGGTTTCTTCTGTATAAGACGCCATCCGGGTTCAAATAGAAATTACCCGCTAATCTCCTGAGAGTCTTCTGATCTTGACTGGATGCCCCAGCCGGATACTCTTTATTCTTCAGGAAATTAAGGATATCAAAATACCACGGTTTGCCATCAGACGCTTCATCAATAGCAAATACATAAGCTGGCCTGTCCAACCGAGAGATAGTGATCTGGGGAGCTTCGTTCCAGAAGTTGACCTTGTACATGGACGACAAGGTGGCAAGGGCGTCAGCCATTTGATTTTCTGCCCGCGGCACGTGATGCAATTCAACTTTGTCGAAGAAAGGCAACAATCTCCTTGCATAATTCATGTAATGTACTAGATTGGGCTGACGTGTCTCCCATTCCCCTTTGATCTGATTCACTACCAGAGCTGAGTCTCCGTATACGTCTAAATGTTTGATTCGCAAATCAATGGCTTCTTCAAGCCCCATTATACAAGCTTCGTATTCGGCCTCATTGTTGGTAACAGCAAAGGTCAATCGGGCAGTAAACGGGATGTGCGACCCGTGCGGCGTAGTGATAATTGCCCCTATTCCGCTACCGTAAGCATTCACAGCTCCATCAAATATCATCTGCCATTTGGACCCCGGCTCTGGTCCTTCGTCTGGTAACGGCTCTTCGCAATCCTTCATCTTGAGATACATGATATCCTCGTCAGGAAAGTCAAATCTCATCGATTGATACTCTTCAATAGGCTGCTCCGCCAGATATTCAGACAACACACTCCCCTTTATTGCCTTTTGCGAGACGTATTGAATATCATATTCAGTCAAGACCATCTGCCACCGGGCAATTCTACCTGACAACGCCTGCTTTTCGAATATATACTTGATTGGATCCATCTTCGAGATGAGCATGGTTGTATGATTCAGCATGTACTGCCTCAAACGCTTGGCGGCCCAGGCTAGCGCGCAACAAGTTTTCTCCAGCATTGAGTATCGAGATTCACAGTCTGTAAATTTCTTACTCAGATAGTAGATCGCATGCTCTTTTCTCCCCGTCTCGTCGTGTTGACCGAGAACACAACCCATGCTTCCCTCAAGAACCGTCAAATACATTATCAAGGGTCTCCCTGCCACCGGGGGTATCAAAATAGGAGGTTCCTGCAGATACTTCTTTATTTTGTCGAACGCCTTTTGACAATTATCGTTCCACGTTACAGCTTGATCTTTCTTTAGCAACTTGAATAATGGTTCACACGTGGCCGTTAGGTGAGATATGAACCGGGCAATGTAGTTCAATCTCCCTAAAAACCCGCGCACCTCTTTCTCTGTTTTAGGCGTCAGCATTTCTTGAATCGCTTTTATTTTAGCGGGATCGACCTCTATTCCTCTTTCGCTTACGATAAACCCCAGCAATTTACCCGATCTCACCCCGAAGGTGCATTTATTAGGGTTCAGCCTCAGCCTGAACTTCCTAAGTCTTTTAAACAACTTCAACAGATTCACCAGATGCTCTTCCTCTGTCTGGGATTTGGCAATCATATCATCAACATAAACTTCGATCTCTCTATGCATCATGTCATGGAAAAGAGTCGTCATCGCACGCTGATATGTTGCCCCAGCATTTTTCAAACCAAAGGGCATCACTTTGTAACAAAATGTTCCCCAAGGCGTTATGAAAGTAGTCTTCTCCATATCCTCTGGCGCCATTTTAATCTGATTATATCCTGAAAAGCCATCCATGAAGGAGAATACGGAGTACTGAGCAGTATTGTCCACTAACACGTCAATGTGAGGAAGTGGAAAATCGTCTTTTGGGCTTGCTTTATTCAAATCTCTATAATCCACGCACATTCGAACCTTGCCATCTTTCTTTGGCACCGGTACGATGTTAGCAACCCATGAGGGATACTTCGTCACAGCCAGGAAACCAGCGTCCCACTGTTTCTGAACCTCCTCTTTGATCTTCATTGCCATATCTGGTCGAGTTCTGCGAAGTTTTTGTTTGACTGGCGGGCAGTCTTCTTTCAGCGGCAGGCGATGCACAACCATATCTGTATCGAGCCCTGGCATATCTTGATACGACCAAGCGAATACATCGTTATACTCTCGGAGCATTTCAACCAGTTTTCGCTTGATATCACTCTGCAGTGCGGCTCCAATACGAATATTTTTCTCAACCCCTTCCGACCCCAAATTGATAATTTCGATAACCTCGTCGTGAGGCAGAATGGCTCTTTCCTCTTGTTTCACCAACCAAGACAGCTCTTCAGGAACGTCGCTATCTTCGACAACCTCTTCTTCGGTCTGGAATACCGGGTGCTCGAAGTCGGGACGAGTCATAGGCGGCTCAAAGATGTCATCTGAAAATGTTATCCTGCAAAAGAGCGGGTTAAGTGCTTCAAAATGCGTATAAAGCGGATAATCACATTGCCATTTTATTGAAAAATACAAAACAAGAAAGACAGGGATTACAGTATTTGCACACGAAAAACGCCATTTATTTAATGATTAACGCGCAATGTTTATAACAACACAGCCCTAAGCAAATCCTGATGCCCCGGGCAAGACATCAGATTATTCAACAATTAATAAAGCAAAGCATTACTGTTTAAAAGTCACAGGAACAAGCTCCTGAATAGACCAGTTGCACAGTCCTTGTCCTGGCGTGCTTGGCTGAATCCAGGCATCCATATCACAGTCGCTGTCCCCTTCATCGGACTCCGAAGCAGCATTGACAGATTCATGGCATACTCCACTGGCAGAGATGGTGATTGACTTTCTGAAATGAGGGGCCCCCACAGAAGGAGTTGATGACGACGGTCGGTACCCCAGTCCGAACCGGTCCATTTTTACAGGAATGTCCAATACTTTGCCCCAGCCTTTGGCTTCTCCGGCTTTCACTAGCGCTTGGGCCTCTTTATACGATGAAACAGCTATCTCTGGCACTTTGCTTGGCCTGGGACCCTTGTCCTTTATGCGCAAACCTTCGAATGCCTGGCATGGCGTCTCGTGGATCTCCCCGTCGACTTCCACATATTTAAACGAAGATAGATGGCTGACCAGGATGTCTTCTTCTCCGCACACGGTGACTACACTGTCTCCGACCATATACTTTAACTTCTGATGCAGGGTTGACGTGACTGCCCCTGCCCCGTGAATCCAAGGTCTTCCCAGCAAGCAGCTGTACGCAGGCTGTATATCCATGATATAAAACTCCGTTGCAAACACTTCCGGCCCCACTTGCAGAGGCAATGTAATCGATCCGAAGACTGTTCTCCGCGTGCCGTCAAACGCTCTGACTACCAAATCACTTGGTGTGCACAAAATTCCTCGAACATCCAGCTTCATCATAGCCTTCTTAGGCAGCACATTCAAAGACGACCCGGTGTCAACCAATACGTGCGACATTGTCGACCCTCTGCACTCAACAGATACATGTAATGCCATATTATGATCCCTTCCTTTCGGAGTCAAGTCAAAATCAGTAAAGCCCAGACTGTGGCCTGCATTTACATGTGCCAATACCCCTTCTAGCTGGTTTACGGAGACATCCTGTGGTACAAAAGAAGTGTCCAGGACTTTCAGCAAAGCGTTTCGGTGAGCTTCCGAACACAACAGCAATGACAATATAGATATTTTGGACGGTGTTTGCTGCAGATGCTCCACGATTTTATAATCGCTTTTCCGAATTAAGCGCATGAATTCCTCTACGTCCTTCGACGCTGCTTCTTTTTCATTTGCTTGTACCGGAACGTTCTCCACCGCTTTCCCTTTTCCTTTCGCTAGCCTTTCGGCTTCTACTTCAGGAGATATAAAGATCATGCCGCTCCTCGTCATGCCTCCTGGGCCCACAACATTATCCACAACCTCCGCTGACTGCTTGTTGACATCGATCTTAATCCCGTCACAATACACCTCTAGCCCATATGACCATGGGACTGCTTTCGTGTTCTCATACGGTATTGGCCCGGCTTTAGTTATAGTAATCGGTGGTCGTTGAGCTGGTGCTGAAATAGTGATCGTCTTCCTAGGAATTGTCACTGTGGCAACATCACTCTGATTATCCACTACTGCCCCTGCCGGCTCATCAGTTGCTGTTCTATCAAACTGCAATATACCATCATCAATTAAGGCCTGAATGCCTTTCTTCAAATCCTCACACCCCCCAGACAGGGCCCAACAATCTAAACAGTACTCATTACAACCCGGGTAAACACCTCCCTGCAACAGTCGGCTTTTTATTTCGCTCAGCGGCGTCTTTAAATCCTCAACATTCATAATCAGATTCAGACCTTCCTCAGTCAGCACGGCGTTCGCCCCATGATTAGGCATGGGTTTCTGGACTATATTCGCACCGGTCGTTCCGAAGTTGATAGACTTGTTGTCCAAGAGATCCTGCACAACGTGCTTAAAAGCATGACAACCTTCTATATCGTGGCCCGGGGCCCCAGAATGAAACTCACAGTGTCTATTCGCATCGTAGCCGAACGGGGGAGCTCCCGTTATCGGTGCCAAGGTTCTTTTCTCCACCAGATTCAATCCCAACAATGTCTGCAATAAATCAGCATAGTTAGAGGGAGGCTTCTCGAACACCCTTCTCGGCTTACCACCCTGGAATTTTCGTTGAGCTTGCTGTGCCCCCTGCTGAGGCTGCTGCTGCTGTGGCATTGGTTGCTGCTGAACCTGTTGTTGTTGCTGGATTGGCTGCTGTTGATACGGAATAGTAACACTAGACACTTGCTGCGGCTGACGATATTGATTTCTTCCCCTGCCTCGGCCTCGGCCTCGGCCTCCAAATACAGCACTAGCTTCGCCCTGACGGCGCCCACCATAAGCTTTCCTATTGCTGCCAGATGCAGCTGACTCGTCAACTTGGAACTTTCCTTGCTTAATGTTCCGCTCAATCTTTTCCCCCATCAAAATCAGGTCTGAAAAACTGGCCAGAGAAGTATGAAACAACATATCATGAAACAGCCCGGTGAATGTGCCGACAAACATATCGTTCATTTCTTTATCTTCCACAGGAGGACGGACCCTGGCAGCCATATCGCGCCACCTTTGCGCGTATTCTTTAAAACTCTCCCCCTTCTTCTGTGAAAGCCCGGCCAACTGGACCCGATTGGGTGCCAGATCGCTATTATACTTGTAATGGGCTACGAACGCCTCCGCTAATTGCTTCCAAGTCTTGATATCAGTGGGCTCCAACCCCATGTACCACTCTAGGGAAGGACCCGATAGACTATCCTGAAAGAAATGCATGAGCATTCTTTCGTCAGTGGAGTATGCAGACATCTTTCTGTAATAAGCTCGTACATGAACCTTCGGACATGTATCTCCTTTGTACTTATCGAACGCAGGCGCTTTGAACTTGATTGGCACCCTCAGCCCAGGTACCAAGCCCATTGTTGCCATGTCCAGACCCACAGCACTCTGGTTTAGGACTCCTTTCATTTGCTCTTCCAGCATTCTAATCTTTTGAGAATCATCCATCGGCCCTTCAAAGCCTCCTCCAGAGAAGGCGTCTTCCTGCTGATCCTCTTGCCACATACCGTTTCCAGCCCCGTATCCATCATATGCATTATTACGTCCAGCTCTGACCTGATTCATCCCCGGAACTCGGCCTCTGTTGCCGTACCCTTGAACACCTCCAGCAGGACCACCAGCCATAAAACCAGCACCGTTTCCGTTTCCAAAGCCTCCGTAACCCTGATTGACCATACCATAACCATCTTGCCCAAAGCCTTGAGCATTAAAGCCATACTTGCCAGTGTTGTCGAATCCCTGATCGTTGAATCCGAACCCAGTATTGACAAAACCATTGCCTCCGAGATTATCTCCCAAATTGACATCACCCAGCCCAGCGTTATGGCCAGCAGTTTCATTTCCAACTCCGACGTTACCATTCGCAGCAGCGGTAGCGTTGTTGACGTTAGCAGCAGTCATATTGACGACAGGCGGAGCCACTGGCGTGGGAGTGCCGTCTCCATGAGCAGTATCAACCCGGACAGACTGATGATCTTCGTTACCATGACCAGCGTTGCGAGCCAACAGGGGCTGGACCATGGCCTGCAAATTCTCTTGCCCCTTTGCTATAGCCTCCATGGTCTGCATGAAGAGGGCGAGCTTTTCGCGGACATCCTGCATCTCGTTCTGAATCTGGTCCATGACTTTCCGACAGTTGGATCGTGTAGAATAGCGGTGCGGATGTTGATCTGGAATCCTGTTAAGTACCTGATACAGAGCAAGAGATAAGACACCATTCATAAATTACCTGTTATGCAATATGAATATGAATGCAATGCCATGTGTCTGTGCATTAGGGAAGTTCATTCCCCCAGTTCTAGTGCGAAGGTGCCGGTGCAGTGACAGTGTTGACAATAAGAATACCGGAGCTGAATCATAGAAAGCCTCGTATATTGCAGAGAGAATCAACAAGCCCAGGGTACAATATCACTGAGAGTACAAAGATGGCATGACCTCAACCAACAATCCTGGTGATGGTCAGCACTATGCAAATAAAGCATACAAATAATGGAATGATCAGATCCTCCCAAAAGTCTGGTACTCCTCTATCAACTTCTTGGTCTCCGGATGGCTTGGTCGATCAAGCAGCCCTTCAACAAGCTGGTTTCTCTTCTTAAGGATACGGCGTACGTCTTCAGCAGTTTCTTCCCATGTTGCTTCTCCGAAGCAATCTTCTAACTTTCGCTTCTGGGACACTGCTTCATCTCTGGATTTGATTGCTTTGTTCAGTGCATGCTGGACGCTATACCGGTTCATCACTTCCTCCTCACACTTCTTGATGCTAGACTTCAACTTCTCTTCGAGGTCGGAAATTTGCTGCTTCAGCTTATCTTCCCTCTTCTTGTTGTTAGTGAGTGTAGCATTCCAAGTCTTATTGCAAGAAGATATCTCTCGGTGTGCTGCGTCGAGCGCCTTCTTTTTGGCTTCCAGCATGTCGTGGGAGCTTCTGAACTCTTGCCCCAGACGTTCGCGCTTCTTCTTTTCCTCGGTCAACTCAGCTCCTAACCTGTTTACCAGCTCAATCTGTTGCTGGAAAGCATATACGGCCTTGTTTTTCTCACTGCGTGCTTGGGCTAGCTCTTGCTCTAACCCTTCGTTAATCTTCATCAGGGCTTCTTTCTCCTTCACAACCTGTTCATAGACTTCCCTAGAAACAGTAGTCGGCTCTTCTACCGGAATAGGATCAAGAATTGGTGCATCTGGAAACGGCATCTTCAACTGACTAGCCCTCTCCTGAATCCAAACTCTATAAGGTGCATAGGCCTGACAGTCATTCTTTCCTAACAACGGCTTCCCTTTGCGGTTAATACGCGTCCAGGCATGTCGCAACTTGGCTAATAACTCCCCCTTCACATCACCGGTGAAGTACAGAGATTCCTGTACTTCTTCCTCTTGAGGTGGATTCTTCAGCGCATATCCAAACTGGCGAATGAATAGAGAAGGGTTGTAGTTGATACACCCTTTTCTTCCAATCAATGGGACATTAGGGTAACCAGAACAACTGAAGATGAGCTCCGATCCCAACAGGTCTCTATCAAACCACTCCATATCTTCCGACGATAACCTCATCAAACGCTTCGGCCAACCAACTGGAACTGTAGTCTCTGCAGCAGATCTTCCCTTAGGAAGATGACTCTCAAACCACATACTCAATAAGGGTACACACAGATGAACATTCTTCCCTCTTCCCTTCTCATTCTTGTAATGCAGTGAGTGGTAGAGATCCCCGAGTAAAGTAGGTACAGGGTTACCAGCAGCAAACAAGTAGAAAGCATCGAAGTCCACAAAATCCGGTATATTGGGGAATAGTACTATGCCATAAATGCATAAGGCCAACACAGCGTTGAAAGCAACCCAGCACCCATTCTTGGCGTACTCTTGGGCTTTACCAACTAAGAACTGAAATGAGAAGCCTGGAACTCCACGGGAAACAGTAGTCACAAGTTCAGAAGTATCAACATGCAAGGCTTTTGCCAATTCCTCCGGCTTAGGTTTGGCATCATAATGGATGAATGGAACCTGGTTCTGCACGGGCAGCTCAACATACTCGGCGTATTCCTCCAGAGTTGGTCCCATAATAAAGTCAGAGAACGTAAAACACCTCAAAGCAGGGTCATAGAATTGCATCAAAGCATACAGCCCATCTAACTCTACCTCTGTAGGTTTGCACACCAATCTCAATAATCTACCATAGCTCATCCGGAAGCTCCTACGAACACTCTCGTCCGCAAGAGAGATCAACCCCAATAAAGGAACAATATCTGGCGTAGGCAATTTGTAGGCAACTGTTCTCCGTAGGCTAGTCATGATCAAATACTCAGAAGTCTGGGCACTAGAACTAGGGAAATGCAAATGCACCTGCAGCACAGACACACGTTAGTGAAATGCAAATGATAATGGATATGCGGGGATGCAATGCAAGTAACATTCAACAGGGACCAAAGCTGCAGCTGAATAGCCTAAACCCAATCAAGAAAGGTCTCGGATAGACCATCCAAAAGTCACCAAACCCTGGTCTCAGATAGACCTAAAATAAAACTCCAACACTGGTCTCTGACAGACCTCAAACCATAACTCCAACTGGTCTCTGATAGACCTCAAATCACATCCATAATTGGTCTCTGACAGACCTCAAAACACCTCTCAAATGGTCTCTGACAGACCTCAGAATACATCTCCAAATGGTCTCTGACAGACCTCAGAATACATCTCCAAATGGTCTCTGACAGACCTCATAACTCTCCCAATGGTCTCTGACAGATCTCAGAATAAATCTCCAAATGGTCTCTGACAGACCTCAGAATACATCTCCAAATGGTCCCTGACAGACCTCAGAATAAATCTCCAAATGGTCTCTGACAGACCTCATAACCCTCCATAAATAACCAGGATCTCTGATCAAGAAATAACCGGTAGTCTGGAGGTCTAGTTACCTGCATAACCCTGAATCCCCTCACAGGTGGGTGGCCCTATAACTGGCACAAGGTACGGCATCCTATGCGGTCGTCGGCGTCACAGACTTTCAGGGTTGATGATACGATTCCCAGAAGGAGTGGCATCATCAATTCCTGAAGAGGCCTCACTTAGCCAACTTCCAAATGATCGGTCCCCAGAGTCGACAATCCAACTAACCAGCAACCCACGCCAACCAAAGGAAGGGGCAGGAGGCCAACCAGAGGAACCTCGTCTGAGTGTAGATTTCATGGGACACCGAAGCAAGCAAAGCAAGCAAAGCAAGCGGGCGCCCACTAATTTCTACTCTAATTCTAGGTGCACTCAAGCCCAGGTCCGGCTTCTCACTCAATATCAGAACACCCGTCACACCCCAGATACAGCAATAATAATCAATATATAAAGCTGAAAATACAAGGTCAGAAATATACAATAACTCCATACAAAATCCTCGACGGGAAAACAAGCGTTAGGATTGACTCTCTCAAGGGACGTTGGATCCCAAATGCATAAGAACCATCGCAGTCCTTAGCAGCCAGGGGACGTTGGATCCCCAGCAGAGTCGCCAGCTGTCGCTACTGCGAAAATCGGCGCCGGCTTGACAGGAGAGTCGCCACCGTGCGTTATTTATCCCTCAGAGCGGGAAAGGAAACGCTCGGAGTAAACCTCGCAAAGACGGGAAAGGTATGGTCGTCGCAACCAAAACCTGGATTCGGGAGTCGGTTACGCAAGGGGAAGGTATTAGCACCCCTCACGTCCGTCGTACTCGACGGGATCCACGCTTGTTTTCGGGTATGGATTGTTATTCTATCTACTCTAAAGGTCTGGGGTTAAAAATAAAATGAAAATAAAATGACTCGGCAAAGTATCGCACTTTATGCCTACGTATTCCCGTCTGGAACGAGAAATCAGAGTCAACGTAGTTCGCCTACCTACGGGAAAGGAGGGGAAGGTTGCTCGCTAGGATATCGCATCCTATGCCTACGTACTTTCATACAGCATGAAAGATCAGAGCAAACGTAGTTCGGGCCACGGAAGACACAAGCTTGTCTTGGTTGATTTTATTCTTTCTGAAAAAAGGTTTTCTGATTAGCGGTCCAAGCGGACAAAAATGACGTTTTGATGAGTTCACATTCTTTTACGAAAGAAGTGTCTTTTATTGTGTTTGAAATCTTTATGTGTTTTTCTGTTTGTTTTGAGAAAGAAAGAGACAGAACTCTAACCTACGGTTGCGAAGGGAAACAAACTAACCTAATGTTATCATGCATGGGTTAAGACCTAGTGTCTATCATGCTCCTCTCTTGCGCAGAGAGAAACAGAGATCCTACGGGATAGGCAGAAACAAAAACAATATCAGATATATACAGTAAAATAGTAAAATGCATGGATGCAACAGTACAAGCGAGGCAAGGGAGTCCCACTCGACCTCGAACCTAGAAAACAATAGGCAAAAGTGAACAGGCTTCACTTTCAACCCAGCAGGGTAAACAGCAAACAATACAGTCCAGAAAACCAATCAATACATCAGAAAATGAAATACAGCAAAAATAAACAGCATCAGCAGCTCTGAATCAACAACTGGCTTCAAGCAATCTCCAATCATTCACAGGCTTCAACAAGCATCAATCTCCATCTTCATGGCCTTCAGGCAAGGGCTTTGATCATCAGTCTTCTATCTGCAATGGCTTTTCTTCAAGTTCAAACCTCCAGGATGAGGGATTAGTCACAAGAGTGAATTGGGTGTTAAGCAATCAGTTGACTACCAAGGGTGGTGAACAGACTGCTTCTAACACAAGAGACAGTTTCTCTCAAGAGTTCTATCTCATAGACACTATCACCAAGCCTTCCAAAGGAAGGGGGTGAGTATCTTAGAGAGACTCTGAATCACAGAGAAGAATGGATGCAGACAAGGCAATCCATGTTTGAAAAACAACCTTTCTAATCTAGAGCTCTGCCTAGCTCCTAAACCCTAGTCTCCTCAGCATCTGCTAGCAAGAAACTCCTCCTCTTCAACTCTGACAGTTGATCTCCAATCTTTGAATCTCCAATGGCTTCATCTTCACAAATCTTCAGCTTCCCCAGGGCCCCAGACAAACCCAATACCCATACAAACAAGCAACAATCCCCAGAGGGCACACCACACCAGACAACAGATATACAGACAGTAATAATAGCAGTAGGGGAATCCTAACTGTTCTCTAAGGGATCTAATAACTACCCATAGCCCCTATAGTCCCATAACTAATCTATTCAAACTCTAAGTCTTAAGGGGAATGAAATCAAACTCCTAAGTTGTCACTTAAAACCCTAGTTTTGTTCATGATATTCAAGCATTTATTAATCACCTAAAATTAACCTTTAAAAAGGGAACTAAAATATTTCTACAAGTTTAATATCTCATCTAAACAATATGAAAAGAATGATCAAAAAATATTAAAGCATGTGAGAGAACAAAAAATCATAAAATGATGCATGAAATGAAACTATTTAATATGACATTTATTTAGAAAATATGGAAAAAATATGAAGTAAAACTAAAAATGAAATTTTATTTTCCTATAATATTCTAGACATTTTAATGAAAATATGGTAAAAAGAATGGATTAAAAATGAATTTTTATGAATTATTTATGAATTAATGAAAATGGTAAAAATTAAAATGAATTAAAACAAATAAACCAAATAAAATGAGGGAGGGGGGTCAGAATATCAATCACGCCCAGTTCAAATCCATTGGGCCAGCAAACAGGGGGGTGTTGGTAGCGTTTTAGACAAGGCCCAGAATTACACTCAGAATCAATGAAATCATAAAACGCGCTGGGGGTACGAATAGTAGCAGAAACACGTTAGAAACTAGGAATTGGGCTCACACGGGGGTGGGATTAGCACGTCCATTCAGGCCCGCCCGTTTCAATTAATGAAACGGCGCGTTTTGGCCAGTGTAATCTCCCTCCAAACTTCAGATTAAACGACAGCCATAGGATCATGCTGATAGTCAAAGGTCCAAGGCCCAAGGAACGGCCACGATTTCGTCTTCCCCAAATGACCTGAAACTTAGGGTTTCACTTCACCCTGGCTCCATGCACGAGCAAGCTTTACACCAAGCTGTTCTCATCTTACACGCCATGAATCCACATGCTGTAAACACAAAAACCACTCCAAATTCTTCCCTCTACAAGCTTAGGGCATTAGATCATCTTGAAACTCACCACAACAACAAATCCAATTGAATCAAACACTGGCCACCATGAAATCATACTGATACGAACCTTCACCATTCTTCCTCAAACTTACCCTAAACTAATCTACACATAATGGAGGTTAATCTGATGAATCAAACTAACATTCTAACGCCTTAATCCAAGAGATATAAGCACTAACAGTTTGTTACACCTGTCACTAACCATCACCAAATCGTTCCAAATTCATCTAGCTTAATCTCCTAACCACCTAGATCAAGTCTAAGCTAATAAAATCATGCCTAACTAACAGAATCAAGCTAATCGAATGAAAACTTACCTGATGAGGAACCTTGAAAACAGCTATGGAAAATGATGATTTGAGGCTTGTGAGACTTGGATCTTGATCCACCAATTCAGTACTCAATTCTGTATGCACAATTTTGGAGATTCCTTGCTTGGATTATGCTATTCACTTGAACTTGTGATTTTGATGTTGATGAAAAAAACACTCGAAAATGGATGAGAACTACCAAAACCTTGCTTCAATTATGATCTATGATGATGATGGAGTAAAATTGAATTGATCTTGATGAAGATTGATGAAGAATTTGAGAGATTTGGAATGAAACTTTTATGAAAAAGTATGAGAAATTTGTGGAATTCTTGGTGCAAATGAGGCCAACCCTTGCCAAATTCTCCTTTCATGAATATATAGACCCCAATGGTACATTCTAGATCCATCTTGCACATTCCCTTGTTTTCAAACTTTGGCTCATTTTGATTATGTTTCTTCAATTACAAGTAACCATGGATAACTTCATTTTTTCCTTCTAAACTCAAAAAAGTGCTTGAACCATTGTTCTTAGAATTGTTTTTCCATTCAAAATCATATATTGGAAGTCTCCATTTGGACTTGTAAATCTCCCAAACCATTTTTCACTTTGAAATTATTCACTTTATAAGCCTTTTTAGTTCATATTTTGACCAATCATGTAACCCCATGCTATGAGCTTCTCCAATAACTTGTGACCTTCTTTCTAGACTTAAAATCCCATTTGGAGCAAGTTTGATGTTGTAAGTTTTTCCATTTGAGGCCTCCTTGTATGAGTTTTGGACATAGGTTAAAATGACCTGTAATTCACAAATGCCCAAAATACCCTTTGCTTGTCAAGACCATAAGTTGAGTTCTCCACATCATATGAAGGCATACCATACCATTCTAGAAAGCTAAGACAATGAGGAACAACTCTTATGTTGACCAAGAATTCATTTGAAATCTCCTTGAGGGGCAAAACTAGCTTGGAAGTCAAGTCACTTTCACAGACAAAAATTCAGACACCTCAGATGACCTGTAACTTGTAAGGACCATAACTTGAGTTCTATAAATCTCCTTGAGGTCTTCCACCACTCAAATTAAAGGTCTTGAGATCCTCTACAAGTTTCATGTTGGCCAAGAAGCCATTTGAAGCTAGCATTTTGACTTATCTTGCTTGGAAATTTGACCTAAACTAGGGGATTTTACAGAGAAACCCTAATTTAGTAACTCCTCTTCTCCTTGATTTCTCTTGAATTCTCCTTGTCATATCTCCATATCCTTCTTTATATGTCAAATGTTGATCCCCACATCTCTCCAATAGCCTTGAATGCTCTTTTAAACCAGTCAATTGACCTAGGGTTAACCTAGGGTTGACCCAGATGAAGCCCTAGTTGACTGTCTTCAACTGTAGCTCTTGTGCCTTCATCAATGACTTGTTTTCTTCTCCAAATGACTTTATAAGTCTCTCAAGATGTCTAGATGCTCTCCATGTCTCCACTTCACAGCTCACAACCCTCTTGTTGATCCTCAGATACCCTCAGCTAGGAGATGGACTCAAGGCTTGATCTGCTGAACTCATTGCTTTCAAATTCTTTCCTGATGACTTGAATATGACTGAATTGGGATAATAACCTCTTGATAGGCCTCTAGAGATGAAAATAATGATTGGTCCCCTGTTGAATGACTTGCTATGCTTATGCTATGCAAATGGTTAGTCTATGTACATGACTCTATATGCAAATGCTAATGATAATGAAACATAAATCCAAGGAGTAAGGTTGGGCAAATTTTAGGGTGCAACAGATGGCCCGAGCGTTCAACAAGAAGGTTCGTCCTAAAGAGTATAGGGAAGGAGAGCTTGTGCTCAGAAAAATCCTACCAACGCAAAAAGATATGCGTGGCAAGTGGATGCCCAACTATGACGGCCCTTTAGTTGTGAAGACTGTTTTCTCCGGAGGATCTCTGATTCTCGAAACTATGGATGGCGAACCACTCAAGTATCCCATCAACTCAGACGCAGTAAGAAAATACTACGCCTGAAACGAAATACATAGAAGGAGGATTCCAGTGCCTTGACAAGATGAAAGCCCAATGTTTGAAAGCTGACAGACGCTGGGGGCAGAATCCTGTGCAGAATATTAGAAGAAAGGTCAACGCCTGTTGTTCTCGTCAGAAGCAGCAAAGCAAGTGAACTGGCAGTCGGAAGGACCGAATTATTATGGGATTCTGTAACCTTTTCTGTTGCCATTTTTCAAAACTTATAAAATTCCCAAGGCTTTGCCTTTTGTAAAGTTCTTGTCTATCAATAAAATCAGTTTTTTGGCCAAATCATTGTGATGATCCGCTATTTTTGTTATGCAATTTCATTCATTTGTTAATAAGAATTTTCATTAAAGCAAAGTGTTTTGAAAAACTTAAGTCTTGTTTTAAAAAGAAAACACAATTTGACAAAATGACTGAAGAGTTCTAGAGGTAATATGATGATATTACACAGTTCTCGAAGTTGTGAAAATCGTTGTTACCTTTGACCGAGATAGATGTGTCCGACAGCAATTCTAGCTCTTAAGCTAAGACTTCTTCTCTGCAGAATTACGAAGATATTACTGAGAAAAGATTGTTATCTACACCAAAGAAGGAAGTGTCGTCTGACTTGAGGCATTTTGAAACTCAGCGTGACGAGTTCTCTCTTTATTTGGTTTTCCTTTGTTCCTACGGGTCGTTCTGCATCTTGCATACAGCGTCATGCCAGCATACGCATTTGTTTACATTCCCGCCGTCGAGATCCTTTGGTCGTTACCTTTATCTTTGTTTTGTTGTTACAAGTTCGCTTCAAAGTTGACATCCTGGGGTTCCTTATCTTCTTTGGGAAGCTAGTGGTGACTAGCAATGTCTAATTTACACAAACAGGGGGTTATTACCAATTTTCACCTTTGATTTAGTCGTCACCAACAAACTTTGAAAGACTAGTGGTCACTAGCACATGTTCAGAACTAATTACGTTCGGTACCGTAATTCGGTCGTCACCAATTATTTTTCAAACCCAGTTGTTACTGATTTCGTTATAAAACAAACCAATTGTTATTGGAGTCCCTTTGATTCGGTTTTCACCAATTTGGCTAAAAATCTAGTGATTACTAGTATTGCCTTCTAAAAAACAATGGTCATTGACGTTAGAGTTGGTCGTCACCAAAATTCCCTAAAATGTCCAATGTTTATTGGTATTAACTTCAAATCCAATTGTGATTGGTACCCCATTTGATTCGGTTATTACCAGCTTTTCTGAACCTAGTCGTTACTAGTCTTATCCTCAGATCCAATTGTTATTGGTACCCTTTGATTTGGTTAGTACCAATCTCTATAAGTCTAGTGGTCACTAGCCTTGTTTGGAAAACCTAGTCAGAACCAATTGTTATTGATACACCTAGTTTGGTCGTCACCAATTAGCCCAAGTCCAATAGTTATTGGCACCACTTGAAGCAGATTGTTATCATCACTTCGGTCTGGTCGTTACCAAACTCTTTGAAAATCCAATGGTCATTGGTCTCCTGGATTAGGTCGTCACCAAATTTTTTCCAATTAAGTCTAGTAGTTACTAGCATCGTCCCCTCCAATTGTTATTGGTATATCCTGATTTGGTTATCACCAGTCCCCTCCAATCGTTATTGGTATATCCCAATTTGGTCATCACCAGTCTCCTCTAAGACCAGTAGTTACCGGCATTGCTTGAAAACTAATCGTTATTAGTCGGTTGTTACCAATCCCCAGCCAGAGCCCTGTTGTTTCAACAACATTGCTTGGAATTCCCCAATTGTAATTGGAACTTTGATTTGGTCGTCACCATATCCCCAGGAAGTCTAGTGATATTTAGCACTTCTTGGAAACCGTTATTGTTTGGTCATCACCATCATCCTCAGTAAGTCTAGTGGAAACTAGCACCGTTTGAAGCTATTTGTTATTCTGGTCGTCACCAGTCTCCCCAGTTGAAACTTTTAATTTTTCCAGTCGAGTCTCAGAGAACTAGTGGATACTAGTCTCCCCGACACGTCCGGTATTTGTTTCTAACCTTTTCCTGAAGATCCCGTTTGAACTCTTTGTTTATAGCAAATTTTCTCATCTGGTTATCCACAGTGAGAGTCATGTCTTTATTACGTCTTTTCCCCGGTGAAGCTTTGCCTCCCTGGTGATTTTGTTCTCCAGCAAAGTTTGCCCCAGTGGGTTTCTTCCCCAGTGTGGTTTGCATTTCTTTTCTTTTATTTCCCCAGTAAAGAATTGTCATCTTCCCCGGTGGGCTTCCTCATCTGGGTATCCCCAGTGAGATTCGTATCTCCTTTCCCCAATGAAGATGTGTACTCCCTGGTGGAATCCAGGTCCCCTGTGTGAAAGATTCCCTTGAACAGCATCATTAGTCATGTTTGAACTATTTTGCTCACTTTGCCTTGAATCTTTCCCCAGTGTGTTGGGTTCCCGTGAGGGGTTACTCGTCGTTTTGCCGTTCTTTTATCTATGCTCGTGTGTCTGCATTTGTCTAGTCTTAAAGCATCATAAAGCATCATTTATACTCATTTGCATTTCAGCATTTGTCCTTTTGCATACCATCGGATCCAAGGGACAAAATTTCTAGCTTGCTATATTTAAATACCTTTCACTAAGATTCTATGAGGATTGTCATCTCTCATTGCCATCTAGTGAAGATATTTAAATAGGGGCAACTATTGTGCCCCAAATTTTGACCCCTTAGATCCTCATCATTATTTTAGGATCATATTCATTCGATTAACTAACCTTGGTCCAGTTCAAGTTTATCTTTGTCAAGATACAAATGAATTAGGGTTCCGTACCGTCAAAACCGAAACTTTGAGGGTTTGATCAATCAGTGTTTTGGATTGATCCAACTTCAAACAAGATCAAGGATGATACATTGTGCCAAGAATGAGCGCAATTTGAGGCGGTCACCCAGGGTTCGAGAACATTGCAATTTGAGACACCCGATTAGGGTTTTTGACTAGAAAAAGTCAACTGTAGTTTGACTTTTGGTTCAAAGAGTATTTCAATGATGGGATCAAGGTCCATTAAGATCCTATGGCTTAGTAAAGTCCATCCAAAGAGTTTCAAGTCCTCAGGATGTCCGGATCACCAACGGGCGACTCGGTAGACACCGATCGATCGAAAAGTTGACCAAAAAGTCAACTCTCCAAAAATAAGGAATTTGACTTCAAGATGTGAATGAAAAATATTCCTTATATCATATTATACCTCCCCATAAAATTTCATGACCATTGGATCAAGGGTTAGGAAGTAATTGCAAAAATCGGGAATTAGGGTTTCGAAAGGGGCAAAACCATAACTCCTCAACCACACATCCAATTGAAGTGGTTCTAAGCTTGTTTGAAAGGTATTGACAAACCTTACAAAATTCCCACAGTGGTCCATATTCTCAAAATGCATGGAATTGGAGTTATAGCAAAAATCATTTTTCAAGGGTAAAGGACTTAGTGAAATTTCACAAATTCTGGCCATACAAACCACTTTTTTTCAGAACTTTGAAAGGTTTTTCAACCTAGTTCCATCAAGAATTTGGAAATTCCCAAAACATGAAAGTTATAGAGCTACACAAGGGCTTTCCAAAAAGTACAAGAACTCCCCAAGGAGATTTATGAGCTAGGAGTTATGGTGCCTCAAAGTTGGGCCTGTCACACTAAAAATCCACTTGGTCCAATTTCTCAAAATCAGAATTTTTCATCTCTAACCACTCTCCACCCTTGGATCATGATACATTATGATATTAAGATGTGTAGAGGAAGGAAATGACAGAAAAAGAGAGGTTGAGGAGAGAGAGAGATGCAAGTTGTGATTTATGGAATAAAATATTGAAATGTGTAAGAATGAGAGAGAAACTTTTTCTCCCAACTGCTGCAGCTGTGCCATCCTACCCTCTAAACTTATCTCAGTCATTTCATGTCAATATCCACTTGATATTTCTGATCTTCCTTGAGCCATAGAGCTGATATGGAGATTTTGGCAAGATTTTGCAAGAAACTTCATCATATTCCCTCCAAAAGTGGCAAGTTACCAAGTTGCCCTCATCCTCATTTCTCCTATAAATAGAGGCCTCACCCTCACTTCTAAGACACACCAGAGCTATTCAGAATATCAAAGTATCATAGCTCTCCTCCTCACTCTCTCTTTGCTTGTAAGTGAAGAAAAGTTCAAAAACACCAAAATTGGTCATTTGGCATATTTCACACCATTTTCATTTCTACCTTTTTCAACACTCCCACAACCATCCATACACTTTCTAAATAACATATAGAAGGTGTATAATCCATCAAACCATCAAAAACCTCAAAAAATCAAAAAGTCAACCTTATCTCCACCATACTTTGACCAAAATCACTAAAATGGCCAAAACTCATTCCATATAGATTCTTGCCATTCTAATCCCTCTAACACATCACCAACAACATTCCTCAACTGTCCAAACCACTAGCCACACTTGGACACTCTCATTTTGACATTTAGCATCATAAGTGGATTGTTACTTAAAGTTGAAGAAAAGTCTCAAGGCCAAGAAGAGAAGCATAAATCTCTGGGTTTCTAGGAGTATTTTCAGCTTGCTCAAGTTTATTACTACAGGTATGTGATATTTAAGATCCTTATTTATCATACATTTCCATGCTTATCATTTTTTGAGGTATTTGTCATGAAATATACCAATGCTGCCCCACTTTAGTTTTTTGTCAAGGACTTTGGTTTCATGGTTATGGTGCTTACTTTTGTTAAGGTATTCCATTTGTAAATGATATGTAGATAATATGTTACAAGTACTGCACTGTGATATCATGTATGTTTAGCTTGTTCTTGTCAAGTTTCAAACATTGGTATGTTGAAGTTGTTGTTTTGCTGTCAAAACAGTTTTGGAGGAAATTGTTAACTCATGCTTTATTTTGATAGGACATAAGTTTGGTTTTGATTTTAATGTTGTGATTGATTTCTGATGTGGTTTGAGTTTTGATGTTGCTTTTTGCATTTGTGCTTATGACCAACATGCTTGGTTTGCCTCAACCTAGATACCATGACATTAGGTTACATTGGCAATGCGTGGATTTGGTATGTGCATTTTTTTTAGGCAGGATTGCTTGGTTCAGTTTGAGGAGAGTATTGTGGTTAGAATATTAGAACTTAGAAGGCCACTTCTGGTTAGTTAGATTTCATCAATAGTACATCTGTTCACTTTGTTTGGGTCTAATAACTGCCCTGTGGGAATTGGCCTTGGAGGGGCTATCTAGGAGTGTTTAACTGGAAGGTTGTTGTTTGTAGCAGTATGAAGTGGGGCTGTTAGGATAGTAGTTTTTGCTTTGAAGGAAGTTTTTTTTTGTACCTCAAGCAGGCTGGTCAGGTCTGATGGAATGGTAGGTGAAAGAGGTTATCACTTATTGACAGCAGGCTTTTGTTGTGGCAAAGTGGAATGACATGGTATGTTGGCATAGAATAACTCAAACCTTGTAATTTGGACTGTAAACTTCAGGTTGCTGCTTGCATTGGTACTGTGAAACCAAGTTTGTCATGGAACTTTGATTTGCAATTGTGTGATCATTATTTTCCTTCTTGAGGAACCAGTCAGCTCTGACTTAATGAATGGTGGGGCTGGTTTTGGTTTGCATCTGCTAAGTTGACTGACTGCTCAAAGCTTGCTTGGAATTGTTAGGGTGTTGGATTAAACCAAGTTGTAGTATTGATAAGATGCCATATTTTGGAACAGTGTAGCTTTGACTTGAATACACCTATTGATGTTTACTTAGCCTAGACCTTGAGATGATTTTTCTTGGTGATTGGTTTAGTGGCCTTGGGCTGAGGCAGTAGGCATTTAAGATTTAGCTTATAGGCTGGAGCTTTGACAGGTTTAGGACAACTTGGTTTATTTGTTAGTGATTGTGCTGGAGATTTAGGTCTCCCACCTCTGCTGTTATCAGCTAAATGGTGTTGTGGCTGCTAGCAGGTCTGCTGTCAATAAGCTTTGCATTTTGTTTCTTTTCTCTTTTCCTGTTGCATTGATATGCATTGAGAGTGACTGTTGGGATTTTGGATTGCAAGTTGGTTATTATCTTGGTATTATGCCCACTTCCTTTTTTTTGCTAAGCAGAACTGTTTGCAATTGAGAAGAGTTGCTTATGGTTTGGCATTCTCAATCAATTTGAGAGCTTTGTTTTTGCTAACTAGAATCTCAGGGTTGTAGTCATTAGGTTTTGGTATGAGATCACTTATGAATGCCTTGGAATTCATGACTTTTGAGGTATCCACTTTTGATGGTTGGCTACCTTAATGCACTGCTGCTTAATTTGTTGGGGGGCTTTGCTGATTTTAAGTTTGATAGAGGGTTATTGTTATAGATTAGCTTCAAACCTATTGCACTGTTGTTGTGGCTGTGTGAAGTGTTGATCCTGCCAGCTTCATGCTTTGAGTTGGTCAAACCATTAATGTCATCAAGTTTCCCTTGCAAATCATTATCAGTGCTAAATGATTGGCTTGGCTGAACCTTGCTAGGCCTTTGAGTGGTCTGTTTTTGGTTTAAAGACAAAACTGTTAGAAAGGACAAAACCATTACGAATCATATACCTTGTTTATCATTGGGCACTAAGACAATACCAAGAACTTTTTGCTGTCAGGATACCATGTTTTGTGTGTGTTGTTGCTATGTTGAGGTTAGGCTGTTGAGGCTCTTAGTGTTTGGTTTGTGGCCTCATCATGCTGCAAGTTCAGTGAACAGGTGCATGAGGGGTTTTCTTTGGGTGAGACATCAATGCAAGGCTGTTATTTGGTTGGATTATCATACTGTGGTGATTGATCATACTGCTACCAAATTGAGCATCTTGTTGTAGCAACTTGTACAATAATTACAGTTCATGTGCTATTATTCTGATTAGACTTGGTTTTGGAGTCCTCATTAAGTTTGTATTTCATGAACCATGTATTTGAAGTATGTACCAGCTTCTGTTTAGCCTGAACATGGATTGATTGGAGTTTTAACTTTGAAAATGCATCAAAAGCAGAAAACTGCAACTCACATGCAAATCTTTTAATAGGCTGTGTTGAGCTTTTCTTTGGCTTGAATCTCACTTATTAATGCATTTCCAAAGTGTATGTGTGATTTGCATTGGCTTGTTATTCATGAAACCTGAACTGCACATCACTTTGCATTTCATCACATTTTTGCAACTCACATCCCATTTTTCACCACAGCATGAATTGAGCCTTACCTCTTGCATAAACTCATTCCTTATTATTTATATGGTGTGTGAACATGATCACTTTGATTCAAAGCTGGCTGTCACAAGTTGTTCACATCAAAATGCATTTTCAAGTTTCAAAACATACACACCATCGAATTTTTAAATGGGGGAAGAATCTTGAAAAATTAATTGCACCATCTTGTTCCTTGTATTTTACTGGTCAAGTTTGATATAAATTTCACCTTGTTTGGTTAAGAATCGAGAAAGTTAAGATCGAAAACGTAAATCACATTTTGAGTGTTCTTTTTGCCCAAGTCAGCATGACTTTCACCCTTATAATTTAATGGGGTGGCATTTACAAATGGAAGTATAGCCACCCCAGTGGTAAGACCATTAGCCAAAACACGCCTTTGACCTTGCAAGCATGAGTTCGACCCCTGAGGAGGGCAACTCTTTTGTATTTTTTTGTCATTTTTCACTCCATTTTCAAAAATTTGTATCTCCTTCAATTTTAATCGTTTTTCACCCGTTATTTTTTTATAATGTTCGTCTTGATGTCTAATTTCATGCCATATTTTTTATTTTCATATTTGCCTAAATTTTCATCTCTTTTGACCATGTGCAAGTTAAGTAAGTTTTACGTTCGTTTACGCGTGTGCAGATGAATTTTTCCTTGGTTATACTTGTATTTGTTTGTGATACTTGCTTGTATTCATATCCTTAAATGTTTGTTAACATGATAGTATTTTATGTTTGGTTGTTACTATGTTTGTTTTGTCCCCTCTGTTGAATTTAGTTGAACTCGATCTGTCGTCGCAGTTTCTTGTTAATTCATCTGCTTTGATTGTCATCAATGCACTTTCATCTTTATCATTCCATATGTTTGTTTAATGGTTGTCACCATGAATATACCTTCATCATGTTGTTACTTTACTTGTTAAGTGATTTTTCTTTTCCCCAAGTGATGGAACTCGTTAGTTCCCGTCCAAGTTGCCCCCCTCTCTCCTTCCAAAGGAAAAGTCTTTCCATTGACTCTATGTCATGGATAGCTCATTCACCCTTCCCTTGACTTTGTTAAGTCATTTTAACCTTAGTTTAGAAGCCCTAGAGTTTGCTTAATTCTAAAAGATCCACCTGTACTAGGAGCATTCTTCGACTAGAACCCTAGGATAGAGTTCGTCAACTCTATGTAAGAATCATCGTTATGAATTCTTACTTCCCTTTTGAGTGTATAACTTAGATTAGGGAGTTTTGTTAGACTCCACACAAACATTGTCATGTTTGTTCCCCTTTGAACCTTGATCATAATCGAGTGTTCTTCAACTCTAGTGAGGTGAACTACGATTGCTCTGATTATATCCTAGTTAGGATACGTAGGCAGAGGACGCGATGTCTTTGCGAGCAAACTTAGAAACTATCTTTAGGTTTTAACCTATACCTTTACCCAACCCCAAACTTTAGCAAACATTTACCAAACTTAGCATGCAAACAAACAAAAGGTTCCTGTAGAGGACTACAGATGTTTAGGATGTGAAATACCTACCCTATGCATAACCAACCCCGATCCCCGAATCTCTTAGCGTTGTTGTTACATCGCGAAAAGGGTTTTTCTTTCTTTAGACCTTTCCTTTAGATAAATTAAAGTCCGGTTGTAATCTAAGAATTAAAGATTCAAGTTAATCAATAGCTTGGTATCACGATTCTCACCGCAACAACGGGAAGGTTAGATCATACAACATACTTCTCAAATAAATAGACAACCATCTGTTAGGTTTTCACAACAGACTTCTCACCGGGACTTTTTTGGAGAGATGCCATTTATTGCGAAGATACAAATTAATTTCTGGAGATTACACGAGTTGCTCAAATAAAGAGATGGCCACTTGTTACCAGGTGTGGTTTACCTTGCTGAGGACATATAAGTTGCTCAAATAAAGAGGATGTCACTTGAAGTTGCATAAAAGGTTGATATACCAAACAATTTTCTCAAAGAGATTGGCACTTGTCAATATGCTGAGGACTCGTAGCTTCTCAAATAAAGAGAATGCCACTTGCTGTCAGGCAAAAATTTCCAGGAGAATGTTAACATACCACCGCTGAGGAAATTTAAATCTTCATCCTTTATTGGGGATTAATAAATAGAATTCTGTTGAGGAAAATAAATCTTCAGAGGGAAACATAAATGCCTTCTCATCATCTAGGTTTAACAACCTATAGAAATTCAAAATAACCGCTGAAAGATACTAAATTTCAATCCAGGAACAAACTGAAGAGAAACAATCAAACAAGACTTAACCCAATGAGAAAATATCTCACTGGGGGTTAATTCCATCTAGATAATAAACTGGGGAGGGAGGCTAAAACAAACATCTTCCACAAGTCATAAACTTATTGGGGAATTAGAAAGGGGCCTTCAGCTTTTCTTACAGAGCGCGACCACGACCTGAGACTTTTTTAGTTGAGCCTCTTGGAGATTCCTCTTCTCGGTATAGACCACAACCATGCCCAAGACCCTCATCCGGGCAGCGGTGTCGTACCTCGAAAAAGCACGACCCTTCGCGAATGGTCACGGAAAACAAAGTCGCCACCGAAATTTATTCATTCTAAGATGGAATAGGAAAATATATGATAAAATATTTAGGGAAAGAACATGGTCATTGCAACTAAGTTCTAGGTTCAGGAGTCGGTTACTTGAGGGGAAGGTATTAGCACCCCTCACGTCCGTTGTACTCAACGGGAACCTCTTGATTCGATTCGTAAGAAAGGTTAGTCTAGTTTGTTTTTTTTCTTCCAATATAAAAGGTGTAAAGATAACGTAAAAGGGTATAGTTTCTTAAGGAGAAAAGGGTGGTTTTAGATTAGAGTGCTCGCCAAGGATTAGGGCCTTTATGCCTACGTATTTTCACTTGTAAGAAGTGAAGAATCAAAGCATCCGTAGTTCGTGGGACTACGGGAGAAAAGAGAGAAGGTTGAAGAAAAGGTAGAGGAAAATGTGGAATTATGAGGAAATGCGGGGAAATATGCTCGCCAAGATCATCGCAATCTTATGCCTACGTATCTTACACTCAGAAGAGAATGAAGAATCAGAGTGTCCGTAGTTCGGACTACATATGTTGGTTTGATTTAATGAAAGATACTTAGTTGTATTCGACAGAAAATATTGCTTTATCTAAACGGGTGAGGAGAGGACGCTTACATCGCTTTGAATGGATTTCCATATATCGAAATTCATGGGAAACACGTCACTTATCTCGACTCAAATAGGTTACGGACGAAGCAATATTTTGCGTCATTCTCATGACACCATATCTCACTGTTTAGGAAAAGGTTTGACAGTTTGCACTGTGGCGAGAAGTTAATTTGTTGATGTTTATATTTGGAAAAGAGAATAGATATGAAAAGTTTTTAGGTTCTGGATTGCACGGGGGTGAGAAAACGAGGTTTGACGTATCAGATGCTTAGCTAGAGGTGATGATTACCTGAAGCTTAAGAAAGGCTTCTCGGGCCCAAGTAATCGACAAAGTGTGTCAAAGGCTTGACCCTTTCTCTTTTTCACCCTAAATGGTGAAAGGATAGGATGTGATTCGAGTAAGCTAATCAGATGGAGATTACTTAAAGCTTAAGAAAGGCTTCTCGGGCTCAAGTAATTGGGAGAGTGAGTCAAAGGCTTGACTCTCTCTCTCTCTCTCTCTCTCTCTTTTCCATCTTAAATTGTGAAAGAAATGAATATAGTTCGAATAAGTAAATCGGATGAAGATTACTCGAAGCTTAAGAAAGGCTTCTCGGGCCCAAGTAATTGAGAAAGTGAGTCAAAGCATTGAACGGTGGAAGATGGTTGAAGTATTTTAAACGGATGAGGATTACTTAAAGCTTAAGAAAGGCTCCTCGGACCCAAGTAATCAAGAATGAGTCAAAGGCTCGACTCTCTCTTTTTCTCATCTAATATTATGAAATAGTTTTGATATAATTAGAGTAAATTAGTTCGGATGACGATTACTCGAAACTTAAGAAAGGCTTCTCGGACCCAAGTAATCGGGAAAGCGAGTCAAAAGCTTTACTCTCTATCTATTTTATTTAAGTGTTTAGGAAAATATATTTGAATTCATTTCGTATTAGAAGACAATTATTTGAACTTAATAAAGGCTCTTCAGGCCCAAACAATTGGGAAAGTGGGTCAAAGACTTGACTCTCTCTCTTTTTCATCTATATCGAAATTGTGTTTAGATATGATTAAGTATATTAAGTTTGCTTTAATAAAACGCTCGACGGGAATCGAGGTTTAAGTTTACGTATGATGCGAAAGCGATCGAACTAAGGGATAGGAGATCCTAAGGATCTAATGTAAGGTCGATAGCGAGGCATAAACACTTGACTTATAAGGGTGAAAGTGGGTCGACGTTGGATCGAGAAATTATTTTTTATCTTGATGGGTGCGTAAGAACTTCGTTAAGTATGATCACGACATAGATAAACATAAAACGAAATCATGAGACCACGGTAAATAATCAGAAGTTACACAATTTAAATCAAAACTATCCGACACCAAATTATTAATTAAATTTAAAAAATGAACATTTAAAGAAATAAATTAAAAAAATATTAGAATAATTATTTTAACGTGATTAACAAATCATATGTAAGTCTTTTTTACCAATTATACTAATAATAAAATGGAGTAAGTAAATTAATAGTTTGATTAAACATAAAAATATATTTAACGTAATTAACAAATTATTTTCTCTATATACATATTTCTACAAATTATGATGATAAAAATAAAACAAAAATGAATTAATAATTTAGTTAAGTAATAGTAAATATATTTAATACAATTAATAAATCATTTATCTCTCTCTCTCTATACACACACACACACACACACACACACACACACACACACACACACACACACACACACACACACACACACACATGTTTTTACAAATAAAAAATGAAATGAAAACAAATTAATATAATTAAATAATTAACAAATCATTTATATATTTTTTTCTAAAAAAAACAACAATAAAAAAAAGTGAAGACAAATAGGCCTGGCTAAAAACGTAGGGGGGGGGGGGGTCATAAAGAACCCAAAAGCCCAAGTCCAGCAGAAAGGAAATCCAGCGTTGGGAGAAGGAGGGTCCATCGTGGACCCTCAGCCAATCCCACTCCTCACACCAAGATGGAGCATTGATCCTGCAGGGAGTCCAAAGCTTGACTCAGATCCCACGGCCCGTGATGACGCGTGCACTGGATGGAGGGATGGGTGTGTACATGATCGGAAAGATGATGCTGATGATGTAACATGATATTGACAAGTGTCATCATCTGGACAACAACTTAAAAAAACATGCAAATAGGGATTCCATGAATCTCATCCTCAAACGCTCTCTTCCTCATCCAATACTCCCTCCCTCTCAATGAACAATGACAATACTTATATAAGACTTTATCTAGGTTTTTTATTTTGGGTTTCAAAAAACTGTACCATCGAATTGCTTCAAAAATTCAGAATTTCATGAGTGGTGTGTGTCGTGTACAGATCTTAAAAAACGGTTTTGTGAAAATTGTCTGTAGCGAGTACATGTGGCCCCTCTAACATTTTGTTATTTACTGCTTGCAGAAGGACAAAATTGCCAGGGCACCTTAAGGATAAACTGAGCGTTAGTTGATGGAAGCAAAGTGACGATTCCCTTGGCTGTGACAATATCTTCACCGAATGGATTCCTACCGAGGTAACCTCAACTTAAACCTTCACGCTTAAATCTTAATCACATATGTTAGTGAAAAGATGATGTTATGCTTGAAATTAGTTAAATAGCTGAAATTAAATTAGGAATTGAGCTGAATAAAAAAAGATGCACTTGGTTGATTTGAAATTAGTTGATATAGAATGGTTAAATTGAAGATGACAAGAAGCTCATTGAATTGAAAACTTGAGCTTTGATTAGAAATTTAATTGAGATTGTTACAAGAATATCATGGCATGACATGGAGACTTGAATTGATCTTCTTTTGAAAGCAAGCACTGATTGTGGTTTCCTACTACGCCTGATATATGACTCGTATGATTGGGTAGGAATTGAAATGTGAAACCAAACTCATGGTAGCAGCCCATTCTTCCTAATGACTTAACGACATGGGTGTTACAGGTCCCGCTCTAAAAGACGCATGAGGACCATGGTGCCTTTGCTTGCAATAACCGAATGACCCCTCATTCCATCCTTAATCCAAAGAAAAAATGTTAATACTTCTCTATTGTTTGCAGTCGTGGCTGCAAAGACTTTGAAGCACATTAACACTTTGGTGAGCCTATCGGATTAGCTAGTCTTAGATTTAACAAGAAACTGAATTCTATTATCGCGATTTTGAGACAGACATTGACATCTATTTTTTGAACTTGCTGCAGGTTATTAATTAGGATGATGTCTGGTTTTATATTGAAGTCTAGGAGACATGGTAGCGTATCGGATATAGCAAAATGTTACTGTTATGATGGTCTTTGGAAACTTTATTAGGATCGTTCCTCTCTTTCTTTTATGAATCTTTAGGATATTTTACACTACAGGGCGGCGTCTCTTTTGCACATTTCTTTGTCACATTTATGTACCCCTTAATTTCCTCAAACTGCATTTTTTATAATAAAAAAAATAAATATATACAGTGCCTCAAATGGTGGAAAATTTGGTTCTTGAATTGAGAAAAAAAAATTAAATGTTAAGTCATGGACATAATTGAAGCACATGAACATGCAACTTTAACGCTAGTTGGGTTCCTCCCCTGAGAATTAACCAGACAAAACTTGAAATGATAAATCAATTGTAAAAATCAAACTTTGAAGTTTCACAAAGTTGAAATCTGAGGGCATGCCGAGAGATCTTTTGGATTTTAACCGTGAATAAGCTTCAAACCAAAAATTTTGAAAAAACATTGGCATACCAAGTTTGAACTTGAAACACTTAGGATAAATTTGAGAATAGTCACAAAATGGAAACTTAGGGATAACTCTATATATGGGTCATGAAGATGAAATTTAAATCGAAACTTAAATTGGTTTCGAATATGAATTGAGATGTGAAATGGATTAGATTTGAATTGAGTAAAAAATGTGAACGGGCTTGAATATGAATTGATAATTGAAATAGAATTGCACTAGGACTAAAAAAACTTGAGGTGGAATTTGGATCTTGGATCCTGGACTGAAATTTAGAATTCTGGCATGAATTCAATCTTGAACTTGAAATAGATACTTTGAAATTTTTGAACGAAATTTGAACATGGTTATGATTCTTGAATCTTGATTGGAGGTTTGGATTTGATTCTGAATCTAGGAATTTAGAAATTTAGAAGGGATTACGAACTGGCATAAAATTTGAAACCCATAATTGCTTCCATAAGAAACTATAATCACCTCCCGATTCCGTCTTGGAGTAGTTTTGAATGGAGTAGAAAGCTTGAATTTCCCTCATTTCACCAAGTAACCTGAACTTGACCAGAACTCTGGTTTGACTCCTCTGACATAAAGCCCATGAGTTCAATCCATATTTGTCTCCAAAGTAAATAATGACATAGATGACTAGATATACGAACCGTGTTTCCATTGCGCCAGAACCCTAACTGAAAGTGAATTACCCTTGATGATTCCTCAACTATGAGACAACTTACATTTTCCATAGCCTGATAACTTGATACTAAAAAGAACAACTCTTTGACCAAGATTAGGTCAAACTTCCACAGGATATCAACCAAGACTGCACGCGCACCTGACTTGATAACTTTTCCTGATCTTTGATTTAACCTTGTAATACCTGGGCTTAGATAACACATAATAAAAGGTACAAAATCTCGGAGGCATACTTGTTGTATGACCTGAATGAGGGATGCTATGAAATGCATAGTTGGAAATTCAGGGTCAAAATTAGGGTGTTACGGTTGCCCCTATTTAAATATCTTCAATTAGAGGGTGTGAAGAAGGTTGTTCTTCATACGATCGCAGTGGGAAATAATTAAATATCAAGAAGACCCAAATTTTGATCCTGAATGCAAATGACATGTTATGCTATGAACAAAAGAGAAAACTATAGAATACAAATGCAATGTAGATGCAATGATACCCTATCATGATGAAAATGATGGGATGATAAATGCAAAATACAGACACAAAGAAAACACACGAGGACAAAGAAATAACACAATGAGTAGCAAACTCACTGGGGATGACCAAACATCAGGGCAAAAAAACAACAGGGAAATCTAAAGAACATGGTCAATAGGTTCAGGCATGACCATATGACACTCTAGAATGAAAGGGTAAGGCAAGATCTTATACCAATAGGATCATGCAAGAAAAAGTGGGAGTTTTCAAACAAGAAAAACATCCAAGCTTCTGGAAATTCCTTAAACGAAGAGATTAAATAGGATCTTCAGGAAACATCAGGAAAAATACAGGGTAATTAAACTCTTTTGTATGCCAAAATAATTGGACTTCACTTGGAAATGCCTTTTAGATAAGCTTCTTAAAAGAGATAGCCACTTATCACTGTAAAAGGACTTATATATCACCAAGAGAGGACAAGCTTCTTAAAAGAGATTGCCACTTATCGTTGAAGATGGATAAGCTTTTTGAAAGATATGCCACTTATCAAAAAAGAAGGATAAGCTTCTCAAAAGAGATGCCACTTATCATTGAGGGAAATAAAGGAAACAAGCTTCTCACAGGAGATGGCCACTTGTTTGAAGAAAGGAGATAAGCTTCTCGAAGAGATAGCCACTTATCTGAAAGATGATAAGCTTCTCAAAGGAGACTTCCACTTATCGTTGAAAGAGGATAAGCTTCTCGAAAGAGATGCCACTTATCGAAAAAGAAGGATAAGCTTCTCGAAAGAGATGCCACTTATTGAAAAAGAAGGATAAGCTTCTCGAAACGGAGATGCCACTTATCAAACAAAAGATGGATAAACTTCTCGAAACGGAGATGCCACTTATCAAACAAAAGATGGATAAGCTTCTCGAAATGGAGATGCCACTTATCAAACAAAAGATGTATAAGCTTCTCGAAACGGAGATGCCACTTATCATAAAAGATGGATAAGCTTCTCGAAACAGAGATGCCACTTATCAAACAAAAGATGGATAAGCTTCTCGAAATGGAGATGCCACTTATCATAATAGCAAAACGAGCTTCTCAAGGGAGATTTCCACTTGTTGACAAAGGATAAGCTTCTCGAACGAGACTATCACTTATCCAGAATGGGAAATTGTAAAAGGTTCTTGCTGTAAGATATATGCATGTTCAAATTAGATTCGGCAACCCAACCAAAACAACACTTGCGAGGGACCAAAGTTCAATCTAGGAACAAGCTAGAAAGAAACGGTCAAAAAAGACTCCAACCATTGAGGAATGACCTCGAATGGGGTTCATCTTATCTAAACATGGAGAAGATAACAGAAACAACCGCCATCGACGAGAATCGAACTCTGTGGGGAATTTAGAAAGGACATACACTTTATGCTTAAAGCCGACAACTCTACTTGGAGAGAGACGACAAAACCGACCACTCGGGGAAAAAGCGCCAAAGTGAATGGACTAAGTAAACACATGAATACATGAATACAGAAATCCGTGTTATGGTTGAATGTTAGACGAACTCTAGGGATTATTGAGATTGCTACCAATTAGTTTTGTTGGGGATTGAAGGATGTGAGATAGACTGACTCACTGGTGATATTTGAGGAAGCTGGTTAATTCTGGCTTCTTCCGGAGCAAACCAAAGATTATTGGAAAGTATGCTCTGGATTCGTACGGAGCAAAAGCTAAATGACTGTAATAACAGACAAGACTCTGGATGCACACAGAGTAAAATGCAAAAACTCCGAATTCGCACAAAGTATAAAAGGAAGGGTTCCAGATTCGTTCAGAACCAAAACCGACCGTAAACTTGACAACACAACACGTGGAAGGATATCTATAAATTTTGTCAAATTAGAAAGTAATTGAAACTATTCCCTCTCTGGTATATGATCTGGTAAACTCTCAGATCGACAAAATAGATAACAAATGAAGAGATGACACGCCGTGCCTGGCGTACAACAAACTGCGCAACATGCACGTAGGACAAAAAACTAGATTACTACGACATACATAAAGGATTTGGGTGTAAAGGTGACCATCATGTTTTCCTCAACACCCGAAGATGTATCTCAAATACAAATGAAAGAATGTTCTGAACATGTTCTTTTGACATGTCAAATTTCGTCAAAAATCTTATTGGAAAATGACAGGGCCAGGTCCTCATTGAGGATCATTCCATAAATGTTCCACAAATATCTGGTAGTTTTGTGATTTCTGGGGAAAAGATCAACTTCCCTTTTAGTTATTTTAGTTGTCAAAGAATTTATACGTCTCAACATGTTGTTATCCCTCAATTTAAAAATTATATCATAAAAAATAAGTGGCACTTGCAAAAGAAAGAAAACGCAATGAATAGAAAAAAAAGAAAATGCAAACTTCATTGAGAAATGTGGTAGCGCATGAAAACACGGCTCCACATGGGATATTACAAAGGAAATAAACAAATGAAAATGGAAATAGGAAAGGTTTACATTGAATCTTGATAAATGCTACTTCCCCTACAACTAAGAGATCACTAGAATTTCGCTTCTGAAGAGAACAAATAGGTCGACTTTCGTGCCCCTGTTCCTTTGCGCTGATCAGATTTACTCGACATTGTATTAGCCTTTTATTTATCCCTAATTTTTTCCTGGATCGCCCTCTTGGGTTTTCAATCCACCAGGATGCTCTTTTTTGCCTAAGTTGCCCTTTCGGGTTTTCAACTTAGCGAGCTGACATACTTTTATATCCCTAATTTTTGCCTGGATCGCCCTTTCGGGTTTTCAGTCCATCGGGATGCCATTATTGCCTAAGTTGCCCTTTCAGGTTTTCAGCTTAGCGACTGTCTTTTTTCTAGGCATAATACATACGAACTGAATCAGAATTTATTGTCCTATGGAACTCCTCGTCATCCATTGTTGCAAGAATTAAGGCTCCACCAGAAAAGACTTTCTTAACCACAAACGGGCCTTCATAATTTGGAGCCAATTTTCCTCGTAGATCCTTGTGAACAGGGAAAATCTTCTTGAGCACGAGATCTCCTTCCTTATATTCTCGAAGATGGACCTTCTTGTCGAATGCTCTTTTGAGGCGCTTCTGATATAGTTGGCCATGGCATAAAGCGGCTAGGCGCTTCTCTTCAATAAGATTCAACTCGTCAAAACGGTTTTGAATCCATTCAGCCTCTTCAAGTTTAGTTTCCATCAAGATTCTCATCGACGGGATTTCTACCTCGACCGGGTGAACTGCTTCCATTCCATATACCAAGGAAAAAGAGGTGACCCCTGTTGAAGTGCAGACAGTCGTTCGATATCCGTGAAAAGCAAAAGGTAGCATCTTGTGCCAATCTTTATAAGTTACCACCATCTTTTGCAAGATCTTTTTAATGTTTTTATTCACAGCTTCAACAACTCCATTCATCTTTGGGCGGTACGGGGAAGAGTTATGGTGTTCTATCTTGAAACTTTCACATAACTCCTTCATAACTTTGTTGTTCAAATTTGACTCGTTATCTGTGATGATTTTGCTTGGAATTCCATATCGATAGATAATATCCTTCTTGAGAAAGCGCGCAACCACTTGTCTAGTCCCATTGGCATAGGAAGCAACCTCTACCCATTTTGTGAAGTAATCAATGGCGACTAGGATGAAACAATGACCTTTAGAAGCTTTTGGTTCAATGGCGTCAATCATGTTGATGCCCCATATCAGGAATGGCCATGGAGAAGTCAAAACATTTAGAGGAGTCGGCGACACATGAACTTTATCAGAGTAGATTTGACATTTATGACAAGTTTTGGCATAACGAAAGCAATCAGATTCTATTGTTAGCCAGTAATATCCAGCCCTTAGGATCTTTTTTGCCATGGCATGCCCATTAGTATGTATTCCAAAGGACCCTTCATGTATCTCCTTGATCAACATGTCAGCTTCATTTTTATCCACACACCTGAGTAGCACAATGTCATGGTTTCTTTTGTATATAACACCATTGCTTAAAAAGAAATTGGACGCTAGCTTTCTCAGAGTCTTCTTGTCCATTGTCGAAGCATTTCCTGGATACTCTTGGCGCTCTAGAAAGCACTTGATATCATGAAACCATGGTTTTCCATCAGATTTTGCTTCAACTGTATGACAATAAGCTGGTTCAATTTGCCTCCTTATAACAATAAGCGGAGCTTCATTATGGAATCTAACTTAGCACATGGCGGCTAGTGTAGCCAAAGCATCAGCCACTCAGTTTTCTATTCTTGAGATGATATGTAACGTTATATTATCAAAATATTGTATCATCTCTTTGACATAAGCATGATACGGGATCAACTTCGTGTCATGAGTTTCATAATCTCCTTTGATTTGGTAGATCACCAGGGCCGAATCTCCATACACCTTAAGATTCTTGATATGAAGATCAATTGCGGCTTCGAGACCAAGGATACAAGCTTCATACTCTGCCATGTTGTTCGTATATGCGAAACACAACCTTGCAGTAAAAGGGGTGAAGTTATCATAAGGAGAGATCATAATATCTCCAATGCCATGTCCGTTGGAATTTGAAGCACCGTCAAATGCAAGTTGCCAAATTTCCCCAAGTTCAGGTCCTTCGTCAGGGTCTAGGACCTCATAGTCTTTTATAGCCATGATATCTTCATCGGGAAAATCAAACCTTATAGGTTGGTAATCCTCCAATGGTTGATGCGCTAAATATTCTGCCAATACACTTCCTTTAATCGCCTTCTGAGTGACGTACTATATATCATATTCAGAAAAAAACATCTGCCAACGAGTCAATCTCCCATTTAGAGCAGGTTTCTCAAAGATGAACTTTATGGGATCCATCTTGGAAATCAACAAAGTGGTATGAAAAATCAAGTACTGCCTTAAACGACGGGCGACCCATGCCAGAGCACAATAATTCTTTCCTACAGCCGAATATCTTGATTCGCAATCAGTAAACTTTTTGCTTAGGTAGTAAATCACATGCTCTTTTCGACCAGATTCATCTTGTTGCCCAAGTACTCAACCCATTGAATCTTCTAACACAGTCAGATACATGATGAGCGGTTTCCCAGGCATGGGTGAGACCAAGATGGGAGGCTCTTGTAGGTAGCATTTTATCTTTTCAAAAGCCTTTTGACAATTGACATCCCACTAGACAACTTGATTCTTTCTCAGCAGCTTGAATATAGGCTCACGTGTAGCAGTCATATGAGAGATGAACCTGGAGATATAATTCAGTCTCCCCAAGAATCCTCTGACTTCTTTCTCGGTTCGTAGAGCAGGCATTTCTTGAATAGCCCTAACTTATTCGGGGTCTACTTCAATTCCCCGCTGGCTAACAATAAATCCAAGCAATTTCCTTGATCAGACACCGAATGTACACTTAGCAGGGTTTAGACGCAATCTGAACTTTCTCAGTCGTTCAAATCATTTTCGCAGATGTTCTATATGGTCTTCTTCACCTTGTGATTTGGCTATCATATTGTCGACATATACTTTGATTTCCTTATGCATCATGTCGTGGAAGAGAGTGACCATTGCTCGTTGATAGGTTTCCCCAATGTTTTTCAACCCAAAAGGAATTACCTTGTAGCAGTACGTTCCTTATGGTGTAATAAACGTGGTTTTCTCCATATCCTCAGGCGCCATCTTGATTTGATTGTAACCTGAGAAACCATCCATGAAGGAGAAAATGGAAAACTTAGCAGTGTTGTCCACTAGTTTATCAATATGCAGAAGAGGAAAGTCGTCCTTTGGACTGGCTCTATTCAAATCTCTGTAATCCATACACACTTTCACTTTTCCATCCTTTTTAGGGACAGGCACAATATTAGCAACCCATTGGGGGTATTTGGACATTGCTAGGAAACCTGCGTCAAATTGCTTCTTGACTTCTTGAATCTTGATGGACATATCAGGCCTTGCTCTTCTTAACTTTTGCTTTACTGGTGGGCATTCTGGCCGAAACGGTAGTCGATGTTTGACAATATCCGTATCTAAACCCAGCATATCCTGGTATGACCAAGCGAACACGTCAACATATTCATGCAAAAGCTTGACCAATCTCTCCTTGATGCCGTCTTTCAGAACAGTACCAATCTTCACCTTTTTCTTTGCCTCTTATGTTCCCAGGTTGATGACCTCCACGGGCTCTTAATGAGGCTGAATGACTCTATCCTCGTGCTCTAGCAACCTTGCTAGTTCCTCAGGCAGATCACACTTTTCTTTACACTCTTTCTCCGCTTGGTTCACAGGGGTCTCGAAGTCAGGAGGGATTGTGACATTATTAAGTTCAACGGGTTCATTGATTACTCTGCATGATTTTAATACTGATTTTAGAAAAAATGAAAATAAAATGCAAGAAAATAAAATGCTTTTTGTGGCTTTGAAAAGGTTTCCATTTTCTAAAAAACGAAAACAAAAGAAAGAAATGAAAAACAAAATGCTTTTTATTAATGATGATAATCATTTGAAACGAAAGGGCCCCTACAAATGATCCTTAAGCCTTGGGCAGAGCAAAAGGATTTTGAGAAAACAAAAATAAATTACTCTGACAACGAAAAAACTTCAGGTAGGTCAATCGATTCCCAATTATTCAATTCAGCAGTGTTGTGGTGCACCAAACATGGTGTCGTTGAATCAGTTGCATTGCCTTCTACAACAGTTACTTCCTTGTCATGGATAAATCCCGCGATGTGGAACTCTTCTTGGAAAATCTTCACTTTTGCCCCAGACGAACCTTGGGCACTTCCCTTCATCTGAGACTCATATCCTAGCCCAAAACGGTTATTCTTCTCGGGAACGTGAATCACTTGACCCCAACCTTCAGAACTGCCCCTCTCGAGCATTGCCTTTGCACCTTTCAAAGAAGCAAACAATGGATCTACCGCCATATCTTGCTCTTTTACTTCCTAGAATTCAACGTTTTCAATCTCCAAGGCTTGAAAAGAATTTTCAAATGCGCCTTCGTCTGCTTCAGCCTATCTAAATGATGACAGGTGACTGATCAACAAATCCTCTTTGCCAGACACTGTGATAAGCTTTCCATTCACCACAAACTTCATTTTTTGGTGGAGTATGGACGTTACTGCGCCAATAGCATGAATCCATGGTCTTTCCAACAGACAGTTGTATGCTGGGTTAATATCCATGATCTGAAAAGTCATCTTGAAAATATGTGGGACTACTAGTATGGGCAGGTCCATTTCTCCGATAACAGCCATGCGAGAGCCGTCAAACGCCTTCACAATCATCATACTAGGCTTCATCACCGTCTCCGTATACGAGAGTTTGGCCAAAATAGACTTTGGCATAACATTTAGTGATGAACCCGTATCCACCAACACTCGGGCTAAGACATCATCCAAACATTTCACAGATATATGCAAAGCTCTATTATGATTTCTTCCTTCCACAAGAAGCTCTCCATCATGAAAACTCAGAAAATGGCAAGCAGTAATGTTAGATACAATTCCATTAAATTGATCTACGGTGATCCCTTGTGACACATGCATCTGTATGAGTACTTTTAGCAAGGCCTTCCTGTGAGTTTCTTAGTGGAACAACAATGAAAGCACAAAAAATCTCGAAGGGGTTTGGTGAAGCTGGTCAACCATCTTATAATCACTTATTTTAATCAGTTTTAAGAATTCCTCCGCCTCTTGCGGTGATATCGTCTCATCAAGAATCTCCAACCTTTTATGGGCTTATAGAACTCCAGCAGTCTTTCCTCTGACGATCTCTTCAATAGATTTTAGAGGTGGCGTAGGCCCAAAGACACGACCACTACATATCATCCTGTTTGCTTCAATGATATTGGATATGTCCGGTCTAGAAATATTTTCAAACTGATCCCCTAAGGACACCTCTTGGCCATTTATGAAAACTGCAGCGTTATAGCGCCACGACACTACATTGTTATTGTAATAGGGGAGAGGAACTGGTTGAATTGTTATCTCTGGGCACACGTATTCTACACTGGGTGGAATACTGGATGTATTATGATACTCAATTTCCTATGTAGGTGGTATCTCAAAATGAGGTTCGTTCACCGCTATATCCTTATCAGTTTTTGTGCGACTGACTTGGAGCATCCCTTGGTCCATTAATTGCTGAATATCCTTGTTTACTACAAAACATCCTTTTTCAAGAACAGAGCATTCATCACATTCTTCGTGATTCTTTGAAATTACCCCAGACTCTAGCAAGCGAGCATGAAGCTCCTTCAATGGGGTTTTCAATTCCTTGACATCCCTGACGACCTCTTCATTTGATGCTTCCTCAATAGCATGGGCTGCATGTCCATTGTGAGTAGGAAAAGGGTTAGTAGTAATGTTTGGACCCTTATATTTAAAATATAAGATCTTGCAATTAATGAGCTCTTATACCCTTGCCTTCAGAGCGAAACATTCGTCCAAATCATGCCATGCGGCGCCTTGATGGTATTCACAATGTAAGTCCGGATTGAACCAATGGGGAGTCTTTCTAATGAAAGGAGGTAACAAATTTGTGGTTACTAATCCTCTGTATACCAGGGGTGGGTATAAATATTTATACGTCATAGGGATTGGATCAAAATTTGGACCTCTCCTGGCACGGTTTTGATTTGCAGAAGCGGCAGGAGGAGCTTGTGGCCTTTGTTGCAGTTGATTCTGCGCTGGAGGAGTTGGTGGATGTTGAGGAACCTTCTATCGTGGATATCCTGGCATGAACGGTTGAAGGTACAGTGGGTAACTGATATGAGGTGGTGGCGGTGGATAAGCTGGCATTACAGACGCCACATAAGGTTGTTGAAAATATGGCACTGAAGCAGGTTGTTGTTGATAAGCGGCTGGCGATGGAGGTCTTCTTATAGATTGGCTTCCCCTCTGACCACTAGATACAACATTGGTCTCGCCCTCTTGTCTTTGCTGGAAACCTCCTTGGTTCTTCCTCGCATTATTGGAAGTAGCAGCTGATCGCGACTTTCTATGTCTAATACAACTTAACTGCAAGTGCACAGTCTATCGCGTAGTAATAAAAGATATCAATCCCACAGGGACTCGTAATCAAACTAGTGTTCTCGGGAGTTACTATGTTTAGCTAGGTAGATAATGTTTAAGGAAACAATTTCTCTCACTAAAGGGAACTAAAAACGTTACTTGAATTATAATTACGTGAATCGATATGCAATAATTATGTTCTTCGGGGATTTGACAAGTTACCGGTATATGAAATATTTTTCAGAATTTATTTAAGTAGAAAATAGTGATCTGAAGACTTTCGTCTCACGATGGTTGTTGACGCTAGTCATAATTCTAAGGGCCGAATGTACGCTTTCGCTGTCCCATTCGGGGTTAAAACTACTTTTTGGAAATCTCTAAGTTCTAATCCATTTTAAAGTGCTTTCGTTGTTATTAAAACAAATTCCTAGTGTTTACTATTTGGTCTTACCGCAGCTGTCGCTTATTGGTTCGTACCTTAATTAATTTCCCACTGTCGTGGCAAAACTACTTTTAAATAAGTTCTCGCTTTCGCGATGAACGTTTATTTAGTAAATAAGTTTAAACACTCAGACCATAAACAACTTTTGAAAAAGAAAGTTTTCAACCGGTTATTATCAAATCCCGTCTGAATTATTATTACATATCGATTACTCTGATTTAGCTAGACATGGATTTGGGAAAGGTAAAACATAAATAAAAGCGGAAACTTAGAACATTCATATTACTGAGAATTAAAGTTACAATTAACGAAATAATGAAAAACCTGTAACGTATCCAATTGGCTGTTGGCCAAATCCCAACGATGTCGGCAGGATTATGTCTTCAAACCAATAGAGCGCACAAACGAATATTGTCGAAATGGAATACAGGAATAAGGAAAGGAAACAAAAGCAGAAAGAATAAAACTAAATTTTTGCTCTGGAAATAAAATTGGGCAGCACTTCGTTGTCTGAATGCGACTCCCTTTCTCAGCTCCCTTCCTTCCCCTTTTATAGAAGTAGAATTCTAACGGTTGTAATTTGAAGAAGGTGGACTTGGAGGCAGAAATATCAGGGAGTAGTGGTCCATTATTTGGGACTTGGAACTGCATTTTGCACGTTCAATTGAAGTTGTGCGTTTTTGCCTGCATGACGGTCGTCATGGTGTGTGACGGTCGTCACCGGTGTGACGGTCGTCATGGAGGTGTGACGGTCGTCACAGCAGCAAAATGTGCATTCTGCGTTTTTCATGTTGTTTTCATCTGGTTTTCGTCCATATTTCATCTGTAATTGCTTCTTTTCTTCATATTGCTTTGTTTAGACATGATCATCAAATACCTGCAAAATATCTGACAAATAACATGGAAAGAACCCGAAATCGGATTGAAAACAGTCAAACATTAGTTGAATTATGCATCAATATATATATATATATATATATATATATATATATATATATATATATATATATATATATATATATATATATATATATATATATATATATATATATATATATATATATATATATATATATATATATATATATATATATATATATATATATATATATACGATTTCGTGTTATCAAACTCCCCTAAGCTTGAATCTTTGCTTGTCCTCAAGTAAATCAGGAAAAAGTCGGCAAGCACGAGGCAACTTCCTCATTCACAAAGTTGGGAAAAACCAGGATTCTTAGTAGGAACAAAACGAGTACGGTGATGACACTGGACTACAAGTCTTCGGAGGTCTCCTTCTTATGTAAATCGGTCTCAGTCATGCTACTGTAGCTTGGTATCAAGGTTCTCGCGTCAAGTTCACCCTGTTTGTTCTAGCGCAATCACATTAAGCCCGTTGTCCATACACTTTCATGGCAAGTCAACCTGTTAGTGAATATGATCTCATTTCTGTTTTGATCTTTTTCATTGCTCATAAACTTATACCATTGATTTTTCAATGAGTTTTTGTACCGTTGGGCTAAATGCTCGGGTAAGGAGCACCTAACTTAGAGGGAACATGTCTATATACTTAGGCTAAATGGCTTTCTTTTCATGATTTTTCATCTTTTTGGAGATCATACACTTATTTGCATTGGTCGCTCGCTTAGAAGTGTTTTAGGATGGTGCTGACTGCTAGTATAAACTACTTGGGGCTGAGTTTGCATAGAAACTTGAAACTTTGGTACACGTAGGTAGTGAAACTGACTCGCATAAACCGGAGGTCTAAGGTGTCAGGACGGTACTGGTTTTGTTAGAATTTTCGTTTCGGAGTTTCAAAACTTGGTTTGAACTTGGGCGCATTCTCGTGATGCTTTTGCTTTTGAGGAACGAACGAAATTTTTTTTGTTTATGTCGAATAAAGTGGGGATGTTTGCGTAACGGAAGAAGATATATAAAAGAGCTTTTATTTGCTAAAACGTGAAATTGTTCGAATTGAAATTACGGAATTAAAAGTACAAGGGAATGGGAAATAAACGCTCCGCTCCCACACTATCTCAATCAGTGTCC